>CM056574.1:10805000-11172500 GCA_029721435.1 Gymnothorax reevesii
GCTGCTGGCACGCTAGATATCGGATTTATATTCCACTTTGGTTTGCTTATGGCGCTCTTGGTCAAACGGTAGATGGACATTGCTTTCACAACTCTGTAGCTGTCACATAGGGAAGTTAACTTGTCAATTCTTAAAGTGATTGGCTGGAATGCTTAAGCTGGTATTTATTCGCTGTTCGTCAGCTGCAGTTTGATCTTCAAGTGTGTAATTTTATAAATTGTCATATTCGCACTGGTGGGCGGAAAGGTGGGTCACCGCGATGTGCCCTGTCAGCAAGAAGGCTGTGGGTGCAAATCTGGCCTGGGCCCTTCCTATGTAGAGTTTGCGAGTGGGCTTGCTTCAAGTAGGCCAGTTTCCTCCCAAATACATGCAGGCTGGGTCAATTCAGGACTCGAAATTGCCCATAGTTCCGAATGGATTGCGCCAGTTGATTGGCTTAGAAGAACTGGCAAGCCGTCCAGGCGTGCGTTTCCCTGAAGCTTAGTGGTAACATAAAGTTCATCCATACACAGTCAGTGGTCCCAGCTATGCAAGTTAGCATCTGTGCTTTCGAGATACGCACCTCAGCGCGTGTTCCTGCCGTCTTCCCATGTTCGGCCGTGACCCCAATGAGGGCGGAGTCGAGTGGTCAGCTGACGGATAGATGGGTATTAGTGCTACTATTTTGGAATGTACTTGCAGTTTATGGGCAATTCTGAGGAATTGTCTACCAAATGTCCGATCCGTGACGGACACTAAAATGATCCCCAAATGGAAATGGAGGGGAAAATTGAGCATTTTCTTCCCGAATATAGCAGTGCACAGTTATACCCATAAATTGTAATAAATAAATAATAATAATAAAATTTTAAAAAATTAACTTTCTAGTGGCTACATCAACAGAATTTTGTTTGGTGGACGGTTTAATGTCTCATCACGGAGAGGACTTTTTGTTAAATTATCTCGGAATCACCCTTAAGTGAGTGTGCCATAAATGCGCTCACTTCATCTACGCCTGGATGAGGTGCGGTCGCTTTGTTGATCGAGTCTTGTTCGTTATCCGGAGCAATTTGAACTTTGAGCCGCATTTTTCTAAAGCTGAAAGGGTATTATGATAGCCGTCCCATTCATAAATACCTTAATCTATCAGTGACGTCTAACTGGCCCCATCCGTGTAGACGCAATGTCCAGACTGACCAAAACATAAATCCTCGACGAGGTGTGTGGGGGCCGCCAAGCCAATGTTGACATGGAGATTTAAAAACTTTTTTGAAGTATGTATTATGATTGGTCATTATAAGTGGAAAACTCATTGTAATATATTGCTAAACTGTAAAAATGTAAATAATTATGTATATATGTATAATATGTTGAAATAAATACATTGAAACTAATTAATACTATTGTTGTCATTCCGTGACAATTTGCCTCTTGTAATTCCGTGACATTGACTTTTTGAAATTTCTTGCCCATAAAGCAGGGTTAAAGTCAATATTTGTTTCTATAACTTACATTATTAACAAAAAACACTGTAAATATGAACATATTGAAGTTTCATAACTTTACTATGATAGGCACATCACTCTTTGGATAGTTATACAAAACATTAAAAAAACCACGTGAATGTTGTGTAATTCCGTGACGGAGTAGTTTTTGCTTGTTTCTTCTATGAAAATTTCTCAAAAAATACATTTTCACTGAATAATATTAAAGAACAAGTTAATACCTTCAATATGACACATCATACTTGATTTTATCTTATTTAGTTGTAGAGTTACAACCAAAAATGTAATGGGACTGTAATTCCGTGACAGCTTGGCGGCCCCCATATGTAATACTTGGATCTAACTGGTGATACAATAACTAGCAGTTGTATTGGCTATCTTTTGCTAGCTTGCATAGTTTTTGTCTGACTTGTGTAACTGGGCAAAAGGGGGCATTAAGTATCAGACTTTCTCAGTTTTAATGTCAGTACGCTGCTGCGGGATTACTGATCCGAAATTTAACACAATAAACAAGCACACAACTCATATTTAAGTTAAAAGTGAGATGCAGTTTTTCTAATTGAGCTGATTACCCAAGACTATTAGGCCCCATTCAAATGAAGGGCATAACTTTCATTGGCTCTGATATCAGGTCCTGTTCCAGGGAAAGCTTCTCTCATTGGATGAGAAATGATTCCAAATAATGGCTTCTATGTGAAACAGAAATATAGTGGATTTTCCCATCGAGTGGAGCTTATTGCCCCTATCTACCCTATTTAGAGTGGTTTTATCTCAGTACTGCATGGCTGGTATTGCAACAGGTGAAGGTATTTTTACACGTGACTTCCACTGAAAGACTTAATCAAGTTAGATCTTGTTAGAATGTCATGGCCTTGAGGCCTTTCGCTACACAGATGTGTTCTGAATGAGCTGGATAACTGTTCAGATTAAAACTGGGAACAGGGCCCTGTTTCATAAAGCAGGATTACAGAATCAGCCAGGTGACGGTGCTAAGTAAAACCTGGAACATGCCCAAATCTCTGGTTGAACATGGTCTGAAGTATGAAGAGTTGTCTTGAAAATTATGTGGTGCAGTTATCAAGCTAACTTGGTAATCCTGTTTTGAAAAATATCCCCCTCTATTTGAAATGGCAATTGCATGCACACTGATTTTCCACTATTATTAGGAGTATGATAATACTCCAAATTTGATAGGGATCGTGTAAACAGTATGTTTTGAATTGGGCTTTATTCAGAAAGTAGCTTTTTCTGATTACTATTTTCTAATCCTGATGTGGGATATGGCCGTATTAGTCGAGTTCCAGGAGCATTTTTGGGACATGGATACAGCGCATTTTGAATATACGGCTCAAATGGGCTTTTTACCGCAGTTTGCAGCACACGGCCGCCTGCTTGCGGTAAGCAAAGCCCACATTTCTGATCAGAATTAGAAACTAACACACCTACTTTGAAACATTATGATATACTTGGTTGTCAACAGGTTCGTGGGTATGCACAAATGTTAAAGGTGACCGTTTAAAGAAGGTGGGTGGTGATGCTCGTGTATATTTAATGGATTGCCCTTCGAGTGTCTGTGTCTTGAGGGTACACTGTAGAATTTTGTTTATCCTTGGAGAGCGAAAAGAGTTGAGAACTTTTTCTCTGTACAACTTCCTGTTCATCAGGTGATCAAGTGTAAGGCTGCAGTGGCCTGGGGCCCAGGGAAGAGCCTATCAATTGAGGAGGTGGAGGTAGCCCCGCCCAAAGCCCACGAGGTCCGCATCAAGGTAATGTTCGTGACCATGTATTGCCACGGTTACAGCCAATCGCCTCGCTCTCCTGCTGTCTTTACAAAACTCGGAATCAAACTCTAGCACCAGAACACTTAACTTTACTGCCAACCAATTACCTTAGCTCTTTTCCCCATCGACCGACCGACCCCCCCCCACCCCACCCCACCCCACCCCCACCATAATGATCACAAATGATCACCCTGGCAATATCAATGAAGAAAACATTTGACACTTCGGGGATACCCCCTGTCTTCACTCAGTGGGTAGACTTTGGAAAAGGTCCATTGATATACAGTAGATGTCATATGTAGTCCTTATGGGATCATATGTACTCCTTATGGGGAGAAGAGTTAATAAGAAACTGAACCCCCAACGTTTGACTCCCAGGCAGGTTATTATATCTCCAATTTTTAGGGCCCGTAAATTCTGCCGCGGTCAGTGCTGGTAATTATTGCTCTGGTTCATGGCCGACGATTATCTTTCACTTGACACAGACCTGCATTTTGAAATTAGACTGCACCAGACACGAAGTGTTCCAGGATATTAATGGACTGCTATCATAAAATCTAGTTGGTTAATTCTAACATTAGTTCCCATGGTGACAGTGATGAGGATGGTTTTAGTGATTAGTCCAGGGGCTCAAGATGGCCATTTCTGTGGCCATTTCTGCAGTGAGATCATTATAAAGAGCTGCAATTACTGTTAAGCTTTTGCTCTGTATGGATCAATTTAAAGTGCAGGCTGTATTGTATAATTACATTCTAATTTGTCACCCCAGAAAACTCCCTCATGAGATGGTCCAAATAAAAAGGGGGTGATGTGTTATGAGCTGAAATAAAAGGCCTTTATGGGCAGCACCTATGACCTGTGGCTTTACGTGTTAAAATATACATGGATTTCAAGCCAAAATATTGCGTACCCTCAAAAAAAATGGTGAGTAGTGACATTCTTCAGTGGGTAAGCTGAATTTCAAGCAATTTTTTGTTTAATTAATAGGGATTCTCTTGCAGCTTTTCCAATAAGAATAATCACCGTTTGATTATTTTTGGGTTTTTTTTTTTAAATTTCAAGGTGGTTTTTTTAAATCCAAAATCTGTGGCGGATGAATTATTTCTGTGCTTGTGCTCCGCTTCTAAATGAGGCACCTGGACTATGAGCAGCTGTCAGATCAGAGCGCAGGGCCAGTCTCATATCTGCGGGTATTAACATTCCTATGAGCCCCTTTATAATAGCGAATCCCTTTATGGGCCTTTTCAGCTCTTTGCCACCGGAATCTGCCACACGGACTCGTACACTCTCAGCGGCGCCGACCCGGAAGGGCTCTTCCCGGTCATCTTGGGTCACGAGGGAGCTGGAACAGTGGAGAGCGTGGGAGAGGGAGTCACCAAATTCAAAGCAGGTGAGACGTCGGACAGATCAAACGAGATTCTCAATGCACAGTCGCGGGGGGATGGTTGTATCTTGCCTGAGCTTGTATTGAGAAATCATATCAGCTTTGGTCTAATCCTGAATTTTGTAGTGAAAATTGTCGTTTTGAGGTGCAGTGACCAAATTGCAGGTATTGACCTCAGTATTATACGGTTCTATCACATATGTGTTTCTGGGGCAGATTGAACCTTGTAATACTACGGTCACGATGTGCTGAAATTGCATGAATACTTTCTTGCATTAAAATACTATTGACTGTGACTTCTGTGTAATCTGTTTCTCCCGTAGAAAAGCTCTAAGTTCTTTGAATGCATGTGTGTCAAATAGGCAGATTCAGATCCAGGTTGAGGCCAGAGGGTTTGTACTGTGAACCAAATTCAACTCACAATCAGAGATGCCATAATTTCCAACGGCAGTTTAAAAAAGCACCAGCTTCGTGACATTGATGACCCTTGTTCTAGGCTAAACATACCTCACTAACCCTCTGATCTCGCTCTGCAGTACACCGTGCTGTTTGCTGGGCTCTGATTGGCTGAGGACTTGGGTTGAAGTGCTCCAAAACCCCTCAGACATTACATCTAATGAAATAATTCTAGCTATAGTAAATGACCTCACTGGCAACTTGGTAGCAACCGGTACGTCGTTATTAAATTGCTGCATTAGATCATTCTTACGCAGCACAGAGCTTTAGATGGCCACAGCATGTGGCAAGTGTAATAGATGGTCTGGACAATGGATCATTTGTGACAATTGCAGACAACCCGCCTGGGCAAAACGGTTTTTCAGGAGACCATTTTTCTTTTCAGGGAGGAAACCAGAGGAGATGCTTTTGTTGAGGGGGGCGGGCAGAGTTGAAAGGGTTGGGGGTGGGACTTTGTCATTATCCAATGGAGAGCGATTTCATTTTTTTTTCCCAGTTGACTTTGATCATATAATTTCATTTCCGTGGATTCCAGAGCATTACGCAGTACTGTAGGAATATGCAGTGAACGTGGTGTAGAAATTCTGGGAAGTTATTCGTTTAATTGTTTTTGTTTTCTTTAAGGTGACACTGTGATTCCACTGTATGTGCCTCAGTGTGGAGAGTGCAAATTCTGCAAAAACCCCAAGACCAACCTCTGCCAGAAGATCAGGTAGGAAATGAGGTGTAGAGGGTCAGGTGGTGAGGCACATTCTGATCGCTCCAGTCTCCTTCCCTTCCTCCTCTGAGCCTCAGCTGGTCTGCTGTGATTAAGGGGATTCCAGACTGTTCAGTGAGTTAGAAAATCAAAGGAACTGAGGTGTCCCAAAGGTGACTTAAGCTAAGGAACGACAAAACCACCTTTTGCGAAAGTATTTTTCCATGGTGTAAGAGGAATAAATGAATTGACCTCTCCCCGTGTTCCATGCGCCTGCAGCTGCCCGTTGCTCGCATCGGTTCCAAATGACCTTGGAAAGATCTGAGATGTTCCATTTCACTTATTTGCATTCGATCTCCCTGCTTTTGGGTTGGTAACCTACATGACAATCGATCAGATTACGTGTCCAACAGGATGAGGAACTTTTACGCTTTACTATGGCCTAGACAGTTGGTGATTAACGCCACTGTAAGATCAGAGTAACTTGTTCCCTTAAGCAAGGCTCAAAACCCCATATCAATCACCAAGGAATTGGTTTCCCCTTTGCCTAATGAATTGGTAGTTACTTTAGATATAACTGTCTGCTGAATTACTGCTTTACCACTTGAGCAATCGAGAAATTGCAGAACTCCTGAAATAGGACTGTCATCCACGGAAATGGTTGGTGTCTTGGAGCAGGATTTGTAATCAATAGAACAGTACATCTCTACGGACAGGGCTGGCATCCCACCAGGTGGTCGAACAGGATTGGCATTCAATAGGATGGTCGATCCCATGTAGGAACAGGATTGGACATGTCTAGGGACTGGATGGGCACTCTACAGGATGTTTAGATCTCTAGACAGGGTTGAGAAGGTCCAAGCTGCCATCCTCCCTTTCCCCCCCTACAGGGTGACGCAGGGTCAGGGTCTGATGCCGGATAAGACGACCCGGTTCTCCTGCAAAGGGAAGCCAGTGTACCACTTCATGGGGTGCAGCACGTTCTCCGAGTACACCGTAGTGGCCGACATCTCGCTGGCCAAGGTGGACGAGAAGGCCCCCATGGATAAAGTGTGCCTTTTGGGCTGCGGGATCTCGACAGGGTACGGGGCTGTCCTCAATACGGCCAAGGTGAGCCGCATCCAGGAAACAAAACCCGTTGTTTTCCAAGAACTGCCTCAGAACTACCATGCGACCGGAGGTGGGATCATAGACTATATAAAAAGATGGACGCAGCACCGGGTTTGAAAACTGAGGCCAATGCGAAAATCTCTAAAAATTTGCATTCTATTTAATGGCCAGCAAATGGTGACGTCGGTGGCTGCAGAAAGAAGTTTAATCTTAGAAGTCAATGAGAAAATAACCCTTCTTTCCCACCTAATATATCATTTCAATAATGATTTTCCACATTACTTCATGGTATCTATCGCAAATTTCAAGTCCCCTTCGATATATCTTTATGTTCGTTTTTGTAAATTATGGTCCCGAATCAACTTTAATAAAGGATAAAGCAAGAATATGTTTTAGGGGCATGGCTATCCTTTTGTCCTCGTCACATACGGTCAGATCCACCCGTAGTTCCACCCCTCGCTCCTCCCTAGGTCTTCTATTCACACTCTTGTCCAATAGGAATCACATTCCGTTTCAAAAAGCCAAAATGGCACTATTCAAATAGCCAAAATCGAGGCTTCCTAAATGGCTTGCCGAGACCAATGGGTAACTTCGCGGTTGCTTCGTCCATCTTTTTATTCAGTACATTGGTGGGACAACATCAACTGAAGTGATTTGACTTGGAAACAGAACAGAAAATGTCAGCCTCCCAAAACAATAAGCTCGAGTTGACGGGCTAATATGATCCTATTATTTGCTCCAACATTCCATGAACCGTGTTCTGCACGAGTAAAGGTAATGTTAATGAAAATAATTTGAAGTATGGTCTCATTATTTATTTGGTAGACAGCAAATGCGAACTGCTGAACAGCTTGCAAACAGTAGCTACATATATGCCTGCCTCACCGCCGGGGTTCCGGTTTCCAAGTGAACGGGGGATGTAGTGCACTGCGATTGTGATCTCGGTCCCCCAATTCCTTACTGACCAGCAGTGCTCGTGCAGGTGGAGTCTGGTTCTACCGTCGCCGTGTTCGGCCTCGGAGCCCTGGGTCTCGCCGTCATCATGGGCTGCAAGGAGGTGGGGGCGTCCAGAATCATTGGCATCGACATCAACCCCAGCAAGTTCGACAAGGCCCGGGAGTTTGGGGCCACGGACATGGTGAACCCCAAGGACCACTCCCGCCCCATTCAGGAGGTCCTGGTGGAGATGACCGATGGGGGGGTGGACTACTCCTTCGAGTGTGTGGGCAACGTGGCCATCATGGTGAGACTGCCTATCTGTGATGTCATTTTACCTTGGCTGAGGTTTTGCCCTTTGAGCCAACAGTCACGAAATGTACAAATCTACAGGTATCCAACTGTCTTGTGAGACAGAGAAGTGCCACGTAGTAACTAGCTGGGTTTACATGGAGCCTAATATTCCGATTAGAATCGGTTTAGAAGCTCAAATCCGAATAAAAATGCTCCATATTAACACCTCATTCCGAATAAGCAGGCCGAAACCGAATGGAAATTATTCGGTTGCAGAGGAGTAGAATATTCCTTTTCCCAAACCGATTTAAAGTAAAATTGTATCATGTAAACGGTGAAACGGAAAGCTGTCTGGCTGCGTTCTGTCTGTGCAAGCTTTGTCTTGAGGTGAATGCGCAGAGTGACGTTTCTTCACTTGCAATTAAGGTGGCTTTCAAGAGGAGACTGCAGAACTGGTCAATGCGGAGTGGCTGATTTTAATAAAAACTCTCGAAGAATGGAAATTATTGCATACTTAGATGGTAGTAAAAACAATAGTGAACAGTTTTTAAAAAGTCCACGAAAAACTAAAGACCGGTGTTCTGACAATTTGTGCTGCATTGTCAAAAAATTATATTTTAATGCAGGGTTATCATAAAGTCTTTTTTTTTTGCCTTAATATTACAATAAAAATCAACATACAGTGGCAACTCTTATTTGTTTGCTCATTGTAACTTACTCGGATGCAAAAATGAGTTGTATAATTTTTTTTTTCTTTTTTTTAAAGATAAAATGCCGCATGCCACTATCGTCCGATTACGGCATTTTCAGGAAAAGCCAGCTTGTACATGCAGTTATTTGCCTATAGGTCTAAAAGTGCACTGAAAAAAAGCTCGATTTGTAAGATATTTTATGATATTTAAAATATGAGGGAAGAAATAAAGTCCCAGATCGTGGGTTTGTGCATGCGCAGAACCGCGAGGCAGCATATCTTGATAGGTGGCAGAAATTGACAGAACACCTACTATAAGCATAAACAGCGCAATAACGAAAGTGAATACTTTTTCCATCAATCTGGGAATGTCACGCAGCTGATAGACGTCTGTTCTGACTAAATAAGGTGGCCCATATAAACACCAGATCGGAATGGATCACATCTCATGTAAACGCTTGACCTGAAATCTTCAGTCAGAATGATTTCAATCGGAATGAAAAAATGTCTGCATGTAAACCAGGCTACTGTTACGGTCAAGGTTTTATATTTTTATCCCCCGCCAACACGAAGTGGGAGGGGGATATAGGTTTGACCTCTGTCCGTCCGTCCGAGATAAAGGGGACAGCTTTACTCAGAAACTACTACAGATACAGTAACCAAATTTGGTGTGTAGCTTCAGACCATAAAGGCCTTGATTGAGTTCGAAAATGAGAAGTGCACGATTGGCGGGGGATGTTGTAGACCATGTCGACTTGTTCTTGCTACTACTGAAGACACCTGTGTGTGTCTGTGTGTGTATGTGATTTGACAATACAGACAGCGAACTGCGGTCCCTTACAGATTCAGTCGGGAACGCATTCTTTTGGTAAGGTTACCATGATACACGGAAATAAATTCCTCTAGTGAATGTTTTCTCTGTGTGAAGTCACACCTCGAAACTTTCATACATTCGGCCACATATATACATGGATTGCACTGGTGGTGCAACTGAGCGTAATTGTTCTGGCGGTCCGTGTTACAGAGATCGGCGCTGGAAGCATGTCACAAGGGCTGGGGCGTCAGTGTCATCATCGGGGTGGCTGGGGCTGGGCAGGAGATCTCCACACGCCCCTTCCAGCTGGTCACGGGCCGCACGTGGAAGGGCACTGCTTTTGGGGGTAAGTTTGACAAACCAGCCCCCTGCCACCCCTCAAAGACAGATGGCGTAGATAGCATCTGGCTCGATGCAGTGATCTCAGATCCCAGAAACGAGGTGGCTCTTAATGCGTTCTAGCACTTCAATGTTTCTCCCTCATGTCAGAATTTGCGTTCCTGGGGTCAACTAACGAAAAGTTGTGTATAATTCTTAGTACAGGTCTTCTGGAAGTCGTGCTTGTTGGGAGTTCTCATTTTGAAACCATTTTGTAGTTTCAGCTTGATCTATTTTAAGTGTGTCTTCTGAGCCGTCAGAGGCTGCAGGCAATGCATTGTGGGACCGCAAACAGGACGTCAGGGCTCATTTAGTACAGCGGTGGCCAACCCTGGTCCTGGAGAGCCGCAGTGTCTGCTGGTTTTTAGTGTTACTTGATTGATAAATTAAAGCAGTTGATTACACGCTTCACTTATATCACCTGGTGTCTTAGGTTTTAATCGGGTGGAGAAAACCAAACTCAGCACACCCTCTGGCTCTACAGGAGCAGCGTTATCCACCACTGCTCTATAAACTTTTATCTGTACTCTGTACTTATACTTTGCCTGTATTACAACTACACTAAATATCCAACCACATTGACAAATCTTTCACAACCTGCAAGTCTGCTTAATTGGCTCGAGGAGTCTTGTGGGTTGTTCCTGCCAATTGCTTGATTGGCTCAAGTACCAAATTAATTGCTTGATTGCCAAATTAAGCCTGAGACACCAGGTGAGATCAGTTAAGTGAGTAATCAACTAATTTAATCCATCAGTCGAGTGCAAAGTAACACCAAAAATCAGCAGACACTGCGGCTCTCCAGGACCAGGGTTGGCCACCCCTGATTTAGTATGTTAGATTAATTGCCTGCGGGTGGAAAGGTAGTGATGTCCCTGTCCAGTGGCTTGAAAAATTCCTACTGACTGACAGTGCCATTTATATGGGGTGTGGGGGTCCCTGGGGGGTGGTTTTTGTTCCAGCCATTGAGTGCTTGTTTTAAATGGCCGACTGGCGGCACTTTGCCTGCTCACCTCGTTTGTCAGCTTCTGAATGAGGGATATTTTCTGCCAACCATTACCATCTGCACACTTCCTGGGTTGAGGGTCCTGGTCGGTGTGTCACTTCTTTTGGTATCACGTTCGGAATTTGTATTCCTAGGTTACCAAGCAATTTAGAAGTGTGTTGAATCGTTTAACAATGAACAACAGACTGGAGAGTTTATGACGAGTTGTTTTTCCTCAATGCCGCGTTGGGAGTGATGTTTTCATGACGCACTGTGGTCTTGGGGCTGAAAGCAAATTTACTCCGCAGTGTTTGTGCGATAGATTGCAAGTTTAAGAGCTTTAGGTGTTGTTTTTCTGAGCGATGTTGGTGATGTATGGTTGTCTTCAGGTTTAAAGCCTTGTTTATCTGCGATGTGACATTTTGCTGTCTCCAGGTTTACTGCGCTTTTCTCAGTGATGTTTGAGTGATGCATTGCAGTCATCAGGTTTAAAGCGATGTTTGTGTGATGTATTCAATTCCTTTGGCTGAAATAGTTTTTCTCAGCCATGTTTGTTTGTATTGCGATCTTCGGATTTATAGCCTTTTTTACCCAGTGATGTATCCTGCAGGCTGGAAGAGCGTAGAGAGCGTTCCTAAGCTGGTCGATGGCTACATGAACAAGAAGCTGAAGGTGGACGAGTTTGTGACTCACACCTTAGCCTTCGACAAGATCAACGAAGGCTTCGAACTGATGCACGGTGGGCAATGGTAAGCGAGACCCTCCCAACCGCTCTCAGTAAATCTGCTGTATAAAGTGGGACATGCGCATTTCGGCAGAACAAGCAAACAGGACGTAGAACTTACATGGAATGCATATAGTGCACGAAGATGCATTAAATTGTTTTAGGAGTAAGCTTTTAAGTCTACTGCTTGGTTGTCCTGTAGTGATAAATTTGCTCTTAAACGTGTTAGATGATACATTAGTGGTAACAGGTAGAGAACTGTAGATATTGGAAGGTGTGACAGTGGTGCATGTGTAGGACGGTGTAGTTATTAGATGGTCTAAATGAAAGATCTGCATGTAAAGTACAAGAGTAAATTGCACAAAATGCATCTACTTGTATTTTGAAAGTTTTTTTTTTTTTTCCTCCTCCTAGCATTCGGGCCATCCTGACGTTCTAAGCGCTGGGTTCCAGCTGCTGCTGCTGCCTTCAGACGGTTCTTCTCTCCTCCTGTTGAGGAATCAGTACCATTATAACCCACTTGGTCCCGTTTTGATCTGAAGGTGCCATCATTTCTCACTTTCTTACAAAAATAAATAAAATCCCTGAAATTTCCTCACTGTTGTGCACTGTGCCCATCATTTTCAGGGTTAACATTTAACTCAAAACTTGAGTACCCATTTCATTCAAACCTGGCACCTTTGACCACTAGTCCCACACATATTCCGGCCAGATCTATCCCTGTCTTTCTGGTGACAACCTGAAGCAAAAACTCCCAAAAAAAATACAAATGCAATGCTTCCTTCCTGGAATACTGCAAGACAGACAAAACAAGAACACTCACAACTACAGACGGATATCACTGCAGTTTTGGTGGACAAACCCAATCATTCAAGACAAATGCGTATCAAAGAGCAGGACGAGCCCCATAAGCACATGTCAGAGCGATAGTGGTTATAGGAGTTTTCTGTGAATTCCAATGGTGTACCTCTGCAATGCAAGGCGTACAGAGGCCATTTTGAAGGCTTGTCGGCCCAGCACAAAGTAATATTTTAGTTTTTTCTTCTGTGTCACCTTTCAGGGCATATTTAAAGGTGCACTATGCAAGTTTGTTTTGTTTGGATTCGAATGTCAACAAAGTAGCTCGCCCCTCCTTCCAATAGTTTCCTCCCTCCCATGCTTCCGTAACGGTCAACTCGTCCGTGATTGGCCAGAACGGTTTATGGTTTCAGTTTGCGATGCCTGTGTGGACTCCAGATCCCGGGTTTTTTTTTTTTTCCCCACAGTGAATTCAGGGGCAGGCAGCTAGCGGATCGTGGGGAGAAAGTAAACTTGCATAGTGCACCTTTTAAGTCAAGCAGCTACACGATGATGGCGTTGATATTTTTAGTGAAAAGTGGCATGCCCCCAGTGAACTGCTGAAGTCATAACTTCCTTTTCCAGCACTAAACATTCTACAATGACTCACAAGTGAGACGTAACCTAACGACCAGTGATGTGTGGAAAAAAGCAAAAATCTTTAGGCAAAGGACATCCAGAATGAATATATTATTTAATGCCGTTGGAATCAACACTGATACAGTAGGAGTGTTTAATCTCCCCAGGTCATTTGCTGCTAGGCAACATTCGACAAAACATGACCTCACATAATGGTGACACTTCAATGATGGTCCAGGCTAGCCAATCAGTGCGTGAGAGGCTGAGGACTCCGCCCACACCCATTCTTCAGCAAACAAATGAAAAAGCAGAGCACTGCCAGCAACCACTCAGTAACAGCACTTCAAAGTTGCATTAAAAAAGACAAATTGTTATTGGATTTTGGTTGAATCGTTCCTGAAATGCCTGAATTGAGAAGAAACATTCATGAACTTGTGACTGAATATTCGCATTTGCTACAGACTCCTGTCAGCTTTAGCATTGGAATGGGTGATGTCTGACGCCGCTTCTGATTTTTTTTTATTTTTTTTTTATTTCTGGGTTCAATGTTTAAACACCAGCCAAGGACGAAGGTCCACATAAAACACAGAAGGAAAATGGGCAATGGGCCAGTAAATGACGCAAGGGCATCAGTGGTTCTTAACGAAGTGTCGAGCACCGCGTCAGACAAGAGAATGCCCCGAAATTGTTAAAATTTCGTTACATTATTCGATTGGAGCGCAGACGTTCCCCTCACTTCGACCCCAGTAGGGCTGCGTATTCTACACAAGTTCAACTGAACGTGTCACTTTTGCGCTCCATTGGAAAAACTGCAATAGATTGAAAATAAACAAACTCCAAATTTAATCAGCTTCTCTACTGCACATCAAAAGCTTGGAACAAGCAATTGGAATTTCTCCCTCCAGGGCTAACTGGTCTAATCTAGTGTGGGCTCGCTGCGAGCGGCCGATGGAGAATGTTGCAGCACAGTGTGCATCCTGACGGTACATTCTGAAGTTACTCATCCTTCCATAGTCACGTCAACAGCATCTAAGCTCAGAGTCCGGGAGGATGCGCTTAAACACATCAACATCTGCACTCCTTTATCGCCATGTATCATAAATAAGCCTTCGGCGATATTTTTGCTCAAATAGTAATCTTTGCTTCATAAGAAATCAGTGAACAAATAAAAAAAAAAAATAACTCTACGTAATAAAATATCGCACAAAGTTGATTTTTGATTCCAGATGTATTCAAGTATCAGCGTAAAATCAGCGAAGGTGGAGAGTAGAAAGGCCCAGGATGGTCTAAGGGCACTGCAGGCCAGCGTGTAAACAGTGCTCCATCACAGCCCTCCATGTGCGTTTGTGTGTGTGTGTGTGTGAGATGTGTGCGCGTGGGAGCATCTGTGTGTTTCAGTGCGTGAGTGTGTGAGCACAGGCATACATGCGTGTGACAGTCTCGTGTATGGGGACTGTTGGAGCCTCCGTTTTCGTCAAGTGTGACTCGATCTGGGTCACGAAGACCACCGCTGTCCTCCAGCCAGTGAGTGTGTGTGTGTGTGTGTTTGAGAGAGTGCGTGCGGGCAGCCGCAATCCTCCAGCCTGCGCGTGTGTGTGTGTATATGCGCATGTGTATGGATAAGTGTCTTTAGATCTCACTCAAAGTGCGGGCGGCCGCAATCCTCCAGCCTGCATATGTGTGCGTGTGTGTGTGTGTGTGTGTGTGTGTGTGTGTGTGTGTGTGTGTGTGTGTGTGCGTGTGTGTGTGTGTGTGTGTGTGTGTGTGTGTGCGTCTTTAGATGTCGCTCAAAGTGCGGGTGGCCGCAATCCTCCAGCCTGTGTGTCTGTGTGCGTGTCTGTATACACACGTATGTATAAGTGTGTGTCTTTAGATCTGGCTGATGAAGTGTGGGCGGCCATTATCCTCCAGACGACGCGTGAGGATCTCGCAGCCCGTCTCAGTCACCAGCAGGGTGTGCTCAAACTGTGCAGAACGCCTGCCGTCCCGCGTCACCGCCGTCCAACCGTCCGGCCACGTCTCGTCCTGCCAGCCCCCTACGGATGGGACAGGAGGGAGTGCTGTTATGGCGCTGAACTGGGACCCTGAAGGTCCTGGTTTATACCCCAGTGTAACTTACAGTGAGATGCAAGCAGCTGTCAAACCCGTTAACCATGACTGGGGGGCCACTTATCCACCCCCCATGGGTCCCATCAATAATTCATAACTTTACAAAATGGCTCCAGCCAAAACAAATGCCGTGTCACAGATATTAATCCAAACCAGATTGCCCAGTTTTAATGGACAAGGACGGGTGTGGATGCGGGGTCTCGTTTCACCCAAATACCAAAACGTCAAACTGAACATTTCAATCAATCAAAGCCACTCTGGAATTCCGTGACAGCTAATGTATTGGAGGTTATTTAAGGAGGTGTGGGTAGTGAAGTCAGTTGAAATCCCTTACTCACCCTCGCAGATCATTGGCTCAATGGTGAACACATGACCCGGCTTCATCACCCCCACTGCTTTATTTTCTATGGAGGGACAGAAAGAGGGAGTATAAGTGAGTATACTGTAGCAGAGACCAAAAATTCAGTTCCTGCCCTGTCCCATCAGAAAGGTCACATGATTGCAAATACAGCTGCAACTTCCATAAAACCCATCTGCACTTCCTCCACCTCCGCAGCAGGGGGCAGCAGTACTCACTGGCGTAGTGCGGTACGTTGGGCGCGGTGTGGAACAGCTTGTGGATTCCGTGGCCGCAGTAGCTACGCACCACAGAGAAGCCGCTGGCCTGAGCGTGTTTCTGGATGATGTTTCCCAGCTCCCTGTAGCGAACTCCAGGCTTCACTGGGGTGCAAAGAAGGGGGGTTCAGTTTACTGCAGGGGTCTGAAACAAATTCTGGAGTGGTGCTCCGTCTGCTGGTTTTTGGTCTGTTCCTAAACTTCAATTAAAGGAGCTCAGTCACGATTACTGCGCATGCTCACAGCTTTCAAACGAAGAAAATCAGCCCCACTGACAGTCAAAACAAATCGGGAGGGCGTTTTTCTTCTGTGATTATTGGTGATAGGAGCCAGCTTACGTTCTTCATATCCCTAGGCCAGGGGTGTCCAATCTTATCCAGAAAGGGCCGGTGTGGGTGCTGGTTTTTGTTTGAGCCCAACACTAACACACCTGATTCTACCCACCAAGGTCCTGATTGAATCCCCTGATTAGGTTATAAGTGGAATCAGGTGCAGTAGCACTGCTGGCTAGGACAAAAACCTGCACCCACACCGGCCCTTTACGGATAAGATTGGACACCCCTGCCCTAGACTAAAGCTTAAAATGGCGCTTTGAATCCTCAATTTCCATGGAAGGCCCCTTATTATAAGAAACAAGATGCCGGAGAAACTAAAATATAAAAACAATGCAAAACGGAAGACAGATTGGCAAGGATGGACTGAGATTATGACTTTCAGTCAGGCAGATTCACTTGGGATGCAAGTTCTGAGTGCGCAAAGTAATCGTGACAACTCCTTTAAGTCATCAATTGGTTAAAAAGTTGGCATACCTCATCTTTAGGCCTTAATTTGTTACTGGATAAATTGGCTAAAATCCCAAAACAAAAACGTGTAGTCAGACAACACAGCCCGTGAGGACTGGAGTTCATGACTTCCGGTGCTCTGCTGGTCAGGTGGCTGCTAAGTTTCAGGCATCAGGGATAGAATTTGTTTTTTTTTAAAACAATGCTTTGATGAGTCTTGGGACTGACTCCTCTCGCTGGAGTTTTAAAATGAAGGGGAGGGCCTAAAGCTACACCTTTATTACAGAAAAGCTTCTGTTCTACAGAAAGTGTAAATGTACTTCATTTATACAGCCCTTTACAACCAAAGTGCTTTATAACAGATAATAAATTAAAACAATAAAAAAAAATGAATAAGTGTCACCATGCTACTGGATATTAAAAGCCACCCTAAATAAATAGGTTTTAAGCCTAGATTTGAAGAGACCCCGGTCAGGAATGACACAGTTTGGAAGGGAGCTTGTTCCAGAGCCTGGGAGCAGCAAAATAGGCTCGTTCACTCGGGTGTTTGTGCTTTGACCTGGGCACTTCCAGCAACAGCTGACTGGTTGACCTCAGCTCTACCAGGATCACAGACAGTTTAAAGCTCAGAAAAATAGGATGGGGCGAGGCAGTTAAGAGCTTTAATAACAAATATTAAAAGTTTAATCTCAATTCTATAAAAGACAGGAAGCCACTGAAGGGACTTAAGAACAGAAGTGATGTGCTCTCATCTATTAGTGTTAGCTATTAGATGGGCAGCAGCGTTTTGCACAAGTTGACCAGGAGAGGTCTGGGAGTCTCCAACATAAAGTGCATTGCAGTAGTCTAATCTTGAGCTGATTAGAGCTCATGTATGGCTTTCTCAAGGTCGTGTCGGCTTAAAAACATTTAAACTTTGCCCAAGAGATGCAACTGGAAAAAACTAGTCTTGACAACATTGTTGATTTGTTTGTCAAACCTCAGGTGACTGTTTAACGTCACTCCCAGATTTCTGATGGTTGAACTGAGCTTTGAAGACAAGGTGCCAAAGTCAGCAGACACCATATCCCCAAACACAATGCACTCAATTTTCTCATCATTAAAATTACGAAAATTTTGGTCCAACCACTGCTTAATATCAGCAATACAACTAAACAAGGAACATTGTGCACTGTTACTATTAGGCTTCACAGGCGGATAGATTTGTAGATCGTCTGCATAACAATGGAAAGAAAGGTTGTGTCTGGCTATAATTGACTCAAGTGGCAACATATATAATGAAGAGAGAATAGGGCCAAGAATAGAACCTTGTGGGACTCCACAGGGGAGAGTAGCGCAGGAAGAGGACAGGTCACCAACCATCACAGAGAAGGTTCTACAGGACAAGTACGATGTCAACCACTTCAGTGCAGTGCCGTGGATGCCAACATAATTACTCAAACGTGACAGGAGGACTGAATGGTCCACCGTGTCAAAGGCTTGCTGTGAGATCAAGCAGCACTATGACAACAGGGCACTTGGCATCCACAGACAGCGCAATATCATTGTGCACCGTTAGCAGAGCAGACTCAGTACTGTGACGAGACCTAAATCCAGATTGAAACTTTTCAAGAACGGAGTTGTTTTCCAGAATGGAATGTAATTGTATAAAAACAACTTTTTCTAAAACCTTAGAAAGGGCAAATGGGAAGCAGGTCTAAAATTTGATAGCCCTGAGGGGTCAAGATTAGCCTTTTTATGAAGGGGCCTGACCACAGCATGTTTAAAAGCAGCTGGAACGGTTACTAATCTAAGGCAGGAGTTAATAAAAACCAGAAGACTGGGCCCCACAGTATTAGAAGCCATTTTTAGCACTTTGGTAGGGACAATATCCAATGGGCAATTTGTAGGTTTCAAAGATTTCACTACGTCACCAAGAGAAGAGAGAGAAACCAGCTCAAACTGGCTGAATGCAGCAGAATGAGTTTGTGCGACAAGCACATGCGACAAGCAAAAAAGGGGCTGTAGAGTCCAGAATCCCAGCACAGGTGGAGTGGAGGTGGAGTAGAAATTATCAGGACAGTGAGGGGAAGCCAAGCTGTTCAAGGAGAAAAACGGAGTCCTTGAAAGCAGTAGTAAATTCATTGGCCGTGGAGGAAGCGATGATGCGCCGCTGGCGGGATGGAGCCAGAGGTTTGCTGACTGATTGGGGGGCCATCAGTTCAAAAACAATGGGGAAATGATGTGAGACTGCAGTCTCAGAAATCTCTGAGGGAGACCGAGATCCTGGATGAGGTAACAAGGTCCAAGGTGTTTCCAAGATGGTGTGTTGGATTATACACAGATTGAATTAAGTTAAAAATTGCCAACAGACTTTTAAAGTCAGTGGCAAATTGGTCAGATGGGCAACAAACATGAATATTAAAATCCCCGCCGATCAAGAGCTCATCATATTTAGGGAGAGTGTCTGCTAGAAACTCAGAAAACTTGTAATTAAAGTTCTTGTTATATTTTGGAGGGCGATGGACAACAGCACACAACACAGGCCTTGCAAACCCCACCACAAACAATTGCAGTTCAAAGGAGGAGTATGTACCCATGGGAAGAAGCCGACATTTAAAACGGTCATTGAACACAGCAGCAAGCCCCTCCCCCCCTCGCCCCGAAACTCGGGGGGAGCTGAAGAAAGAACAGCTGAGTGGGAGGAGCTCAGAGAATGCGCTGTTGTTGCCAGATTTCAAGAGGAAATCCAACAAATACGAGGTAAAAAAAGTCATTTTGGATAAAAGTCTTATTTGCAACGGATCTGGTGTTATTCAGAGCCATGCGAACCAAGCATCAATCCGTCTGTTGGGAGGCCCAGTCAACCGAGCAGAGATTCTACAGTGCGCAGCCCATCTGTGGATCCTTGTGGGCCGGCGGCAGGGAAGTGGGTGCCCGGCCTCCGGTACAGCCAGCAGCAGCCACCGGTCGAAGTAATCCGCCGAGTCTCGGATATCGTAGTCGGCGTACTCCCTGGAGAGATCAAACAGCGGGCGGCGAGGGTTTTACGGCGAGGCCAGGTGAGCTCTCAGCCAGCATATTACTCCACTTCTCTTTCCTCGTCCTCTGCGAGGGCTATTGTGCAGTCACCACGCAGGTAGACGCCATAGGTAAAAGGGTACAGACGCAAGAGCAGGCGGCGGTGGCTTTGTCTGACCATTCAAGTCCTGGTTCGGTAGTGTGTCTACAGAATCGCAAATTTTTAAAAGACTCAAGTGATCATACACCAGTCGTGATGACACTTTGTGAGATAAACGCTATAACTAGAGTGTTCAGGTGAACACGTGTCGCCTGCGAAGCACTTATGTGAAAGCGTGACTACCAACTGAAAGTGTGACTACCGGACAGACAGACAGACATACGGACGGACAGACAGACGCCGGACAAAGTGATCCCTATGTGCTGCTATGCTTCGCAGGCGACAAAAATAGGACAATGCACAGAAAAGGCCGCAGGGGTAGACGGCCAGCCACACATAACGGCGCCGGCGCCACCCCCCCCCCAAGCACCCTGCATCAATTGGCTATAATCAGCACAATTACAGTCACAACCAATTAGCTATATGCGACACCCAGTTGCACCAAGGCGACCTTTTGAAACCTGGACCAAACTGCTAAATTAGAGAAAGATCTTTGGGAAACGAAGGTGCACAGTAATGCAGCCAGCTCATTGATCATGGACAGTGGAATAGGTATGGAGTTAAATTACTGCCAAAACCTTGTATACAAACCGAACATGTTTTACAAATGCACCACGATTCACAAACAAATACAATGTGATTTGCAAATATAAAAATGATTCACGTGCAAATAAAGTGTGGTTTGCAAATATAAAAACGATTTGCAAACAAATACAGTGTGATTTGCAAATATAAAAACGATTCACGTACAAACAAGGTGTGATTTGCAAATATAAAAACGATTTGCAAACAATACAGAGTGGTTTGCAAATACAAAACACCATTAACAAACGAATGTTTTCAGTTTTACAAATACAAAACGTACCGATTACAAGTATACGACGAGAACCATTTCCTACAAGTACAAATCACTTTTGGCAGTTTTCTACCGCTGACATGGCGTAAAGGATTTTCTCACAAATGTCCTCACTGTTATTGTCCCTGTTAAACAGCAGGTGGGGCTATGACTCAATTTCCTAGATCTCCACACCGAGAAGTGGAAAAGACAGAAAACGGCCCCAACGACAACCGTGGACATGAGGATGATGGCTGAAGCTAAATAAAAACGCAGTGTCTTCGTGTTCGAAATAATTCCGTGTCCGACAGTGGGATGTTGTCAATATAACTCCGTGTCCGACAGTGGATTATTGTTTTTAATCTCATGAAGTCTACTGAATCTTTTAGATAGCCTATTAAACGTGAATGTTTGATCAGATGGCTCAGTTCTTCAAGATGGGCACCCAATCAATGTTTCTGTTTAAGCTCTGCTCAATAAAGTGTTCTGATTGATAGTGATATATTTTTATTTTCCATTTCGTTATAAATCTGGGCCCGTATTCACAAAGCATCTTATCTTAGCGCAAGGATAAGCCGCCAAACTAACTTGACAATTTTCAGTCAAGTTTAACAAACTACCTGCTAATGAAATTTGGCCAAGGATAGCAAGATGCCATCTTGGCTAATTTGACAAATGCTAATCCATTACCCTAGATTCTTACAGAAGATGTAGTATCATTAGTCTTCTAATCTTATTTCCTTGACGCTTTGGAACACAATCGGGTTTGAATCCGGCTAGAGGCCTTTCTGTGCGGAGCTTGCATGTTCTTCCCATGTTCATGTGGGTTTCTTCCGGGTACTCCTGTTTCTTCCACCTACAAAAACATGCATCATAGGAACACTCCAGCCAGTACCCCTGAACAAGAAACTGGCTTTAGAACTGGAGTTGGTCCCCAGGCGCTGCTCTGTGGCTGCCCACTGCTCTTCACTATAGGATGGGTCAAATGCAGAGGACAAATTAGCCCAAGGGGTTCAGTAAAGTGCATCTTATGTGATGCGAAAAGAAGCCAATAAATGGCAGTATTGACTTTTTTTGTTAAGCCAGTCTGGAGTTAGGTTTTGGGCATGTCCTGGGCATGTCTGAGAGGGGAAAGTCCCAGAGAATTAAAAAAAAAAAAAAAAAAAGTCTAAAGGTGGGAGGGGGCTGCAAAAGAGTATATAAGGAGAAAAATTGAGAGAGTAAAGTAGTAGGAGAAATTGCAAGGAGAAGGATACATTTGACCAGACCTGTCACTCTTTTCAAGACCTGTGAATTTTTTTTTGTGGATTTTTGCCTGTGTTGGAGCATTTTCCTGTCCCAGGACATCACCAAGCAACCCCATCTCAAGGGACTGTAACAATGTTTTCTTGTATATATCAATCTTGGTCAGTAGTGTAAATTGTAGGTTAGTTGTCAGTCCTTGTTTAATTAAATCTTTAAAGTTTTAAAATTTTGTCTGTCATCCCTTGCTGTCTTATATGTCATAACAAATTGGGGCCATAACACTTACATCTTAAAAGAAAGCAGGTCAGGGATTAGACAAATTCACTTCAACTATGCTAAAGTCCTCGTCAATTTTTGGATTGCTCACTAAGAAGCCAGGAAAATGTTTATAAATATTTTAATTTTAATATCTGAGGACATTAAAATCAGAATTTGGAGTAATTCAAATAACCGTCCCCAATGCAACAGCCATTTTAGTTGTGCTTGTAAATCTCATTGCGGTTATTAACTCCTAAAGAATGCTTATTTCCATGGTCACAAACATCCTCTAAATCTAGAAATTAATCATAAGCTTGTGTTAATTTTCTGAGAACTGATATCCAAGTGTCAAAGAAGCATGGATTATTTAATTTGCCCACCGCAGAGAAATTCGGGGGCGGTAAATTTGACCCAAACAGAGGGGCAAAGTCTATAATCTCGTTTTTTGCACAAATTTCTCCCAAAATCCCAAACAAACCTCAGAAAAATCCCAAACAAACCTCAGAACCTTGAAAAACTCATTAATACTGTCCCATAAACTCAAAATGAAGTGAGGTTAATTGTTCATTTGTGTCATAGTCACATGATTTTGCCGGATTTTTGTGTGCAAGACGGCAAGGAGCTCAAACCTGCGTCGATCGACTGCATTAGGCACTCGTAAGTCGTCTGGACGAGCTTCCTCGCTCCCTCCTCCACCTCGCCTACGAAGAAGGTTTCGTTGAGGTCCCCATGGTAACCGTTCCGGTAAACGGTGATGTCCACTGTGAGGGGAGAAATGGATGGATGTTTTAGAGCAGAGGTTTTCAAACTTATCCAGAAAGAGCTGGTGTGGGTGCAGGCTTTCATCCTCACCACGCAGTTACGCCCCGGATTCAACTAACCACGCCCCCAATCTTTGCCTCAGACTTTGATAAGTAGAAGGTGCACAGCAGCTATTTGGAATAAAATCCCACCGTCCCTTTCCAAATAAGTTTGAGAACCACCAATTTTAAGTTTGAAGCATGGTGTCATTTCACTACCGAAGTATACAGGGATTAAAAAAAAACCAACATCTTCAGTCATTTTCCTTTCAAATTCTACCTTCAGATATTTCTCAGCTTAGTGTCATGGAGTGAGGACATTCTGCAACTTCCTTATACCCAAAGTAAGATCCAACAGAAAATAAAAGCTCTTGAGGTTAAGATGATTGATTGGATAATGCAGTTGGGTTACAATATTGGACCTGGAGGACCCCCTGACCTGTATTTGAACAGTGAGATGTTTTGCTTATTAGGACTTTTTCATTCAAAATCTTTTTTTTTTTTTGGATTGCATGGATCTCAAGTTACTCCACAAACTCAGGGGTCAGTGGGGTGAAACACACCATTGAGTATATCTCCCTCCTGCAGGGGGCGCCGGTCAGGAATACCGTGGCAAATGACCTCGTTCACAGACGTGCAGCAGGACTTTGGAAAGTTGTAGTAGTTGAGGGGAGATGGGTAGCAATTCCTGGCTGTGCAAGCCTGCATATAAGAGGCATTAAATGACATTAAATGACACAAAAATGACATAACATAATGGCAAAATGACATGACATATTGCCAGCACATAACATGAGTGTATAAATTCACAATAATGCTATTGTAAATGAGGAAAAGTAGTGGTCCTAGCACGGATCCCTATGGGACTCCGAATTCAAATATACCCTGCGCAGATAAGATCATATCACATGAGGTTAAAGTCAAAGAAAATGGAAGAAACGCAAGTTTACCAAATGCACCGCGTGGTCAATCTCCTCAGTCGTAATGCCAGGTTTCACCATTAGGGCTGCGATATCGAGCACCTCTCGGGCGAGCTGTCGGGGGTGAAATGAAACAAATAACAGTTCTCAGTCTCAAGAGGAAATGTACCGACTACAGCAAAATTTACAAGTTCTGTTCACAGAATGAGGCAGCATAAAAGATCAATAAAATTTAAATTCTACACCGATAGGTGGAAACATTTTTACACAGAGTTTACCCCTGGCCCCCTTCCAACTCATGACCCGGCTTGATACTCAGCGAGATATCATTTATTTAATGGGTAAGTTAAACAATACTAAGGCAAGAAAGCATTGTTGGGCTGAATGGCCCATTATAATTACTTTACTCAACATTTACAGCAGTCCAAGGTGGTTGCATATAGTGCAAAACGTTCTATAAACTCAAACACTCAGTCTGTTACATGCACAGTCAAGCTCCGGTAATAGCTTGATAAAGCTATGCAATCAGAATGCTGTCCTTGTCCCAGTATACATGTGCCAGACGAAATTCCATTTATTGACTGAAGCATGCCCGTTTCCGCAACGATTGGTGGCAATACGCCTTTCAGCTTGTTCGTGTTGCATCTTTTTCTCATTGACCCATTACGTCACAGAGAAAACATTTGACAAACAAGGTTAGCTGGCGGCTAGCTAGTAGCATGTCGAACGCACTGACTGTTTAAGATCGAGTGGCTAGAACATGGACTTTGCAGCTCAGTACATTTAATATGGGTTGGTCACTATTCTTTACAACTGAGATGCATGCTATCCCCTCAGGTCACGGCGTTAGCCAAAGCTTAGCGGAAATGCCGCCATGCTCTACTTTGTGCCCTTTCTACTACCCCAGAGTGCATTTCCCAGACGCCTAGTTGCTAGAAACTAACGCAGTTTGTCCATTCACAGTCTGTGGTTCCAACTATGTAAGTTAGCATCCGTGCTTCCGGGAAACGCACTCCAGGGCTTCCCGTGCATGGTGGGTGTGGGTCAGGAGTAATGACTGGTGGGAGTGTGTTGTTTTTCCGATGGCAATTGGAAGGAAAATTTTCAGATAACGAGCAAGTCATTCCATAAATCATGCGAATTAAGGGTAGAAGTTAAGAGACCGAAAGGCATTATTATTTAAACACCAATACCCTTGCAGACGAGGACTGCTACTGTTCAGTTCAAACTTGCTAGTTGGTCAGGGCTCAGAGTTCCTTCTAAGCTGTCTGGCGTTTACATGTCCGGTCAAAGCCCTTCACGAAGAATGTGGAACATGGTCAAGCGCACATAGTCCAGTTTGGTTCCACTCAAGCGTGTACACGCAGGCATAATGTGACTTTAACCGCATTATCTGGGTGTGCCAGTCAGACGACGGACTATGAGAAATTAGATATAGCGCGATTCCAGTCAGAAAAGTCCAGTTATGGTCAGACTAACACAATAATTTGATTTTCTCAAAAATCATGTAAACGCACTGACTGCCATTTTATTCTGCACCCCTTGACCTCATCAAGGCCAACATAACACAAGTCTTCTGGAATTTTCTCTGCATTCCAGCGTGACGGATTGGCATGGCTCAATACCATAGCCAGGCATGAATGCAAATTGCTGTCCGCCTGAGGTCAAGCTTATTTTTAGAGTGGAGTCCTCGTGCTAAATTCGCAGCTGAGCCAAAGGTTCTCGAGGTCAACTGGATGGGAATCTGAAGAGAGCGAGAGTGGGGCGAATCTTGTTTCATCACAATCAACACAAACGGGAAACCGATCAATCCCATTCAGCCATGGAATAAAACTTAAATTCTAGCTTTTCGCGGAGGCCATTTTTTCCCCCCCAATCGGCCCAAAATTCTAGGGCGTTTTAAACAGAGCAAATTAGAAATGAGATTTTGGCTTTGTTTGAACTAAGGCAATGAAAATAAGAGAAAGAGTATGTCATTATGACTCTAGACATTGACATGGTGACTTGACTTTTCTGTTACGAACACCCAGCCTCTAGAATAACAAGCAAATCAATAAGACATGATAACACGGGACTTTTTTTGCCCCAGCCTTGTGACTTCAGGTAAAAATCTGGAAATGAGGGCATTTTGCCCTCAACTCTCTGTAATTTCCTGCACCCCACAATTTAGACCAGAGGTGGACGAGGGTGGCCATATCCTACAAGATTTCATGCAAACCTCTTTCATACCAGTGAAATGGTACAAGCTACAAGTCCCCATGTGCTGGTTTATGTGGCAACAGCGGCTCCTTTAACTGGGGCAATCAAAGAAAGATTTACTCCAGCCTTCCAAGACTGGGCCATCCCCGCCCAAGCTTTAGAGAAAAATAAGATAAAAAATACAGCCAAGACACAGAGGTTTCACAGTTCTTGCACATTATTTCAGTGGCGCCACGTACCCTGCATACGACCCTCATGCCTTCGATGTCTTCCGGCGTGAGGATCTTGATCTGAGATGTCCCCTTCATAGTCTGTTCAGACTCTGACATCCCTGGGGGGGAAGAAAATCCACAAAAATCCCTCCCATCGTATTCAGAGTGCAAGTCCAAGCTGGACATAAAAAGTGATTGAAGAGAATTAAACAAACGGAGGGCGATTCCTTGGCGGAACTCCATCAAAAAAAAAAAATTTAAAGAAACACTGGAACCATGCAACAAAGACAAATATCAACCACATGCTTCTTTAATGCTGCAGAATGTGTTTTTTTTTCCCAAAAGAAAAAACTAAATCTAATAATAAATAAGAAAGGAAATTATAAAGCGTGAGGACAATGCACCCACTCATCGGACGAAAAGCGCACGCATGTTGTTACGACACCACGACACGGCAGTGAGCGAGGCGGTGGATAAAAATGACGGAAGGTTGCCGATCTTTTTGTCGGGACCCCCGGGGAACGTACCTGCGATCAGGCCCACCTCCGTGGCTGCCAGAACGAGCAAGGTGAGAAGAGAGCTTCAGAAGAGAGCCTGGGGAGCGGGTCTCAAACTCACAACCACCCTGAGGGCCTTAGAATCTGCTGGTTTTCCAACGGCAGCTGCTCTAGATTGGTTGCCAAACCCTGTCCTGAGGCCCACCTGTGTATGCCGTGTCGGGCAACTAGAGGTTAGTTTCGGTGGTTCGACTTAATCTGGGAGAGTCAGACCGAGTAATTTGATTGAATGACTAGTGCATTCCCCGATGATGGGCCCGGTCCCTCCTTAACGAGAGGAATTCTGTGTCTTCAATCGCTGCTCTGCAGCACTGCTGCAGGCATTCCAAGGGCAACCCTTTCAGGCCCTCGACAGTCAAACAGAGGGCATTAACTGAGACTTAACAACCCTGCAAGTCCTAAGACAACAGAGAACACCAAGATACAGCCTTGTGACCACCAAGAAAATAAGGGCATGTCCCCATTTTAATTATCTATTCGTTTTAATTTATCTTTGATTTCTTAGTACCCCTCAATACCATCCAAAATTTGCCCATATCACTTATGTTTTCATGAGCTGTTGTAAAACTTTTCAGAGGCATTTTATGACTGAGCTTCACCACCTCCAACAATATTCATGCTGGGCCTCATCAAAAATAAACTTAATCCAAGTATTTCCTTATGACAACTCCATAGTGCTCTGCTCCTACTAACGTAAGAGCATTTTAATACATAAATGGCCAGTTATCCGAGGGTAAATTTACCATGTCTCAAACCTCCACACATCCACAGCTCCACCAATCAGCACGGCCTGCTTTTTTCACCAAGAGGGACTCCTCCCCCTCACCTCTTCGTAAACGGATAAAAATGTGGGCCTTGCCTCTGTACATTGGCTTTTTCACCCAAAAAAAAAAAAAAAACAGGACGAGGAGCATTTTAAATCTGTGGAGTGGATTTGGACGCAGGCATCTGCCTCGTTTTTCTTTGAACGCTCTAGCGGTCTTTGGACTCCTAAACTTTGATTCTGGTCCTCCTAAGGACCATTTCAAGAGATAACGCCAATACAAAGCTTGTTTCTTTCTCTTCTTTGAATGTTTCATGTCTTTAATTCTTGTTCAAGGCAGTTGACCCTCGTCAGTCGACATCAACGTTGTATATTCTGTTGCGACTTTTCATAAATGTTCTATGTTTGAATCAAACTCGGAGTTCTCCTTTCTGATAAAGATTGATCCAACAGATTGCTCTGCACATCAACAAATACAGCCATTTAATTGTTAATCGATATCTTTGATGGGAATTAATAAAATAAATTGAGTACATAAATTTCACATGCTGGATAACATTTAACAGCTGATGTACCCGTCTTCGGTTTTCAGACTGCCGGACGTTAAGTGAGGAAGTCCATCTTTTAAAACTGCTGGATTCAGAGATTGCTCGGAATTCACTTAAACTTCACTTCCCCGACAGCTGGTTTTTGCTCCAACCTCAATTGCACTCGTTGCATTTCAATTAAGCATTTAATAGTATTCAAATTAGATGCCTTTCAGGTTTAAGTCAGTCACATAACATCTTAAGCCACATTTTGACAAAAAAATTCTGCAATATCGGATAACAAAATTCCTAAACAGATCAAATTATGACAGAGAGAATCAATTACCTCCAAATTAGGCTGTTGAGCGCAAGTTTTAAAACAACTAGCAAAGCAATTTGACTGAACTTAACATGACAGAGAACAGGTTTGATGATCATTTGTTTGTTTGTGAGTTTTTGCAAATGTGTCAACAGTTTCACCAATTTAGGAAATGATTTACTTTGATAGGTTAATTTTTCCCATCGAAAGTTGCTTCTAATATATAAGAAGGTGGACATGGAATTTTCATTTTTCATGGCAAACATAGATATCTGTCAAAATATTGCTTGACAGGATAAACATATATGCTCCTAATTAAGACAAACGAAAAGCTTGTTAAATTACTACTCCAGCAACAGTAGTTTGATCAAAAAACTGCTAACAAGGGCCCCAGGATCAAGTTTGTGAACCAATGTCTAAGGGAAACTCCATGCTACATACTAGCCTTATGATGACAATAAATAGAAGTCAGTGGACGAGGTGCTAATGAGCTGTTTTTAGCCATGGTCCAATGACTCCTACTAACTGCGAGCATGTGGCATGGAGCAGCCCATTAAGTGCTTAACATTAGGAATCAAACAGATATAGTATGCACACTGCAGGTTTTTATGGTCTGAATTAAGCCACCAACTGAAAGAGGAGGGGGAAAAAAAAAAAAAAAAAAAGAAAAAACAAACCGGCAGAAACAGCAGCCTTATAGGAATGGAATTGAGCTCTCTGCCATAAAACCACCTGTCCCATAGGGGGCACAAGTGCACTAGGGGAAGGGGGGGGGTGAGA
Organism: Gymnothorax reevesii; assembly: GCA_029721435.1. Lineage (NCBI taxonomy): Eukaryota > Metazoa > Chordata > Actinopteri > Anguilliformes > Muraenidae > Gymnothorax > Gymnothorax reevesii. The sequence goes on from CM056574.1 coordinate 10,834,229, forward strand.
GTACTATTCTACAGGAGCTTCATTAAAACTTCCTCCACTAATCTGCTGGCTGACAGGTTTAACATATCCTGTCAGAGAAATCCAGCGCCAGCTTTGTACCCTACAGTAACTAGATGGCACACTGGCTAGCTACTAGCCAAATACCCAAGCATCTAACGCCAATACTACAGACACATTACCAAGACAAAGATCTAACCAACTAACCTGACCTTGATAGAACTTGCAAATGACGACGTCCTGGCTTGGCCGCTTGTAGAAAAACAGTTGAACGCCAAAATGGTTCAGGAGTTTGAAAACAGCATCTACCTCTAACAGATTTCCTTTCTCGTTATTGAAGGTAATTGTGATGGGATTCGTTCCACTCAATTTGGTAATCAGCAAATTGCTTTCATGGAATTCCACATGACGGCGTGGATGTTTGCAAAAAAATTTACGTCTGCACAAGAATAGCCAGGGAGTGATGAAAATATAATCAAATTTACCACTGTAGTTGAGAAGTCTGATGACATAACACAAAACCACGTAACTTTTACCCAAAGGGACTTACAGTTGATTAAACAGGGACCACTCCAACAAAGGAGCAATTTATCCTGGCAAAAGGGTTCAAAAGCTACTCTGATTGTGGCTGGACTGGGGGCCTATGAGCACCCTCAGACTGACGCTGACTGCCCTGGCATTTTATCAAATGAATCCAATAGGCCAGTTCAGCTTGAGCGAGATTTGGGCCGCGCGTAGGCTCTTCGCAGACTATGTATGGCAGAAGATGCCACTGAAACACTGGGGAATATTAAGTTTTTTCCCTTTTCCCTGTCATAAAAGACAGCAAAAAGCATGGATTCAGGCTATAAAAAGGAAGAATTTTGTTCCCAAGGAACATTCTAGAATGTGCAGTGTACATTTCGTGTCCGGATGACCCAATTTTGTAGACCTTGACAAGGAAAGAATTCTGAACTCAAGCTCCACCAAAATCAAATGAAATTAGTACTTTTTCGGCTGACCTAAATGTTTGGGGACCCAGAGAAACATTTGGGTACGTAAAAACGTCAAGCGTACGTTTAGGGTGTAATTTCTTGTGTCGTTATATGTGGTAGTAGCATATAACGGCGTCAGCCATGTAACTGATGACACACTGGGTTGCTAGGGCACACGCAAACATATGCTTTAGCGATATTAAATATGCTCTCACTAGTAAAACCCCCCGCTGCACAAACTAAAAAACCAGCTTGGAAACTGTAGAGTCCCTTGACCAGGGGTCCTCAAACTTCTCCAGAAAGGGCCAGTGTGGGTGCAAGCTTTCATTCTGACCTTGTAGTTACACTTCTGATTCTATGAATCAAGGTCTTTCACAAAAACTCCAGGGGCTGGATAAGCAGAATCAGGTGTGTGACTGCTCGACTGGAATAAAAGCCTGCTCCCACAATGCCCTTTCTGGGTAAGACTGATGGAGCGAGTTGCACCAACTCAAGAGGAGGAGCAATTTTGTTCCCATCGTGTGCTAGCCATTTCCTCATAATGTAAATCGCTGGATTTGTCATCCTTTTCACGGAGGGGAAATGCATGATTGTAGGCGGAAAACTAATAAACCAGCTGGCAACAGTTTCGACAAGCGTAAGAGAAGAAAATGTTCGGAAATGAGAAAAAACAAAATGGGGAACAAAAAAAAAAAAAAACAGACTCATTCACTTTGAAACAGTGCCCAGTAATACGATGGTAACAAAATGGCTCCGTGACCAGATTTTCAGGAAGCCACACATCACAGCTTTCTCTACCCAGGAACTCTACGCAACGCTACGGCCCACAGCTGGATGAAAGCTTTTACTGGTCTCAAGTGAACCCAATAATCATTTCAATAGAAAAGCGGGAATCCTTTTCACAAAGAGCAATCCCAAGAGTGACATCAGTTTCAAGATTTTAGTGACTGACTGGAGAGAGAGAGAGAGAGAGAGAGAGAGAGAGAGAGAGAGAGAGAGAGAACTAAAGGATGGAAGGAAGAGGCGCACTGGTTACCTAGCGGATGCTCCGCATAGTCGGGTCTCCGGATGTGATCAGGAACGGGCCGCATTGGGGTCTACAGAAGAAGACAAAAAACGACTCACTTTCCCTCTAAAAACACATCGAAGGTTTTTCCTGCATATAGAATTTGGTGGCGGCCGCCACCGCCTAATTTCCTACCACCGTCAGCTCCCAATGTGATTTTCCATATCCCATTTGTGTGCGCAAATAAAATAAAAAAATAAATAAAACACTAACTTTGCACAATATCAATGCCATGCTCCCGCAGTCAACGAAAAAAAAGAAAATGTGCAGCCCTCCCTCCCACTAAACAGTATGCAATCCCGCCCAACACTTAACAAAATAAAAAGCAAAATGAGCAGCATTTACCCACACACCCTGCTCAACAAAATAAAAAGCATGACCAACCCCCTCCCCTCTGCTCAACAACATTTTGAGTGTGCGCAGGGGCCTATGACCGAGTACCACTGTCAGCTCATTCTGAGTCAGGAAAACCCCTGACACCCGGGAGGGCAGAGAGAGCACAATTCATCCATCAGGGTGACAAGCGTCTCACCATCGGGCAGAAACAGGCTACAGGGGTCCTTTCGCAGTCTAAATCTACTAACCCTAACAGGTGGTGTCAAACGGAACTCTTTAAATACTTGCTTTCACACCGAGTGTGGGAACCTCTAGCTCCGTGATCATCAGACCATGGTCCTCAAGGCCTGAGAACTGCCGGTTTTCCGCCCTCCCTTCACCTGGGCGTCAGGTGTAAAGGCAGTCTGGCCAATCAGAAGCACAGACTGTTCGATGAATTGTCAGGATGGATTGAAATCCCGTCTGGATTTGGATTCTAGGTCCAGATTTGATGATACCTTCTGTAGCTGATGCTCACTGGCTGCTGAAGTGTTAAAATCAGCAGAAAACTAACCTCTGCTTTACTGAACATTCACTGAGGAGTGTGAAAGCCATTCAAAGATGTTGTCCAGCTACAAATTAAACTGTATTTCAGTGTGAGGGCAGGGCGATTGAGTGCTCGGCGAATGTGTGCACACATGTGGGAGCAAGTGTGTGTGTCAGTCTGCGTGTACGTACCAAGAGTTAATGTAGAAGGGAAGGGGGATTTAGTGAGCTGTGTGTGTGTCTTTATACATACCAGGGGGTAGTGGGGACGCAGTTTGCCTGTATACCGGTAGCCCGGCCAGGGGTCTGTGTTGACGTCGTTCTCCACACAACTCTTTGTCTCATCCTTGCTCTTGTCTTCCTCTGTTGCAAGAAAAATATAATTTTAAAGACAGCAGGAGAATCAAACGGTAGAGGTAGATTTTGCATTGATTTTTATTTTCATTGCCTTTCTTGCCACAGCTGTCAGCACAGGCGACCATCTCAATTTCTCAAAGCGATATCTCAAAGACTAAGATGCCATCTCTTCCGATATTGAACATGTGCATAACCTGAAGTAGGCAGAGCACTTGATTGGTAGTTCAGGCAAATTTCACCTTAGACCTCGACACTGCCAGCTTCGCCTTAAAATTTGTTCCTAGAGCACATCTGAAAAAATTTAAAACGACAGCCTTGATGTTAGGCCTAAATGAAAGCCTTTATTCCCCAGGTGTGCCCTTTGAGGAAGAGTAAAAAATATGACCTTTGACCTTGGTACAATTACCTGCTGTTTGGTTGTAGACCAATTTCACAGTCATGGTCATGGTCGCAAAGTTTCTCAGCTTCTGCAAGTACCTCAGCGTTGTACGACTTGTAGACTACTCCTGTCTGCCGGCGGCCATTTGCATTTTTTCATTACAAAAAATATATCAGTAAACGCGTACAAAGAAAGCAGAGTAGATTTTTAAAAACTTCCACTGTTTAACATTTCACCAAAGTGTGTAAACACTTCAGCAGGAACTTAAAGAAACGTAGATGGAATACACTCGCTCTCACTGAAGTTCCATCTCTCTCAAATAAAGTACATTCACAAGGCCCCACAGACTGCACAGCTTGTTTAAGTTTCTGCAGTCTGTCCGGCTGTTGGCTTCTCCCAGACTTTCTCAAAGCATGCATGCCAGGAGATTGGTTAGAAGGAGCATTTTGTTTCATTTCACAAACACGCTAAGGCCAAATCCACACAAATATCAATCATTTGAGGAGCAACCTGATCAGGATGACATACTTGCTTTCTTGTGTAGAAGCTTGTGAGTAGACCAACTTCCTTTGAAGCACTCCTGTGGAAAGGCATGGAGAGGCAGACAACGTGCAAAGGTCACGAGATAGCAGATCATGTGTTCGGCCATCGGCTAACATTCTGGCTAAGCAGTAGCAGACAGCACCGAACTCACAATGCTTTAAAAACAATTGCATCTTTTGTCGTTTCAACAAACTTCAAATCAAATTATCAATGAGACTTCAAATTAATTTTCCAAACAAATTAGAGGATAATACATTAAACAGACTGAGCTGACTTGTTGACTGCTGAGAACAAGACATGTCGACATGACAGGAAGGGCAATAATGTTTACGGCGTGCCGTACTGACAGCATTTCACCTGTGATTGTTTTCACAAGCTGAACTCAATAAGCCCGTCTGGGGGGAGACTTTAAGCAAACCAGAACATGGCACTCTGGGATACGGAGTTCAATCAGACAAAGTGGCTGTCTGGACACAGGAAATGGATATGACAGCATCTGGAAGATGATGTGCAGAACAATGATTACAAGTCCCTTCAGAACCTCACTTGCTGGATAATCTGCTCCAAAGATAGGAGCAACACAGGGGCAGGGCAAGGTAGCATTCCCAAAGAGACTCAATGTCACACTGAACACGCAAACTATGCTGCTTCTCAAATCAGACCATCCTCTACAGTCAGCAAGATTTCCCCGTTCTAACAAAGCGTACTGCCAACTCAGCCTCCTTTGCCCATATCCATAAATGCACTGCAAATTCAACCTCATTTTCCTAAACGTTACAACTCCTTCAGCTGTTTATATGCCTGCAGAAAATTTTTCCTGTCCCACTCTGCGCTCACTCTCTCCAGTGGTTTTTCCTCCTCCTCCTATAAGGGAGTTTTTCCTTGCATCTCTCACCTGTGTCTTGCTCTTGGAGGATATCTCGTTTTTGGTTTAACACCTGTAAACCACTCTGTGATGAAGTATTACATTAACAGTGCCATATAAATAAAATTGCTTTGAATTTCATTGAATTGAAAATTTTGAGCCATTTTGTCAATCTTCTACTCTCTCTGTGTCATGCACCAGAATTAACATGAACCAGTGGCGGAACATCACCAAATGACGGCCTGGTGGGATTCCAAAATCAAAACATGTAATATACTGGCCGAGTTCATCCGTTGGTTGGGTTGTCCCCAGGATTAAGCATGGTTTTTTTTAATTCCATCACGATAAAACAAGTTCTGTACTAATGAGAGAGAGCTCACAGGCAGGAAAGCCAGTGCTCACAACAGGCCCGAAAATTGAAGTTTGCAGACCCATTTCGTAACCTGCACGCATGGAGATGAATGAAGACCGCGTGGTTGTCACCATTAGCAAAAGCGAGAACTACAATTCCCGGCGTTCCGAGCGCACTTAAACTGCCAATGCCTTATAGCTAAAAGCGGGAGTCGTGTACTCACCCATCTTAAGCTAACACGCTACCTAGCGTAACAATTTTAACAAATGTGCTTAGAGGCTCACTGTACAACGTTGTCCGGCCATGAAATTATGTTGCCTAACAGAATAACTACGTAATTCACTAGCAAGCCGGCCACTTCAGAGGCTAGCTAAAATCCTGCACGCTTCACGGGCCACTGCCATCAGCGCATGCTGCTAGCTGGCCGGTGCTGGCAGCCAATTAGCAACCGCACAGCAATCAAACCAGCTACAAAACTGCAACTAGCAGGCTTGGACGCAGGTAAACTGTCATCCTTCAAGCTGGGCAACGCAAGCTGCTTTCATACCGGACGCGAAAGGAATTTTTCGCACGACAGATTACATTGAAAGTCAATGCAAAGACGCGAATACACGCGTTTGCATTCGAGTCTTTTCATTGACTTTGAATGTAATGTGTCGTGCGAAAAAAATCCTTTCGCGTTCGGTGTGAAAGCAGCTCAAGTCCAGACTAAGCAATCCCTTAACTTGCCATCCCTGCAAGATGAAGAAATGCAGTTTAACACACCCCCGAGGATACGACGGGCAAGGTATCAAGTCATTCACTGAAAAACGAGCAGCAGCGTCATGCGCGTCAATGAACTGGCCAACTTTTCTAGCGTTACGGAACCGCAGATTGTCTGCAAACAGGGCCGTTTCCCGAGAGGCAACCGCCAGCTCAGCTAAAATTACCTGGGAGCAGAAATACGAGCCTTGGATCCCGAGTTTGATGCAGGTTGGACACTGCAGTTTGGCCTCGCTGGAGCAGCCGTCTGTCTCGCATTCCCGGGGCTCTACGGCCGCCATGCTAGCTGACACTGAGAGAGGAAGACCAGAAGCGAGCGGGGAGGGGCACCGAAGATCCGGGAATCCCAGACCGGGAGGGGCAGCGTAGACAGTCAATACCCCACAGATTGTCAACTTTGTTGCAAATTGACTCGCAATAGCGAAAACCGGCGGTGTCCACATTCAATTGTGAATATGCATATATAAGGATGAGCTCAGCGCTACGACAATGGTTATCTGAACTCTGCTGGCACGTCTTGTGAATGAAAGAACGGATGAATACATCAATATTAAGAGGCTGCGGTCGTTTAACCGACCGGGAGTTGGAGGTTAAGAAAGCAGAAGGCACACAACGCCTGCCAATCTGGATCCAAGTGTAGAATCTTTGTGGACCGTGAGTGAACAGTATTGAGCTGCATACCGTGGTCAGCTGCTGAGTACTAAGGTTTTCCTGTCTAGTACTACAGCGATCATAGCGAGCAAAATATGAAATTGGTCAAAATTCTATTTGTACGTTTAAGTCGTTGGAAAAATCAACGGCGTTCAGCGGTCAAGTAAAAGAAGGATTGCTTCGGAATTTAAAATTAATTTATATTCAACAAGTAGCAACGAGCGGGATGCCAAGTGCGTATCCATCAACGAGTTTTCAGCCTTATTCCACGGGCTTTACTCGGATACTACTGACAGGCCCAAACTCCCTACCGCTCACTAACTCCGGCATGAATAATGACTTTCCCCTGCTCCTTTTGTTTTATTTTTTTAACTAATAAAAACGTCGAACAGTTCCCAAGACGCATCCCTCAAAAATATATTTGTTATTTATGTATAATATGTATTTTTAAATGCCCAGGTATGAGTGAGTCAGTAGAGAGGACTCTACTGGAGTGCGCTGTGATTATTATACACTTTACTAAATGAAGATAAATCAGAGATCAAGTGCTATTCAAATATGCATCTATATGACCACATAGATGAAAATAAGTAAATAGACAACAATATATGGTAAAAGCAAAAATAATAGTGCCTTTTTTGAGAGAAAAGGTCAATACCTAGTGTGGCCACCCTTTGCATTGATTACACCATTTAATTTTTCAGGCATAGTTTTCACATATTTTTTATTTCCTCACCCGCTGAACCATTCCATATGGTTTTAAATTAATTTCAAAGAGATTTTTTCGATATTACGACAGATTTGCTCAATCGGATTGAGGTATGGACTTTGAACGGGCCAAGTCATTACTTTTCTGTCACCAGAGGTTTCTCTCCGACTGAGATCATTCTTGCACAACACAGAAGTGTGTTTAGGGTCATTATCTAGTTGAAAATAAAATCCCTGAACATTCAATCTCTTTCCAGATGGCAATGCGTGCCTCACAGGGATGCTGTGACACTGCTTTTGATCCATGATTCTGTCAGTTTTTATAAGATCGCTGGCACCTTTCGAGCAGACTGAACCCCAAACCATAATATTGCCAGCTCCATGTTTTACTGAAGGGGTTAAACGTTCATTTTTGAAACATTCTCCAACTCTGCTGCAGCACACATAAGTTCTGCGTTTGGGTGAGAAAATTTTGAATTTTGATTCTTTGGTCCAAAAAGACTTTTTCCTAGTCCATTGGTGTACAATCCTTAAATTTCTTGGCAAACTTAAACTTTTGATGTTGCCAGCTTTTTGCAGCAACATGACTAGCCAGACCATTTTCAGACAGGCGCCTGGAAAAAGTAGATTTTGATACTTTATCTCTTCACTTCTGGCACTGTTAATGTCATTGCACAGTTGTCATGATCTCAACTGCCAATGTTTTTTTTTCTTTTTTTTCGCTTGTCATACACAGGCAATGATCGTCAGAGGCACTTCACTTCCGTTTTGCGCCTCTATTACCACTAGTTCTCAGCGAACTGGTGTCTTTGCTCTTTGACGTGCTTGTTGGTATTTCTTACAGTGCCATGGCAGCAATTAACATCTTCAGCATCATCTTAGGCCACAATGCAGCTACAAACAATATCAAAGAGCTCCTTCCATTGCAACATTGTGTTTAACACTATGACACTGCTCAAAATTCATGTCACCTTATATACTGGAACAACTGGCCATCAAAGGTAATTTTGCAGAATAGTGTTGCCTCAAACCAGTTGAAACTAATTTTTAGTATCAATGATTATTGAACGAGCCTTCAAACATGCATTCTAGCTATGCGAGAGTCAAAAGAATAAAATCTATGACATCTTTCAGAAAATTTATGTTTTCTTTGATTTTGTTTATTACCCATATGTTTACCTCAATATACAAACTTGTAGGAAGGATTTTTTTTTTTCTCTCATTGCCTACAATAGTATTTTTCTATACATTTTCACCAAAAAATAGAGAAGTAATATATTAGGACCCCTTTTACATGAAAGTGGTGGTATGTAATCATCACTGCACAATCCTGTATCTCATGCCTCATAAAAAAAGAATTGGGCAGCAAAGTCGGGTCTCAAAACGTTGCATAATTTCTGGAATAATCGCTAACATAATTTAAAAGTGTTGTTAATTTTTAATATAAGAATTATTTAATTACCTTGGCTAATTTTCTCTGGCATTGCTTGGGCAGAGTGTTAAGCCAGTTGGTGCAATATCCATTTTAATAGTTTATGTTTAGCCATGTTTAAAATGCTGATAAAGCTTAATTCGATTGAGATATTGCATATAATTTTTGATTTTAAAAAGTTTTTTTTTTTTTTAAACTCCACTCAACATGAAAATGTTCTTTTCGATTTAATTCCCATGTTTTCATACAGTTTACATACACAAAGGTGCATTATCTACCCTTCTCTTTCAAATGACATGTATTTAGCTTTTGCCACTATGTTCAAAAACAGTATTTGCCCAGGGAAATGTTGTGGACTTGTCTAGTAACCTTCAGAAAGAGTATATTTACATTGAACTTTACGTTGTATTTTCATCGCAAATGAGACTGACAGCAGAATGAACTTCGAGACGGTTATAATGTTCTCCCCATCGCTCACTGTCCGATGTTCGGAGACTACATATCCCGTCAGTCTCGATTAGCTATTTTGAGCATGCGTTTTCCATGTTTGGGCCTGTCACGTTGGAAGTTTGGGTCCAATCGGATTTCATGCTCCCAGTAGAGGCCTCTGAATCAGATTGATATAAGATGGCGACCGCGGAACCGGTGAGTGAATTTACTCCTTTGACACATATGGCCGTACAGGCCAGTATACGGCATTTTCGGCAAACCTTCGCTACGGATTCTGTGCTAAATAAGTTCTAGGACAAGACGAGTGTTGTTTCGTTCTTGCCTGCTGGAAAACGGTGGCCCAGATAATATGAGGAATATGGTTATCTGCGGTGTGTTTCTCAGCCACTGCATCCCCGGGTGCCGAGCGTTTGTGGAAAGGAACGGCAGCAACATTGGACGCGGCCCGGAGAGTCAAAAATGAGTATCGGGGCTGAGGATTCAAGCGCATTTTCTGTGTGAAGAACGGATGTCCGAGCGATACTGCAGCCACTTGGGCCTGTGGCTACAACCTCTTGCCTACATGTTAAATCGTACGCAGGGGTGTTGGCACTGAGGAACGACTGAAGTGCTTTGCCACCGTGAGCAGAAAAGCACAACCCCGTTTTACTTTTTCTATTTTTCCTTTCAATCGGCGGACTGCCATATGGCGCCCGTCTCGTGGAGGAAAACGCAGGCCAGCGCTTCGTCAGCACGCTGCTCATGTGAAGAGCGCCTCATTTTAATCGTCCCAAGTTGTGTGAAGCTGCTTTCACACCGGACGCGAAACAATATTTTTTCGCACGACAGATTACATTCAAAGTCAACACGCGTCTTTACATTGACTTTGAATGTAATCTCTCGTGCGCTAAAAATTCGTTTCGCGTCCGGTGTGAAAGCGGCTGAACGCGAACGAGAGACAGTTTTACAGTCCCCAGGTATGATGATTACAGCTGTGGTCTAATCTACGTTAGAATGAGAGGCGTTTCTTCGAAGCAAAGCACGGCGGTTACTCCGCCTCGCACAGCCGGGTAACCTGTTGGACGGCCTAACTTGCTAATTAAGGAAAGTTGTGCCCAGCCACAAATGCAGGCTGGCACATTCTCTGTGTGCCTGCGGGTATGTTCGGGAGACTTCGTGGAAGACGCGTGGAACTGAGATGGGCGACGTCTAAATGAGACGTCAAATTCCTGAATGTTTTATCATTTTTGTTTTCTGGCACATTGGTCTACTCGCCTGTCCAGGGGTGAGCTTCCCATTGAATGACAAGGCATTGGGCCGTGAATTCTGATTGGCTGATTTTGGTCAACTGTTGGACGATAGCCTAATATGGAATAGGGTAATGTTATTCGACTGAGTCATAACTGACTTCCAAAATTGAAATGTATTTTAAATATAAATTTCGATCGTATTGCGCACTGCTGGTGTTTTGAAACTTAATATTCGTACACGGGATTTACCAAAAGCCAAATGTTAATTGAACAATAGAAATAATAATAACGATGATTATGATTGCGTTTCTATTGATGGTGGGAATAAGAATATTTCTACGAGCTTTGCTGGAATTATTGATGGTTAATGCCTTTAAAGTGAAAGGCATCTCCTGAACGTCAGTGAACAGTGATTACTTGTATTAAAACTGTTGCAGTGTCATGCATCAATACTGTTACATTGTACCAGCCTCGAAGATTAATTCGCCACCTTATATAAAACTTGTTAAGCAAAATAAGAGTTGCTAAATATTGGTGTACTGACTCCGTGGTGACAGCTTTTTGATGGATGATACACCGACACTAATTATTTTAACAGAAAAGATGTGTAAGAGACCTCTGGGTACATTTTCTAGTGTGGTTCCGTGAGCGTTTGTTTTGGAGAGGGTAGATGGAAAGCCGTTTGCTAAGATTGGGTATCTGATGTTGATGCGAAACCTCGTTTTCCAGATTCCCTTGGTTTATCGTGAAGTGTTGCATGTTGGATTTTTCACGAATGATTGCGAAATAAAATACTGAATTAATGTTACTTTTCCCAACCCCTGAATTCAACAGGAACCCACTTCAAATCCCACAAAACCTGAGGAAGAAAAAAGCGAGGAAACGAGCCAAGAAGTTGTCAGCCCCGAAAGCTACATCAAACATCCATTGCAAAACAGGCGAGTTTTCTGTGTACTAAAATTCTATTTTTATTCAATTCGCTGCCATCTTCCCTATCCTCCCACTGTCCGAAGACATTTGTGCTGCGCTATTTGGCGGCTTAAAATTGCCTGTTAAGTATGAGAGAATGATGTGCCTATCCCGCGACAGATTGGTTGACTGTCCAGGTGTGGTCCCACCTGTTGAATACTAGGATAGATGCCCCTCCACATAAATAAGCTGGTTAGATAATAGATGCATGGATGTTGTGGTTCTGTTTTCATGCAGTTCACATTCAGATTTTCCAGATCTGGTCATATTTATTGCTTCATTGCTCAGTGATCACCCTGCTTTGAGCTGTGCTCCAATTATTTACTTTTCGCGGGTGGCAATTGACACGCCTCCCGGTTTTTTTTTTTTTCTGGGTGGAGATTGCAAAGTTGATGGGTGTGTCCAGAGTTGGTGGTGGGAGTCGCCTAGCCCGATTCCATTGATTTACATGAAGTGGGGATGGGGCAGTCTCACACAGTTCCTGCCCAGTGATGTAACAGCCGGAGAAAAGTTCTAGCTACACTCTGATATGGTGAATGGGATTTTTAGGAGAATCACTGCCCACCATGAGACTTTGTGAATGGAGCAGAATTTTTGCGGCGCAACAATATCCACAGTTGAAATGCACTAAAGGTGACCGCGCCCGCCAAATGGAAGATGGAAAACGTCCAGACTGTTATCGTGTACCCATAAATTTAAAGACTGGCATTGATGGCATGAAAAAAATTCATTAACGTACAAGCCATCTCCCCCATTATAAAAATTAGGTCTATGCACTGATTTGAAGTGAGTCCAGTGAATAAACATTTTAATTAATAGACGACAGGTGCAGACGGCGCAAACCTTGTCCCCTAGGCAAAAATATGTACAGCGCTGGGCAGGCTAGTGATTACCAAGTCTGAAATTGGGGACAACGTTGGCCATGTAGCTGTATGGTCACTGCCCTGATTGCGGGAAGATTAGAAGAAGAAAGGGAAGATTAGAGATCATCAGCGGCCAGCAGCAAGGCAGAAAACGTATCTAGTGATTGGCTAGTTACTCTCTGAGTGTCCAATCTGTTCAGATTTTGTGGGCGTGAATGAAGGAGTCAAGCAGTACTTGTATAGATACTTTAAAGCCGCTTGTACACTGGACGCGAAACAAATTTTTCGTACGAGAGATTGCATTGACTTTGCATGTAATCTGTTGTGTGAAATTCGTTTCGTGTCTAAAGTGCAAGCAGCTTAATTCACTGAAAACATGTGCAGAAATGGCCCGCTTTGACTTCTTTCTTGCGGGCGCTAGGGCAGTTTTTGCGGGAATCCCGCAATTGCGCTGCTTGGTGGAAGCCCTGGAATTTCCCTTTTTTTAAAAAAAATTTTTTAATTTTTTTTTATTTTAAACCGGGCGGCACAGCCTTCTGAAGTTGCGTGAGAGAACCCACGTTATTTTACAGAATTGTTTGGGGGGGGGGGCAAATGTTGTTAAAATAAAACTAATAAAAAGTTGACTCACTAGACAAACCTATGGCTGCAGAGCGCGGTGGTTTAATTATCTCGGGTTATGGAAGCCCAAAACTGCCAAAATGGAAAATAAATAAATGAATGAATATATAAATGTTTAAATAAATAAATGTATCTATAAATAAATATATCAACAAAGACATTTAAATGCAATAAAATTGCGAAATAAAGACATTCATACATAAATAATTTATGTATAAATTGATTTCAACTTATTTATTTCTATATTTACATATTGATTTATTTCTCAATTTATATAACATAAAATGTATTTATTTCCGTTGCAGTCCCGGACCAAGAAATCAGGAAATTTAATGGTAATGAGGGGGTGTGGCTTTCATCCCCGTCATCGTGTCGCCTTATTCCCATTGGATGTTCCATAACAGAGTGCTTAGATTACACAGGCCTACCTCCTGTATAAGCGGGAATGGCTTCACAAAGACGAGTAGTAGCGAGAGATTTGAGACTTTTAGCTGACATTGCAGGACATGAAAATGCCAATTTTGATTATTTGCCATCTCGCGTGGAAGCCTCGAGGAACTATATTTTGCACATTGTGTCATTAAATGAAAATGAGGTTGACCCTGAGGTGTTGACTAATTTGGATGAAGTGGTTCATCGCCTGAATTGTGTGCTCCTAAATGCTGATAAGGCTGTAGGACGCCCCTCTTTCGTACTCCCCATGGAAGCTGTGCACAGCTATCTTTTAGCTGATATGCATGTCGGGGACATTGCTGCTCTTATGGGGGTTAGTGAGAGAACCGTCTATCGCCGATTGGCAGAGTATGGCATCAGGAGAGTTTTGCACCTCGCTATTCAAGGCTACTCGGTATGGCTACGTCCCAAACACTTTCACATTCTTCCTTTCCCAAAAATACAACAGGTAATTAAAATAGTGAAGACAATATGTAATAATTTACCCAAATTCAGAGGTTCCGCCCGTGATGCACAGCTCAAGTCTTGACAAAAATTCCAATTCCCTGATTAATTAAGTGCTCATAAAGTTTGAAACGGCAGAGCACACTGCTGTCTTTTTCAAAAGGGTGGCAGACGTAAACTGCATTGAGAATGGAGAGTTGGATTCGATGGTACATGAGACCCTCTGCTATCATCCTAACACAGGACACAGAATGATGTCGGGCCATCTCAACGATCGTCATGTACAGATTCAAAGTAAGTGTATTACTTGGGTGTTATGCGTTTAGTTTAACCCTTGTATGGTGTTTGGGTCTGTGGGACCCGTTTTCAGTTTTCATCAAACCATGTTTGCTGTTCATATGACTTGTAATTGGGATGAAGTAAACATCTGTTGAGCATTTTAACATAAAACAACACAATCAAACAATTTTGAAAATCCAAAACTCTAGCGGGTCCCAGACCCATGAACACTGGATGAGTAACAAAAATCCTAACACCATACAAGGGTTAAGTCATGAGTTGACTGTAGCCTTGCTATGTGCATTTAGTAGATTTTGGTTCTGTATGTGAAAGACTGCTGCCCATTTTTTCAAAAAAAGCAGTGTCTACATGTCCGAAAGTTGAACATCTACCTTTTTTCCTTTTGCTTCAAGTAAAACATTATTTCAGTTACATGCAATTGTTTGTCATCTGGATTAACAGCAGCTCGCCAAAATCTCAATTCAATCTGCACAAAATGTCAACTATTTATTGAAAAAAGAAAAATAAAAATTTTCAAACCACATTATGGCAGTTGTTGACAATTTTTTTTCTGAACAAAATACACCCATTCTTTTGTTGAATAAGCCTCGGTATTTCTCTCAACAAGCCGATTTTTGACAGCAATTGTATCACGTGACCGTAGTACCGCACTATGCACTCTAATTGCGCAACAAATTTTTAGCGGTGATAGTTCGACCGTCGTTTTCCGAACTGGTGATAGCTTGATCGCAGTAAGAACTGAGCCATCTTATCAAAACACTCACGTTTAATATCTAAATAATCGATTGTCTGTCACGGAGTCATATTGAAACCATCCGACTGTCAGACACTGAGTTAGATATATTAAAAACCTGTTCGACTTTTGGACACGTAGACACTGCGTTTTTCGAAAAAATGGGCAGCGATCTTTCACATACTGAACCAAAATCTACCAAATGCATATAGCAAGGCTACAGTCAACTCATGACTTAAACTAAATGCATAAAACCCAACTAATACATTTACTTTGAATCCGCACACCACGAGCGTTGAGATGGCCTGACATCATTCTGTGTCCTGTGTTAGGATTGACAGCAGAGGATCTCATGTACCATCGCATCCAACTCCATTCTCGATGCAGTTTACGTCAGACACCCTTTTGAAAAAGATAGCAATGTGCTCTGCCGTTTTATACTTGATGAGCACTTAATGTACCAGGGAATGGGAATTTTTGGCAAGACTTGAGCTGTGTATCACGGGCGGAACCTCTGAATTTGGTTAATTATTACACGTTGTCTTCACTATTTTAATTACCTGTTGTCTTTTTGGGAAAGGAAGAATGTGAACGTGTTTGGGACGTAGCCATACCGGGTAGCCTTGAATGGCGAGGTGCAAAACTCTCCTGATGCCATACTCTGCCAATCGGCGATAGACGGTTCTCTCACTAACCCCCATAAGAGCAGCAATGTCCCCGACATGCATATCAGCTAAAAGATAGCTGTGCACAGCTTCCATGGGGAGTACGAAAGAGGGGCGTCCTACAGCCTTATCAGCATTTAGGAGCACACAATTCCGGCGATGAACCACTTCATTCAAATTGGTCAACACCTCAGGGTCAACCTCATTTTCATTTAATGACACAATGTGCAAAATATAGTTCCTCGAGGCTTTCACGCAAAATAGCAAATAATCAAAATTGGCTTTTTCATATCCTGCAATGTTAGCTAGAAGTCTCAAATCTCTTGCTACTGCTCCTCTTTGTGAAGCCATTCCCGAATTTAGTGAATTGACCATTCTAAACAACGAGCTTATACAGGAGGTAGGCCTGTGTAATCAATCTAAGCACTCTTATGGAACAATCAATGGGAAGAAGGTGACGCGATGACGGGGATAAAAGCCACACCCCCTACCATTAAATTTCCTGATTTCTTGGCCCGGGACTGCCACGGAATATATGTTTTTTTTATTTATATATATATAAATTAATTAATATGGAAATAAATATAGAAATTAATGAATTGAAACCAATTTGTACAAATTTTATTTATGAATTTTTTTTATTTTGCAACTTTATTACATTTAAATGCATTTGTCTATATATTTATTTATTTATTTATTTATAGATACATTTATTTACATATTTATTTATTCATTTATTTTTCATTTCGGCAGTTTAGGTCTGTATGATATACATACTATACATCCCGGGTACAAAGTAAACATGCAAAGACCTCGATCACGATCATTACGTGAGCGACTCTGGCTTGCTTTAACACAAATTGAGACAACTGTGTTCAAAAGCCATGAGGAAAATAAATAATTTCTTCATTGACGATATGCAGAGGAAAATGGTTTGTATTTATCGCATTGAATACACATCTATTACCAAAGTCAAAATATGTTTCGGTTATTAAGACATAGCCAAGTGTACTCTTTCTTGGAGCAGGAAGAACGCTGCCGTTAAGGTCAGACTAGTTAACATGAAACTTGATCATTGGACCTTGATTCTTCCGTTTGGCTATCTCTCCACTAGCCATCTGCACTTCAGCTACTATGGCAAGCTGATAATGCCATAATTCGTCTATATAAAACGCATTTTGGGAGAACACCCGTGTTATACGCCCTTATTACTTTTTTCGGAGCTTTTAACGCCGGTTTTCGCGAGTACGGCGTTAAATGCGCCGTTTTCATTTGCCAACTAATTATTGGCGTTATTTTCGGCTGCGTTATTTACAGTTGTGGTAATGAGCTCCTCTCATTTATTTCTTTTCGCCAACACATTTTAACTATTCTCCTCCAATCACCTGTCAAGGGAAACAGACCACATCCATGCAACCCAGATTTCCTTCTGTAAATCTTCCTGTCTGAAAGTTTGCACAAGCCTAAAGTGCATAGGTACAGTCTGATGCGAGCCAGAAGGAAATAAACCATGCACACTTTTTCAATAATTTAAAATTTCTCTGACTAATACGGTTGTTATATAATGAATAATATTGCCAGTTACATAGCATACTGTTTATATGTATTAGTAGTAGGCTATCTGTGATTAATCTGGTTAGATCCTTGGTTCCCAAACTGTGGTTCGTGTACCACTGGTGGTGCTTGGCTCTCTGTTGGTGGTACTCGAGGAGTTTCAGTGTTTCATATTTTTTACTAACGGGTTATAGCACGTGTGAAGGCTTATCGTCGCCCTATCATTCCAATAAGATCCTGCGTCAATCGCAGTTAACTTTTGACCAGGAAATGGGCAAACATACTTGGGGATTCGGCCCAGCAATTTCATTACATTATCTCTGAGGCCCAATCATGTTAACCAGCTTGTCTGAACCAAGTTCCAATGCGACATATCGCCACAAAAATTTTTCGTATTGCTTATCAAAGTCAATGCAAAGTCAATGTGTTTCCCGTGCATTTGCGTCTTTGCATTGACATAGAATGTAACCTGACGTGCAAAAAATTTGTTTCGCATCCGGTGGAAAAGCAGCTTAATAGTGGTGCACCTGATTTTACTAATCAGCATCTGCATTGAACCCCATGCACACTTTTTCAATATTGAATCATTTTTTTGTCAAATAAGGTTGGTATTTTGCGCATTATATTACCAGTTACATAGCATACCAAAATCAAATGCTGAATTTCTGCCTGTGTGATGCAGTCCCATTCCTCCTGGAGTGCTTGACGCAACTCTTGGACTGTGGCTGGTTCTGGATCACGCCTTCCCACCCGGCGATCCAGAATATCCCATAGATGTTCTATAGGGTTTAAATCTGGGGAATACGCTGGCCAATCAAGACACTGAACATTATAGTAGTAGTCCTGACAGACTGGCGACATGTGGACAGGGGTAAGGATGTCGCCACGGTAAAGGGCCGCACCGAGGTTTCCATCGATGAAAATGAGGTCTGTCTTGTGTCTACTGCTTATTCCAGCCCAAACCATCACACTGGGTCCACCCCAGCGGTCACGCTGCAAGATGATAGCGTCAGTATAACGTTCCCGTCGCCTACGCCATACACGCAGTCTTCCATCAGACACACTCAACTTGAACCTCGATTCATCGGAGAAGAGCACCCTGTTCCACCTGATAGCATTCCAGCCCAAATGTGCCCTTGACCATCGCAGACGGAATCGGCGACGTGCAGAAGTCAACACCAAACCACGGCGGGGACGAGGTTGTGCAAGTCGGCTTCACGCAGGTGGTTGTGCACGGTTTGGTTGCTAATCCAGTTCTGGTGACGACCTCTGGTCTGAGCAGCAGTGACTGTAGCTGGCAGGAAGCGATTGCGTAGGTGCTGGAGGCGAATATGGCGATCCTGCTGAGGGGTGGTGGCACGTGGTCGATCACCGGTGCTTCCTTTTTCATTATACCGGCTCCAGAGACATGATATGGTCGACACGTGGACGCCCAGGTTCCCTGCAACCTGTCTTTGCGACATTCCACCAGTGAGCATACCAACGGCTCGCTCTCGCTGATTTTGACCTAGGCGCGGCATGGTCACACCCAGGATAATGCAAAGGAATATTTAAGTTGCCTATTGCTACGGCTATTTATTGACCAAATTCTCGAAGGATTGGTCAATGAGTTCTACTTAACCTGACGGGATAGGCAAAATTCTAAACAATGTGCAATCAAGCGGAACGAGCTGCCCACATGACAAAATCAAGACAATTTTCTGAGCTTTTAAGTTGTAGTTGATGCATCATGGCTCAAAACCAATATCCCATTTTATGTACACCAAATATTTCAAAATTGTATGTGTTGCGTTGGAAGTTTTGGTCACTGTAGTATATAGCATCACATCCCTAATCATGAAAGCATATTAGAACTACGATTTCTTTCTCTTTATTCAGCATTGATCTCTGCATTTTACTTTACTGTACCTTGCAACCTCATCTTGAGCAGTTTGTCCACATATCTTTCATAATTTAAAAACATATATTTGACAGATAACGGTGCTATTTTTAGAATTGTATCACCATAGCTAGAAAATCTGTTCTTTCTCCTGCAATCACCAGATGGCTGAGAGGGTGACACCCATGAATTACCGTCGCTTTTGCCTGAGGAGCCACAGGTTCAAATCTCAGTGGAGACATGGGCTTCATGCATTTCTATGGATGCCTGCTCGATTTATTCGTAGACTTTAGCGATTTTGGATGAGAAGTACATTACGCCAGCGTAAACATCTGTGAACCAATTCGCTGGTAGGCTGGAATATTTTTTTTTTTTTTTTTTTTTTTTTTTTTTTGCCTACCTTGCAGTCTCACCTGTGCTGCAGTCTGTTCACCAGGCCAAGGAAACCAGGCCTTATCCTTCTGCTTTAGTCTTACAACCCATTTCTAAAACACATTCCACAATCCATCTGATATCATGTATTGGCAACTTCGCATTAACCACCTTAGAGTTACTATTTACTGACATCTGTCACCAGGTGAAGCACAAGCTCACCCCCCTACACCTTCTGCTCCAAGGAATGAGCCACACCCACCAATAAGGGTCACAGGCACAGGAGGCTGAGCACAAAAGGAGTAAATATTAAGTTCCAAGAATTAATAAAAATCTTTAACTTTTTAATCTTTATCTTTAACTGCCTTTTTCCACACCGCCGTTAATTTGCATGTGAAAACGGCACATTTAACGCCGTACTCACGAGAAACGGCATTAAAAGTGCCGGGGGGGGGGGGGAGAGAAACAATAACTGCGTAAAACGCAAGCATTCTCGTCCCAGAAGGCGTTTTATACAGGCAAATTATGGCACTATCGGCTTGCCATAAGCTACACTCGTGTCAAAGCATAATACATGCACAATAGGCGGATTGCCATGACGACCACCGCAGACAATTCCCGCGAATTGGCTATGTCAGGGAGCAGGTCGAAAACGAAAGTTCGCTATTCTGACCGTAACATAAGGGGGGGGGGGAGGGGACATATTTAAGATCATTTATGTTTTGTTTCTTTCGGTTTTATTGGACACTGGATGCATCCGTTTTAACTGATATTTGAAAAAAATGGTGCCGTGCGGAAAAACCTCATTCTGGGCTGAGTGGTGGTCGGTGGAGTCCGCTTGCTGATCGGCGCCAACCGTCGCCGACCAGTCTTGGCAGAACCCTGAGTGCCGTATGGCTTGTATGGGGGCTTAATTGTCATAGTCTTATGTGCTACTTTCTGTGCACTGTAAGGTGTTAAATAGCCACTGACTCCAGTTTCTGTATAAAACAGTCAACTGGAGACTTTCATCTGCTGATACAGTTTCAGTTCTTAAGTTGGGGAGCGTGTGGAAATGACACTGTCTAACGCTGACTCTCTCTGTCTCTCCGCAGATGGTCCCTTTGGTTCTTTAAAAATGACAAAAGCAAAACCTGGCAGGCCAATCTCCGCCTCATATCCAAATTCGACACAGTAGAAGATTTCTGGGCGTAAGTACTTCGCCTCTCGCAGCCTTATGCCTTTGAAGAAAGCCGCCATGATGTGAAATCAATCCACTTGAACACTGAGCAACCAGAAAACATTACGCTCAGTTGATTAGTTTGCCTGCATTTTGTGATTGCATCAGTGGTTCCTTTTTTTAGCAATAAATGCTGCTAATTGGTGTTAAGTTCAAAGTGCATTGATAAAAAAATTGAAGAATTGAACCTTCGAATTAGTTTATTATGTATTAAGTGCGCTGATCAGTTGCATGCGTCTGACGGCTAGCCTGGTGTCACAGTAAGGCAAGATTTCAGGTCCCTCCCCACCCTATTCTGATTAGCTTTTCAAGCAGATGTATGCTGTCTGGCCCAAAGTTTGTGGTCCCCGCCTCAGCCAGCGTCTCGCTCTTAAGTCACGGACATTGAAGCGGGGCTGGTCCCGGCCTGTGATTTTGTGCACTCCTTGGACGCGAATGATTGGATGAATGAATGATTAGATCTCAAGGGGTCCAGGTCAGGGTTCCGGTCTTGTTATTCAAGTTGTTCTACACGGATTGTGAAGGATTGAGGCTGGACATCGATTGGCGCAAGAGTGCATTTACTCTGAAAACGGGGAAGGTTATCCTCCTGGTTTTCCTTTTTTTTTTGACTGGCGAAGAACCAGCATGTATCCTGTTCGGAAACTAAAATATTGGTCAGCGAGAACCAGATGCCCCTCTGATCCGAAGGAGAGTCGTATCAATATGTGTTACGCGTGGGCGAGCACTCAACCTGTAAAAACGAACAAGCAAACCAGACTGGACTTTGGGTCTGTTACTGACATTGTAATGCATTGGTCTGCGACGTGGGATTTGGTTCTGTGGTTCCTGAGCAGAATTTGCACTTGAGTGAGAAACACACTCATTCTCTTTACTGAAAACCCCTTTAAGAGGCTGGGCCTGAATCATTACAAAAATGGCCCCAGTCCATGACGTGCCTCTGTGTCTGCATACTTTTGGCGACCGAATGTGTGATTCAAATGAAGTACTGCAGCGGCCTAGCCATTGTTGGTACATTTTTGATTTTTATAAGAAGCACTCTGAACATTGTCTGTGTGAATGAGTACTGCAACTGCTCACTGATTTTCTGTGTGCTAGACTATTGAAAAACGCTTAAAATCAAACTAACCACAATGGCCTATTGGCTGAATGATGTAGTCAGGAAGTTTGCATACAAGTAATTGGACTGGGTTTAAAATTTCAAAGTTCTACAGAAGACCTCAGAGTTTAGGGAGCCTGGCATTTGATTGAGTGTCTAAACAGGCAGAATAAACACTCCAAACCACTGTCCTATCTGGATTTTGTGCACTGCATTTGACATTAATGTCATTTCTTTCTTGGCACATTAAATGTTAACTGTTCACTCATTAGCACGATGCTAACATGCTCGTTCCCTCTAGCCTCTACAATCACATCCAGCTCTCCAGCAACCTCATGTCCGGCTGTGACTATTCGCTCTTCAAGGTAAGGAATAATTCGGTCCTTTCCCTCCTCGGCTAAAAAACCATAAGACACGTGAGCCAAATACCATTTTTGAAGGGTATTGACTCAGTACAGAATGTAGAATCTGGTCAATGGCCTGTGTCTCTTTGCGCTGATGTAGATATGGCTGCATTGCAGTATCTTTCAGCAGAATGTTTGGGAGCACGCTAGTATCGGTTACACCCAATATAATTTCCAATGCTAGAATGATCCAGCCAGCTGTTAATGTCCAGAAATGGGAGAGGCTTCTGGTCCCATCAGTCTGTTGCATCTGTTTTACTCGGTTGAACTGGTATTTTACATTGGATGTAAAGTGTACTCAACCTTATTGAAAATTTTAGTTTTGGCTTTCCATTTTAAGGACCAATAATTTCAGTATGGATGTTTATACTTGATATAAACCCAGTGGATCCCTTACATCCTGATGTACTGGTCCATTTGACCCCCATATGTGGAATACCTGGACCCAAGGATCAGGATTCAGTAGATTGCATTAAGATGGATCTTGGTCGTGTGGGTCTTGCGCCTGTGGATCCTCTATAGGCCTACATTGTGGATCACACCTTGTGTAATGGATTATGGATCAATTATTCATGATGGATCCGCTCTTCCTGGAAGATTGTGAATCAGATTCCTGGTGTGAGTGTATGCAGTGAGGACCTTCCTAGGTGCTCTAGGATGATTGCTCAGTGCTGTATGGTGAACTTGGCTCAGTGGAGATCAGGTGTCTTTAGCCAGAAAGGACTGCGCCGAGCATGTGTGGTCTTTGCTTGTTGGAGGGTGATGATTAACTCAGGAGCAGCCATTTTAAGACCCTCGGAAAAAACTTTGGAACTCACCGCACACGCGCACACACACACCAAAACGCCCAGCCACACATACATTTCCCATAAGGGCGTACATGTAACGCACACACTAACACACAAAAAACACCCAGCCACACACACGTACTCCCGCAAGGGCATGCATGTGGTTTTAAAAGTGGGGGTACTGTTTCAGTGCTTATACTGTATGAAACAACATGCTAGTCCTGCACGAAGTGTCGCATTCAGGAAGTTAAATAAGTTCTCTATAAAATCAACAGATTTGTTCCTTTTAAAAGCTTCATTACATAAATACCTTGAACTGAAACGAGAACTGTAGAATTCAGACTGGAATTTGAGAAAATCTCGCGTTTGCGAATTATCATTCTGTGTAACGCTCATCGCGTGGTGTCCATTAAAAGTTGCCATTAGCTCAGGTAATGACTCTTTCTCAATTTACATCTTCTCTAAGTGTGTCTTACTATACAACGGGGGGTCATTCCACGCCAAACGTCCGAATGCCCCCACTCGACCATCTCCGATTTGACTGAAAAAATTCCAGGAGGTTCACACACTTCCCAATAGGAAAAGTCCCAAATTTTAGCTCCCAACTCCTTAGTTTTATCATAAACATTTTTTCAGCTACCCCCTGACCTGTTTTGAGCAGAGTTTTCAGGGGAGCCACATTCAGATTGTTGTATCTACAAAACTATTTAAGGCAGGTCCTTCAAGTTTTCAAGGGTTGAAATCTGGCAAAAGTACTTGTAGAACATGGACTTTTATCCATGTGCTTTTCGTTTATCACAGAATTCTGGGGGCTTGAATTTGATAGAAAATTCTACTCTTCAAATATGACTGCATATTTGAAGGACTGTGGAAAGTGCAATTTCAAAGACAGAGGTTTGATATTGAACATAAACCATCTCAAACATGCTGTGTACTTCGTTTTTTTAAACTGGCCCTGTGATGAACGGTCTAGAAGATATTATGGTTTAAAAATGGAAAAAATAAATTTTGTGCCGTCTTTGCCGTGTTATTTACAAAAAAATGACAGCACCCAACAACATAAAATTGACTGTTTTAGAAAGATTAGTAGTCTATTTTTAACATGTTTTAACATGTTTTATTGGAGCTGCGTTGGGATGTGCTGAAGACTGCCACAGTTTGGATTACACCAAAAGTTATGCAATGTAAGTCTCACTACTTTACATTAATATTATTCTTGCAACTACATTTTGCTGCTTCACTTCAGGATCTAGATGTTATTGACTGACTTTATGTGGTGAACACCAGTATTTTTAACTTACTACATTCACAGTTATCAGGAAAGTTTAAATAGTATGAGTCAATCTAATAAGCATTTATGAAATGTTATGCTTCTAATGTTTCAGAACAAGTCACCTGATCTCTATCACCTCACTGTCAAATGATGACCAAATGCTCCTAAAGCAGAGGTGTGGTTTGGCGGATGATGCAACTGTATGTTTGTACCACAGGAAAATAAATAAATAAAAAATAAAAGATTTTTATTCTTTTCTCCTGGCACTACAACTGGACGTATAAATACAATTTAGGAATGTGACATCAAAGCATCAAAGTTTCCTGAAAGAGTTCAGATAATTTACAATAGTTGTCTGAAAGTTACACTATCATTTAAGCTCCATAAATCATAAGAATATTCATAATTGTTTCTACTGAACTGTTAATTACTTTTTATCATGGATAATTACTGAAGCAAACAGGTTATTTTTGGTTCATCGTGGTGCAACAGAAATGTAATGGTTTGTAACAAGTTTCATTTTCACCCATATTGGAGCTCCATTATTTCAATATCTAAAAATTGCATATAGGTGATCCTTTATATGTAGTTTATGATGAATCAAATAAAGCATTTTGTTGAGTTTAAGCTGTATAAATTTAGTGTTTTCTTAGCTTCTGAAAGTGCCTACATAGGCCATGAATGCTATGCGTGCATGCAAACACCACATTTTCAAAAATTCATTTTGCAAAAATAAGGCAAAACTCCCATCATGACATCTAGCCTTTTATGTTGTTGGGTGCTGTCATTTTTTGGTATAACATGGCAAAGATGGCACCAAATTTATTTTTTCCATTTTTAAACCTTAATATCTTCTAGTCCGTTCATTACAGAGGGCCAGTTTTAAAAAACGAAGTAAACAGCATGTGTGAGATGGTTTATGTTCAATATCAAACCTCTGTCTTTGAAATTGCACTTTCCACAGTCCTTCAAATATGCAGTCATATTTGAAGAGTAGAATTTTCGATCAAATTCAAGCCCCCAGAATTCTGTGATAAACGAAAGCACCTGTGTAAAAGTCCATATTCTACAAGTACTTTTGCCAGATTTCAACCCTTGAAAATCTGAAGGGCCTGCCTTAAATGGTTTTGTAGATGCAACAATCTGAATGTGGCTCCCCAGAAAACTCTGCTCAAAACGGGTCAGGGGGTCGTTGACAAAATGTTTTTTTATGATAAAACTATAAGGAGTTGGGAGCTAAAATTTGGGACTTTTCCTATTGGGAAGTGTGCGAACCTCCTGGAATTTTTTCAGTCAAATCTGAGATAGCCGAGCAGGGGCATTTGGACATTTGGCGTGGAATGACCCCAGGGGCAACCACACATCATGATGCCCCATCTGGGCGTTGAACGTGCAAGACCTTGTGCTATGATTGGACGGCTTTGAGCCTGTCCCCTACATTCTACACTGTGATAGGAATGCTCTTGGACACTTTGCTAATATCCTGTGTCGATGACGCAGCCCTGAGTCAGCTCACTGTCACTTCCTGTGCCCTTGTGCTCTCATAGAGCTACATTCATCACAGTCGCTAACATGTTCTTCATTGATTGGACTGCATTCATCCTGGTCTTTAACATCCCGTGCTGCTGTTGGACTGAACTGATCCTGGTTTCTAACATGTTTCGCTCTGGTTGGACAGCATTGATCCTAGTCTCTTAACAAGTTGTGCTCTAATAGGATGGAATAGAGCCCATGTGGGAGGATGAAAGGAACAAACGCGGAGGAAGATGGCTGATTACTCTTAACAAGCAACAGCGCAAAGCTGACCTGGATCGCTTCTGGCTGGAGACGGTGAGTAAACTATCCCTTCCTGTTTAAATCCAAGGGCTTCATATTTAATTCCCACTGATTCCAGTTTAAGTCCCACCAATTCCTTTTTAAATCCCACCCCTTAGCATTTGAATAATCCCCCCTTTGTGTTTCAGTCCCACCTTTGTTTAGACCCCATCTCCTCCTGTATTAACCCTCCCCTCCCCTCTGTGGGTGCGCCCTATTGCTTAGTAACAAGGTGTTCTCCTTGCCAGGAGATTTAAAAAAGAATGAGAATTTCTGGTATTGATCTGAAATATCAGGCCCAGCCACTGACTTCAACAATATCCCAAGTATTTTACTGTGCTCAGCTGCCACAGAAGCCCAGTGTAGTTTTTAGAGCTTGGACTCAGGAATTATGATTAACAGAAATCACGGCTCAGACCAGTTGAAGAGGACTTGCGCTATAAACCCTGACTTGATCAAGCGGCACTTGAGGTCTTAAAACTTTGAAGAATATATTTGGTAACCCTGAAAATTGTTTGACGCACTGCTGCAGCCCTGATTCTAACAGAGCGCATCTAACTGTTCTGTTCCAATGCTGAGGTCCGAAAGGCACAGTTCTAACGCTGCGGTTCTGTCCCCAGCTCCTGTGCCTGATTGGCGAAGCCTTCGACGACTACAGCGACGAGGTTTGCGGCGCGGTCGTCAACGTCCGGACGAAAGGCGACAAAATCGCCGTGTGGACGACTGACTACGAGAACAGGGAGGCTGTAACCCATATAGGGTGAGGGTGGGCCAAATCTCTCGCCCATTAGTGCAAATGCTGTGTTTTTACGGTTTATTACTGTGATACAGCAGCGCTCTTCAAAGTTGCTTCATGATGTTTTGGACGTGTCTGAGTAGACCTCCATTGGCCATGTCCTGCAGCCAGTGGATCATCTCAGACACTTTTGATATCATCTCACCCTTACTGGTCAGGCTCCCAATGTTATGTTGCTATGACTCTATTCCCTCTTGCTCTGAATGATCAGTGCTTGGCCCCTTGAGCTAGGCCCTTGACCCGGGTGTATTGGCCCCTAAGAAGTCAAATTGGTTGTCGTTGTCTTGGACAAAAGTGTCAGCGGAATGCCAGAATGTTTTGTTTCTGGCAACGGCATCACACCAACTCCTAGAAAAGCCTGTTTGAGTTGGGCGGTTGTGGACAGTTTTTGAGAAGCTCTTTGGTGTGGCATCTCTAAAGTTGTGTGTCTCCTGTCTGGGCCACAGGAGGGTGTACAAGGAGCGATTGGGTGTCCCGCAGAAGCTGACCATTGGATACCAGTCTCACGCCGACACGGCCACCAAGAGCGGCTCCACCACCAAGAACAAGTTCATTGTCTGAAAGACCCCACTACCTTACACTTTTTTTTTCTTTTTTTTTTGGTTTTTGTTTTTGTTTTTGTTTTTTTTTTTTTGGTTAATTCTGTTTTTGAGATGACCGCGTCACGCAATCCACATAGGGGTTTAAACCAAAGCTTCTTCAGAAGCCGAACGGACTGCGTTCGATCCGATCTGGAGAAAACTGTTTATTGCAGTCGTCTGTCTTGCGCACTCATCTTCCTTTAAGCAGTTTTTATCACATTCAAAAAACGTGTAGCGCTTAAAAAGGCAAAAGAACTTGTATTTTCACTTGTGTGCAGTTCAGTTTGCGCATTTACCATCTAAGCAACAAAACTAAAAAAGAAAAAAAATCCTGATCCAATGACGTCTAAAAATACTGTTTGTCTTTTAAATCTTATTTTGAATGGTTAAAATAATAGACGGCAGGAATTTAATTTTCTTTTTGCTTTTTTTTTTGAAACTTTTTGGATTGGTTTGTGTTTCTTTGTACAGCAGTGCTATTGCTGCAGTCCTTTACTATTTAGCTTTTTAATTTATTTCATTTTTTTGCCAGAGCATTCATATGGCCTCCATTTTGGTTCAGAAACTGTTTGGTTTGTTTTCGGGGGGTTGGATTCATTAGAGTGTAATCAAGCTAATGTGATTTTTGCTGTAGCTTCATTTTTTTCCATGAGTATTAACAGAATTAAAATTGGTTTTGCAATTCAATATAGTATTTTTTTTTTCCTCAATGATATTGTGGATTTTTTATGTAACTTGTAATTTTTACATTCCTTGCTATATAAATGGTAAGATATATGGGGCAGAAAAAAAAGTGTTTTATTTGGCTACCTTTTCAGACATGTATGCATATTGAAAATAATTTGCTTTAATTGATTGCCTCAATTTGAAAACCCCTTGTATAAAGACGGAAAGAAAAAAAAGTCTGTAAATAAACATGTACATTCAACTGTCTTTGCTTTTTCAAAAAAAAAAAAAAAAAAAAAAAAACTTGTTTCTGTTTACAATTTTTTTTTTTTTTAATTTGAGCAATTCTCAAGTAAGTGTCTTTTCTCAAGTACTGAAATGTGCATCCCATAATGATTGATTTTAGCATGCTGGAGTCCTGTAGCTGTCATGAGCAGGGCTGTAACCAGGATTTTTGAAATGCTCAAATAATGAACCCCCCCCCAAAGCTCCAACCACTGCATTGTTTTGTTGCTAATAAGACATTTATTTCCAATAACTTCTTCGGGAACACATTGAGTGGTAACAGTTGGACTGTAGAAACAGACTTGCATGTTGCATTACATTTTCATTTCTTAACCTCAGGTCTCTGAAGTCTCGTGCAATGACCGTGATTGTCACTCATTTCAGTCGGATGTCATGCACTTATGCCACAAATGGTATTTCGCATGCAAAAAAAAAAAATGATTAAAACAAAAACCATTTCCAACAGCTGGTCTGTATGCGCAGCAGCACCGCTATAACACTGGAAACCGGCAGGAATCAAATACATCATCTTTGGAGTGCCAGCCAATCAAAAAAAAGGAAAGGGGCTACCCAATAGCCAATAAGAGAATAGCACTGTCTTATCCGGGTAATATTTGGGGAAACAACTAATGGGGGGGGGAGGGATGGTTTATCCTGGAATTATTTAGTGATCCTGCCACAACAACGTTGTGAAAGCTGCATTATTCATCCCAGGCATGCCAATCTTTCGCGGAGATCCGCGGTTTTAGGAGCCAAAATGGCCACCCATAAGATTTGTGTAAATACGAGGAGAAAATTTGAGGGGTAGGGGGTCTAGGATCGAAATTTGGGCTTGAAATTGTCTTGTGCAATTGTCAAGTTTGCGAGCGGTAGACATATTTGTTTTTATTTATGTATTGAATGGTCCTTGATCTCCAGCAATGCTCTACAAACCCTTTAGCGAAACGACCGGGAAACGTCCAAAAGTTGAATGGTCCTACTGATCTACATAGTGAATGTTCCCCGCTCTCAAAGACTCCTCTAATACTCTTCATCGGAATGATAGGGTAACGTCTTACACTTCGGGGTTTGCTTCGGCGCCAGATTTTGTCATCGAGAAATTAATAGGTGGGTTTATAATCTGCTTTAAAAGATAAAACATCATCACTTAATTTCCTAGTTTTTTGCATACTGTAATAAAGTGATAAATAGAAAATTGTAGAATGACATTTGTAGCTGAGGAAAGAAAACAAACCACAAACATGTACTTGTACATTGTCGATGAGATCGTGACAAAGAAAAAAGGCATAGGACTTAGAAATCCGTTCTAGATGTATGACAAAGAAAAAGGGCAAAAAAAGACATGCATAGTAAGTGTGATTAAAAAATAACTTTTGTAGAGTGTGTAATGTGAATAGATGCCACTAGATGGCAGTATTGACCTTTTTTGTTAAGGCCAGTCTGGAGTCCAGACTGAAATAATGGACAAAGTTTTGTTTTGTTGTCAATTTGTTGTTGATTTGAAGCCCTGCAACGCGCAACACTAGAAAGACTCAGAAATGTTTAGCTAGCTGCAATCCGCATGGAGAAAAAAAAAAAAACTTTATTCTGCCACATTGATGGATATTACTATGTCCATCAGTCCTTCCATCTTGTGCGCACATCTTTGGGATTTGATTCCAAGTTTGATGGCTCAGCTGAGTACTGTGAACTCAGGGTCTGAATAAATCTCATCTACAATATACATACATCAATAAATTAACTTTATACACAAATTACTGTGTGAAGAGAGGATAGACAATGATAAGCATTTTAAATATCACTGTTTCTTAAATGAAACTTAAGTATTATTTCAGTAATTCTAAACTAATGGACATCATAAAATGATTAAGTGAATCAGTGGTAAGAATTGTTACATGAATGATAAGAGGTACTGATTCACTGGTTTAAAATGAAAAGAAATTGATACAATGGACCATAGCTGATGGTGAATGACTGTAATTGCATTTTCTTGATTCGCTGTTTTATAATGATAGTCAAAACAAAGTTTAAATAATTTTAAACTAAAATTGGAAAAGGATGAATACTCCAAGTCTCTTGTACAATGCAGTAGGAGGTAGTGACAGTTTTAGCCTGGTTGAATGAAAAAATATATAGCGTGTCAAATACATTTTACAAAGATTTTCAATGGTGTTTCTCCACTGTTTATTAACATTTAGCTTGAGAATTACATTGAAATTAAGGGACCAATACATAGCTCAAATATGTGTCAAGATATCACCAGAATGCACTGTTTGATGCCATTGCTGGCAAAATTTTATAGGGGGGGAGGAAACTCCCCCAGCCCCCCTTAGGAGCTTGTGTCATTGGTGCGACACCAGACCGCCTACTCCGCGTGATGTTCCTCTTTTTTTTCTAAAACCTATTGCCATGCCTGATTCACTAACGATGGAAGACGAGCAAAAGAGTATAAAGTACTAGGGAAAAAAAAGTACAGTACCATGACTGAAAGTCACTTAGGTAAAAAAATGAAGTCACCCATAAGGAAATTACTTAAGCAACTGGCCTAAAGTAGCTCACATTAAATGTACTTTGGTACCAAAATTATTTTGTGGAAAAAAAACATGTACTTAAGTAACAAAAGTACAAGTACAAAGTATTTTTCAAAGTAAGAAGAAAAGCAACCACTGTTCTCTCCTTGTGCGCTTTAATCAATTTTCAGGTGAATGAAAGACGCAGTTTTCAAAAAACAAACAGGCAGTCTCTCCTTATATACTTAGTCTTTGAGTTTACTGGCATTATAAAAACCACTAGAATTGATAGTAGAATTATACAATTATTTGAACATCTATTTGATTATCCTGGTTTCTAAAATAAGGATATGACGTTTACATGCACAAACTCAAAATCGGGATTCTCCAAAAACCTGATCATACCCGGGATGCTGTAGTCCATGTGAGTAAACGCACTGGATAGAGAATACGTTGCAAATGCTCATTTACTGTAACGCCAGCGGCATTGAGATCTTCCTAGAGTGAACGTGTCATATGAAAATTAAAGCTCGCAACAAACATAAAATTTACTCGACTCGTTTAATAAATTCCTTGTGCACCAACAGTGTAAGGTTCTGTTCATCACATGGCAGGGCAGTTGCTAGGAATTATGGGCCCCTGAAAGAATATCAGTGTGGGCCCCCGCCCCCGACATTTCATTGCCATTTTTTTTTACAACAATGGCTGTTATTCATTTTTCTGTTTCTCAGTGTTCTTGACGGTGCTAGACGCAATACACCCAATTTTTCTGTTTTTTTTTTTTTTACGATTAACCACTCAACACAGAGTCGAGTATTATTATGCAAATTCCGAATTATTAGATGTGGCACGTATTCACAAAAGAGGCTACCTGAAACCATATTATTACACTTAGTCTGATCAGAAATAAATGTTCAATTAACCACTCAACAAATGGGTACTGGGTATTCTATTGAAAAACATCGAGCACTGATGTGAAACAGACAATAACCCAAAGTACACTGGCTAAAGATACAACTCAAGGTGGAGCTGTTATAGTGAAATCACAAAGGTGGTTATGTAACTTACAAATTTGAATTTCTTGCAAGTAGTATTGACAACACAATGAAATACTTTCTTGTAAAATAAATATCAAAAACTATAATTTTAAGTCTTCCCTTATCTCAACTTGAACTTAAGTTATTTTGTTTGTTCACAGCTTTCCTGTAGGTGATGCCGTTAATAATTGAGTAATATCATTTTTGTAAGGCGATTATTTAACTTACTCATCTAACCGCATGTTACATTAACGTCACGTTAGCAAGTGAACAGCTAACATAGCAAGCTAGTTTAATACCCTCACCTTTCTTTGAAAAGAATTTTGTTATTTTCTGGGCCCCTGCTGTGCTGGCCTCACTCTCTCTCTCTCTATCCTTTTCTGGTGTCCAGATTTGTGTGTGTGGGCTGCGCGTAATATTGACTGTCGTAGTTCGCGAACCTCGCAAG
This sequence comes from Gymnothorax reevesii, assembly GCA_029721435.1. NCBI lineage: Eukaryota > Metazoa > Chordata > Actinopteri > Anguilliformes > Muraenidae > Gymnothorax > Gymnothorax reevesii. Next base: position 10,866,629 of record CM056574.1, read on the forward strand.
CAAAAACGCACAGACAATTTTCCATGAGGAGCACGTAGCATGGACCGAACCATTTTTTGAAGAAGGGGGTTGTTAAAATTTATTTCATCAATATTGCATGCCTTTGTGGCTTTGTGATTAACTCTGGTGCATTAGTATGAGTAGCAGTTAGGTCTATGAATAATAATTTAGTCACGGCGGTTACTGTGGGCCCCAATGGGCTGTGGGCCTTAATAATTGTCATCACCTTTCCACCCTATACGACGGTCCTGCATTACAGAGAAGCATAATTTAATAGAAGACAAATGTAATTTCCGTCAGTACCTTGATGGAAATGTTAGTTAATTCGCACGCTTGTAGCATTGCACTTACTCCTTTACTTAACACTTGGTATTTAGTTTAGCTACATATTGATAGCGTGACGAAACGCAGAGCGGTTTTTTTTTGTTTTTTTTTTATCAAGTAGGCCTACAATACAGGGCTCTCAAGTCTCACGCATTGAGCGCGACACTCACGCATTTCACTAAGTTCACAAGTTCTCACGCCACACACAACATTTCTCACGTTGAGAAGTGATAAAACTCGCCGCACATTAGTAACATAAACTGTGAAAGAGATTAATAATCTAAGAATGGATGAGCAGAAGGCAAACGGCTCTGCTTGAATCAGCAACCTATCAGCCAATCAGAAAATAGTATTTCTTGTTGCCACGTGAAATAGCAGCGCAGTAATCACGTCTTCCACACGCGCGCGAATGCTGTTGTGTGCACGCGACGGAGAAGAGCTGGAAGTGGAAGCCCGAAATCAGGTAATCACTTCTTCACTTTTTTTTCAATAACGGCTTATTAAAGTCGAGGAACTAGGGTATTTGCTTTACGGATCATTTTTTACCTCAATTTAACAGCTTTGGACGGTTATGGTTAGATGAATTGACCTCTAACTCGTTACGGGGAGAGTGGGGGCTCTCTGCCCTCCACGTAGTGTATTTTGGGTGAAAACAAACCCTGCTCCGATCTGGTGTCAGAGGTGGTACCGCAACATCTCTTGTTTGTGAAACGATAAACGATACAAATACATAAAATAATTATTTAATTTAGCCTTTATTATACTGAGGAGTCCCAATGAAATTAAAAAAGCACAGATATTGGGGCGAATGAAGAGTCACTTCTTATTTCAGTTTACTGGCAGTTGTGATATTCAATAACTGACCCTGGAGTGCCATCTAGTGATATAAGTTTGTAACTGCATGCATAAATTTGCAGCTCACGTCCACTGGCGGACACATCTGCTCAAAGAAAACACTGTTGTCCTTCTCGAACTCGCCAAATCCAGATAATGCGTAAATGATGAATGAAATTAGTTCATAACTATTAGAATAGTTACTCGTTTCAAATTAAAATAAGTTGCCAGTGTCAAAGTAACAAAGTGAAAGTATACTACTTAAATACTGTAACGAAGTACATGTACATCGATACTATGCTTCTAGCCTGCATTCAAAACTTGAGAGCCCTGACATTGGCTAAGGTGACGACTGTATTACGAAATTGCCAGACTATCAGCCACCATAAAGCCGCTTTCACCTTGGACGCGAAACAAATTTTTGGCACGACAGATTACATTCAAAGTCAATGCGAAGCCGAGAATACACGAGACCTTTCGTCAATTAGCTTTCGAACGGGAGCGCTCAGGCACTGCTATGATCACATCAAAATCGCTATTTTTAAACCAACAAGACCCAACACAACACGATACTTTGCTCGTAGTATCACCAGGCTCTGTACACATTAACTCGAGCATTGTGAACATTGTTTGTGTAGAAAGAGTTGACCTAAATACCGCCTTTAACACTGGATTCTCCTAAGGCAACAACGCGAGGTAGGTCCCGTGCTAACAAAAACGTCTTTTAAGCAAACTCTTTGTATACGAACAATGTTGTCAATGTTCAAGTTAATGTGTAGGGACCCTGATAAAACTACAAGCAAAGTGTCATGTTATGTCGAGTCTTCTTAGTATTCTGCATTGCATTGCATTGCTTCTGCATTGTTGGAGTGATAACCTGCAGCCTCTTGCCCGTTTACGGGTCAGTTTGACACCCCTGCCATAGGGTTAAGCCGTAGAATCATCTGCCATTGGTAGCAAACATGGCGCCCATGATTTGAGTTGGCCAGACATAGACGGCTCTGCAATAACTAATCCTGGTGTGCCATCTAGTGATATAATATTGTTACTGCGTGCATAAGTTTGCAGCTCCATGTCCGCTGGCGGACACATCTGCACAAAGCGCTAATGATCCCCTGCCGAGCACCGCTGTTCTTCTCGAACGGCCTCCGTGTTCTGCGCATTTTAGGTCAGTCTCAGGATAGCATATGGTCCCCCTTCACAACAACGATACAACTGAACTCTCTCTCTCGCAAGACTCGCGAATAAGTTTATCCGTTGACCTCAACCTGCGCTGTTTCGCATTCGCAGCGAAAGCCGCGGTATTTCAAGAGGACATGAAACACTAAATGTAGTCATCCTAATTTAATTTAATGAAGGTCTCTCGCCCTTGTTATGGCCCCAATATGTTATTACATTTACATCATCCACAACAGCAAGGGATGACAGACACAATTTTAAGACTTAAAAACATTTAATTCATAAAAACAACTAACAACTAACTAATCTACGGACTAATCTAATGACTAAGATTGATTAACAAGAAAAACAGAAATATTTACAGTCCCTTTTGGTTGGGTTCCTTGGTGATGTCCTGGGTGAGGAAAATGCTCTAACACAGGCAAAAATCCACTATAATCTTCACAGGTCTTAAACAAAATGACAGTTCTGGTCACATGTATCCTTCTCCTTGCAATTTCTCCTACTACTTTACTTTCTCAATTCTACTCTTTATATACTCTTTTGCAGACCCCACCCACATTTAGACCTCTTTTTTTTATTTTCTGGGACTTTCCCCAGACATGCCCAGAACATGTCCAAACATAGCTCCAGGCTGGGCTTAACAAAAATAAGGTAAATACTGCCACCCAGTGGCCTATATTCACATGACACCTCCATTCCAAAAGTGAAAATTTTGACTCATAAAGGCCACTGTATTCTTTTCAATACAAAATGGTTAAGTGGACACTTGTCTATATATACATATCATACAATATTCCAATAAACACGTGATATATATATATACATATTCAAACACGGGATAAGCAATCAGCAATTACATTGTCAGTACCCTTTTCATGCTTAATTTCCAAGTCAAACTCCTGTAAAATCAAACTCCAATTCAACAATCTCCGATTACTGTTTTTCATCGAACTCAAAAAACATTAACGGATTGTGGTCACTGTACACAATCATTGGCTTTTGCCCAGTACAAACATAAACCTCAAAGTGTTGTAAAGATAGAACCAGAGCCAACAGCTCCTTCTCTATTGTGGAATAGTTCCTTTGGTGGCGATTGAACTTCCTGGAGAAGTATGCCACGGGATGCTAAATGTCATCAGAGTCACTTCTCTGTAGGAGCACAGATCCACAAGCTTGGTCTCTAGCATCGACCGCGATGGAGAACGGTTTGTTGAAGTCAGGAGATTTGAGCACGGGGAAGTGACACAGCAGAGACTTCAGGCGATCGAAGGCTCTCTGGCATGCATCATCCCAAGTGAACTTTACGTCTTTCTTCAGTTGGTTAGTTAGACTGAGAGCAATCTCAGCAAAGTTCTTGCAGAACTGGCAGTAGTACCCGATCATTCCAAGGAAGCGGCGCAAAGCTTTTTTGTTGTCAGGAACTGGAAAGTCCATGATGGCTTGGACTTTAGCATTTATGGGTGCCACCTTACCCTGGCCTATGACGTAGCCAAGATAGGTGACAGTAGCACAGCCAAAGTCACTCTTGTTCAGGTTAACAGTCAAGTTAGCTTGGGTCAGGCGCTGGAACAACGTCTCTACATCTTTCAGATGTTCTTCCCAGGAGTCACTCCATGTGATCAGGTCGTCGATATACGCACCCGTGTGTGGCAATCCGGCGATTGTAGACTGTATCATCCTTTGGAACGTGGCTGGGGCATTTTTCATGCCAAAGGGTAGGACTTCATACTGGTACAACCCAGATGGTGTGGCAAAAGCAGAGATGCTCTTAGCCCTCTCAGTTAAAGGCACACATCAATAACCCTTCAGTAAATCAATCTCGGTCAGAAACTTTGCTTGCCCTACTCTATTAATACAATCATCAATCCTAGGTATTGGAAACACATCAGTTCTAGTTACAGCATTGACTTTGCGATAATCTGTACAGAATCTAGTACTTCCATCAGGTTTTGGAACTAGCACACAGGGTGAACTCCAATCTGAGTTGGAGGGTCTGATAATATCATGTTCTAACATGTACTCAACCTCTTTTTCAGCAATCTTTCTCTTTTCAGTATTCATCCGGTACGGATGCTGTTTTATTGGTTTGGCATCACCAACATCTACATCATGAGAGGCTATAGAAACTCTTTTTGGAACATCAGGAAACAGATCCTCATATTTCTTGATCAACCTCTCAAACTGATCTCTCTGTGAGGGTTCTAAGTGCTGGAGCTTTACATCAAGATTTTGCAACACTCCAGAATTTGACAATTTACATGAAAGAACTTCAGCTTTAATTCTAGGTTCATCATCTTGAAACTCCCCCTCATCTTCACAAATCTCGGGCATAGGAGAATCTGAAGTGACAGCTGCAACCCTAGCATTTCTGTCATGATAAGGCTTCAGCATGTTAATGTGACACAATTGTTTTGGTTTTCTCCTATCTAGAGTCTTCACAATGTAATTGAGATCATTGAGTTTTGTCAGAATTTCATAAGGACCATGAAATCTAGCCTGCAATGGATTGGACTGCAAGGGAAACAACACAAGGACCTTGTCTCCTGGTTTAAACTTACGGCTTCTAGCCTTATGATCATACCAAGTTTTCATTTTTCCCTGACTTGATTTCAAGTTCTCTTTGGCTTGGTCACAAGCTGCACACAATCTTTCCTTGAACTTGCTAACATAGTCTAACAGACTGATGTGGGTCTCTTCCTCTTGCCATTGTTCACTCAATAATAGCAAAGGTCCTCTCACTTCATGGCTAAACACTAGCTCAAACGGACTGAATCCAGTAGACTCCTGCAGTGCTTCTCTAGCTGCAAACAACAGCAAATGAACACGTTCATCCCAGTCTTTCTCATGGTCATAACAATAAGTTCTCATCATTGTCTTGAGAGTGGAATGAAACCGCTCTAAGGCACCCTGACTTTCTGGATGAAAGGCACTAGAAAGAATCTGCTTTGCACCTAGTTCATACACAACCTGCTGAAACAACCCGGAAGTGAAATTGCTACCTTGGTCTGACTGAATTTCCCTGGGAAGGCCAAATAACGTGAAGAACTTTATCAAAGCCTTCGAGATTGCAGTTGCCTTGATGTTGCGTAGAGGTATGGCTTCAGGGAATCTGGTAGATGCACACATGATTGTCAACAAGTACTGATTTCCAGATCTAGTCTTGGGTAATGGACTAACACAATCAACAATGACCGTAGAGAAGGGCTCCCCAAATGCTGGGATAGGCTGCAATGGAGCTACAGGTGGGTCTAACTGGAGTTTTCCAACTACCTGACAAGTGTGACAGGTTTTGCAAAAGTTGGAAACGTCTTTCCGAAGCCCAGGCCAGAAGAAGTGTTTCATGATCTTATCAACAGTCTTGTTAACACCATCTGATAAGTCCTCAAACGGAGAAACCATAGTAGGCCGAACAGAGTCATAAGGCGCACCACCTGAGTCATGGCTATTCAATGTGCTAGACGGCACCACATCATCTACTTCTTGAGCCTTCTTGGCCATAGCACGAGTCACTGCGCAAGAAGGATACAGAGATGGGTCCTCATCGCCATCGTCAGTGCTCGGCTGTGAAGTAAGATGTACGGGGGAACTACTTTGCCCCCAGCCAGGTCATTGCCTAGCAACAGAGAAACACCCTTTATAGGTAGACTTGACATAAGTCCCACCTTTACCTGTCCTGTAACTAAATCTGACTTCAAGAATATAGAGCGCAGGGGTACAGATACAGTCCTCCCTTCACTACCTTGTACAAGCATGTCTCCATCCATGAGAAACAACCCAATAAGCGCCAAAATAAAATGTTTGACAAAGCTTCGTTACTTGGCCACCGGAAAAATGCAGCTTTGCAACGCGGACAATTTAGGGATTTCGCAATCATCTGTCAGTCGCTCAATTCAACAAATAATCAATGCGCTCTGAGAACCCCATATCATCCGACAGTTTATCCGGTTTCCAATAGACATTCGCCAACAACAAAGAATCAAACTTCAATTCATGCACATCTCAGGTATGCCCGGTATCATCGGTGCAATCGACAGGACCCATATTCGAATTATTTCTCCGACCGAAGATGAAGAGGTATTTGTAAACAGAAAAAAAGTTCATTCCATCAACAACCAGGTGGTATTTAATGCCGAATACAATATTTTGGACATTGTTGCGAAGTGTCCAGGATCCACGAATGACTCTCGCATTTTAATGGATAGCGGCTTATGCCAATTATTTGACAGGCATTATATGCCTGCGGGATGCCACCTGCTAGGGGACAGTGGCTACCCCTGCAAACGTTGGCTCTTAACCCCTTACCTGAATCCACAACCGGGACCACAACAAAATTATAACAGGTAAGTCATTGTTGCTATGCCTACATTGGCATATTTTATTGCATGTGAAGATGGCATAATACTGTAAATTACAAATATTTAGTCGACTGTTGTCTTTTTCATGGTGCATGTTAGAGCACACAAGACGACACGCGGTACGCTGGAGCGCGTGTGGTATTGGGCAGCTGAAGCGCCGGTTACATGTGCTGCATGGGGAGGTGCGTCTCAGCCCAGAGAGAGCCAGCAAAGTAATTCCAACATGTGCCATCCTTCACAATTTATGCCAATGAAGGAATATACCACAACCGGATGAAGATGGTGCTGGCGACCGTGGCAATGATAATGATGATGATGATGATGTCGAAGAGGATGACGATATTTGCTATGTTGCTGAGCAAAGTGGGCTGACATATAGAGACCACTTACGTCAATTCGCACTGGTAAAAAAAAAAAAAAACAGCCAATCGATAACGTTATAATGTTTATTGTTGCTCATTTTTCATTTTTTCTATCAATACTGTATAACATTCATTCTTTAATTTTAGCAGTTTCCCCTTTCGTTTCAGAACCTTGCTTTGTCTTTTTAAAACCCGAATTTCCATTTTCATCTTTTTTTAATTAGGGGTGAGCAGCAGGCAGCAACAGGAGGGAGAGGAGCGGCAGGAGGTGGGCTGGTGGGAGGAGCCGCTGGAGCCGATGCAGCGAGAGGAGCTGCAGGAGGAGCTGCCAGAGGAGCAGGGAGCAGAAGAGGAGCTGCCAGAGGAGCAGGGAGGAGAAGAGGAGCTGCCAGAGGAGCAGGGAGGAGAAGAGGAGCTGCCAGAGGAGCAGGGAGGAGAAGAGGAGCTGCCAGAGGAGCAGGGAGGAGAAGAGGAGCTGCCAGAGGAGCAGGGAGGAGAAGAGGAGCTGCCAGAGGAGCAGGGAGGAGAAGAGGAGCTGCCAGAGGAGCAGGGAGCAGAAGAGGAGCTGCCCGAGGAGCAGGGAGGAGAAGAGGAGCTGCCAGAGGAGCAGGGAGGAGAAGAGGAGGGTGTGGTAGAGCAGGAGGAAGATTGGCAGCATCTTCTTGAGTTTCTTGTGCCCTATATGAAAGATATGCAAAGGATGTAAAGGATGTATGTAAAGCTCAATTATGTGCACATTTTGGGTTTGTCAGAATGTTAACGGCTCTCATTAAATAGGCATAAAGCCATAAAAATGGGTATATTACCCCTCCATCTCCATTATTAATTGCATTGCTGGGTCAGCTGCACTTTGCAGGCCAGTGATGCAAGGCCTTCATGAGAGGCATATGTGGTGCAAATTTGGTGATCCTCCATCAAAGCTGTCAAAATTTATTGCGAGTACACTGTTCTCAGACGGACGCACGGACGGACGGACGGACGGACGAACAGCATTTCTATGTCCCCCGTCCCGCCGAAGCGACGGGGGGACAAATATTGATCTAATATTTTGCAAAAGAGCTTCAAAGTTAGCTTTGTTTTGAAGAATTTTGAGACCAAACAAAATTGGTCATGCGGGAAACTTTTCAAAAATTTGTTGAATTAAGGCGGAATGTCCCATGAGAGAGAGAGAGAGAGAGAGAGACAGACACACACACATACACACACACACACACTAGTTGCAGAACAGGAGAGAGCTGCACTGGAGTTATTCCAGTGGAGTCTTTATTACACCTCAGCTCATTACACACAAACCAGTGCACATACAATACCTCTATATACCACAGTCATGTGACAAACACTGCCACTGTACATCACGGATATTCTGAAACTCAACACACTGTTCATATTTTCCTTTCTGATCAATAGAAGATACTTTGTAACATGTTTTTTATTTACATATTTCTCATAAATCAGCTCAGAGGTGCTGAAATACAGTCTGATTGCAGTGTGCTATTCCACTCTCACAGACACCCTGGTGTCTGGTCAGGAAGAGAGCAGCACTGGAGTTATTCCACTGGAGTCTTTATTACACATCAGCTCATTACACACAAACCAGTGCACATACAATACCTCTGTATATCACAGTCATGTGACAACACTGTCACTGTCACTGTACATCACAGATACTCTGAAACTCTATACACTGTACATATTTTCCTTGCTCATAGGGAATATTTCATTTGTTTCATGTTTCTCTGTACATACAGTGGATAGAAAGTTAATACACCCCCATTCAATATTTTTATGTCTTGTTGTGTCACGGAATGTAAATCTAAAATATTAAAATGGGACTTGTTTTTCCTTGACCCAAAGAACACAACATACCATATGAATGCAGTGAAATTATTTTAATTTGAAAAAAAAGAGTGAATTTAATGAACAAAACTGAAATTTCCTCATTTTTTAAGTATGCACCCCCCTGAGTCTATACTTGGTGGAGGCGCCTTTGGCAGCAGTTACCGAGGCTGTGCACAGTCCAGACTGCGCACTGCAGTGCAGTGCACTCCGTCCAGTTGCAGTGCAGTGCTGTGGCAGTATCTACTTTCGCAGTGGCAGTTTCAATCAATGCAGTGCAGTGCAGTGCAGCGGCAGTTTTGAGGCCATTTACTGCAGCACTGCAAAACATTTCAATACAGATATAAACCCTATCTCTTACAGCAATATTTCTCTACACACTTTTTTTGACTATTAGTCTGGAATGGAGACATTATGAAGAAATTATGATTGTTATACTGGAATTATATTCTTTGTTTTCATTTTGTAGTTTTTTTCTTATTACAAACTGGATTTTTTTTAGTATATGCCATTGTTAATTGCAATATTTAGTTTTTTATTTTAAAAAATGGAGAGTAGGATTGGCATGTGTTCATCGCAACCAAACTTTCTAATTACCAAAAAGATACACACAAAGTGGCTTCTTTTTAAAATTAATGCCAAATCTACCTGTGCAATTAGAGTTCTGCTAAACAGCACTTATTTTAACAGCCATGCAAATGAAGATACATTTGATATGACTTCCTAATCAACTTAGTAGCTTTTCAGTCCAATTATCCTTTGCTGTTTGTTCAATTAAAGACCATATTCACACAAATGCGCCCTCATTATCTGAAGAATATCATCAATAAACTTTTGATCATTTGTTGAATAAATACACTAAAAATATAAACACCCCATGCGAAATATTGATGCCACATGGAGTTAACAACTCTAAGTGAGCATATGCTGACTTTTACTTGTACAATAGGGATATTTCTCTTGATTTGTGGACCATTTTTTAATTCATCTCTCTGTCAGTGAGCATTTGCTCAGTGATGCAGTGATGTCACTCAGTACATGGGTGTTGCATTTCCAGACGGTGATCAGACAGAATGAGCAGTACCCAGACACTCCTTATACTGGAGACAATAAAAGGCCACCCCAATATGTGAAATTTTGTCAAAAGTCATCATGCCTCAGATGTCTCAGGTCATGCGGGAACGTGCCATTGGCATGCTGTATGCGGGTATGTCCACCAGAGCGGACGCTGTGCAGCTGAATGTTAACTATCGAATGATAGGCCGTTTGAGAGTTTGCTTCCAACAGACGAGCCGCACTGCAAATCGACCTCACCCACGTCGGCCACGTGTGACCACACCAGCACAAGATCGCTACATCCGACACTTCCACCTGCGGGATCAGCTCAGATCAGCGACACGCACAGCGGATGAGACCGTCATTGGTCTGCACAACAGACACATCACACCACAGACAGTCCATAACCGCCTGCGAGAAGCCAACTTGTACGCTCAGCGTCTTCATCGCGGTCTGGATCTCACCGCTGTTCGTCGTCGGAACTGACTCGCATGGGCATGGGGCGTTTATATATTTCTTCAGTGTATCTACGCTCATTTCATTTATTTATATTATGTGTTTTAGATAATTGGTTGTATCGCTTCGATCACACAGCCAGAAAATTTGGATATCAGAATAATTCATTTACGCAGTGCTAACTATGTGGGTTTTTTTTTCTTTTTTGGTAGGGTGGGAAGACCATATCGGCTAGTTGTGCAACGCAAAGATGGTGGGAAAGTCCCTTTTGGGTGTCGGAGGACAATGATTTGTACCCGACATGTACAGTGCAAATACATGTAACCAAGATTGGAGAGATTATTCCAAAACTTTTAGATGCATACTAAATATTCAGTCTAAGTCATAAAGAAAATAGCACACAGTATACAACGTATTAATATCCCATAAAAATTCCCTATTAAACAGTATCCATATTACACATGCTATAAAAATTTGTAATGGCAGTGGAAGTGTTTGCTGTGCAGTGCAGTTGCAGTGTATTGGCAGTGGAAGTGTTTGCAGTGCAGTGCAGTTGCAGTGTCATACTCCGCAGTTGCAGTGCAGTTGCAGTACCCAAAGGTGCAGTGCAGTACAGTGGCAGTGTGAAAATTTCAGTCTGTGCACAGGTCTGGTAATTCCAGCTGCCAGTCTTTTTGGGCAGCTCTGCACAAGGTTGGCGCCCCTGGACTTGGAGATCTTCCCCCATTCCTCTTTGCAGAACTGCTCGAGCTGGAAGAGGTTTGTTGGTTTGCGCTGATGGACAGCAACTTTCAAGTCATTCCAGAAGTTTTCCGTTGGATTTAGGTCAGGACTTTGTCTTGGCCATTCCAGCACATGCACCTTGTTCTTCACAAGCCACTCAGTGGTAGCTTTGGCCTTGTGCTTTGGGTCATTGTCGTGCTGGAATATGAATTCTGGACCCATTCTCAGTCTCCTTGCAGACTTCTTCAGGTTCTTCTCCAGAGTATCCCTGTATTTGGCCCCATCAATCCTCCCTTCGATCATGACAATTTCCCCAGTCCCTTTAGATGACAAACATCCCATAACATTATGCTGCCACCACCATGCTTCACAGTCAAGATGGTATAATTTTTGGTGATGAGTGGTGTTTAGTTTTCGCCAAACATAGCGTTTGGCATTCATGCCAAAAAGTTCTATTTTGGTTTCATCAGACCACAAAACGTTCTGCCAGTTTGTTGCAGGTTCCCTAAGGTGTTCCTTTGCAAATTTCAAGCAGGCCTCCTGGTGGACCTCTTTCAATGTTGCCATTGGACTCTCTGACCAGTTGTCTTCCCTCCTGGTCATCCAGTTTAGACGGACGCCCTGACTTTGGCAGACTGAGTGCTGCCATGCACTTTCCATTTCTTAATTATCTTCGGAACAGTGCACATAGGTATCTTCAAAGCCTTAAAAATCTTCTTATATACCTCACCTGATGTGTACCTTTCCACAACTTTGTCACAGACTTCTTGCAACATCTTTGGACCCCATGCTGCTGCCTTTCAGTGACACTACTCTTGCATATTAAGGGACCATGGCAAACAGCTGTTTTTATTCATGTTCATCAAGTTAATTGCTGTAATTCCACACAGGTGTGGGGCAATTCGCTATTGTTTGGTCTTGAAGGCAATTTGTCATTTCCTGAGATAGTTTATGGGATGATTCAGTAAAAAGGGTGGATACAAACCAATTTATTGCAATTGTTCATTTTTAGCTCATCTGACTTCGTCAGGTGAACTTATGTCATGGCCTGTTTGTCAGTCGTTCGTCGTTGTCGTCGTCGTTGTCGTCGTCTGTAAACATCTTCTCCTCCGTAACCACTGGGCCTATGAAGCTTAAACATGACAGGTACCTTCCTACCCATGAGGACATCAAAGTTTGTTCAAGGCGTTTTGATTCGATTTCAAACATGGCCGACACGGCGGCCATACTGAAAATCACATAATTGGCCATCTGAAAGCTAATTATGCACATATTCAGCTGACATTTGCTATGTAGTCAGTACCTGGCAAGATACATCACATATCATACAGCATTTTCCATATTTTGAATTTTGACCTTGCTTTGACCTTCAACTTTATACAACCCCTGTGAGTTACATTGAAATCTTTCAAAATCATCTTCTCCGAAACTACTTGGCCAATGAAGCTAAAACTTGGCAGGTATATTTCTATCCATGAGGACACTAAAGTTTGTTCAAGGCGTTTCTATCCGATTTCAAATATGGCTGCTTCGGTGGCCATTTTTTAAATGACATTAATCACCCTCTGAAAGCTATTTATGCATATATTCAGCTTAATTTTGCTATGTAGGTAGTAGGTAGCAAGATACATGACATATAATTCAGGTTTTAAATGTCAAGGTCACTGGAGGTAATAAACAAGTTGAAATCTTGCCTTTGGCTACTGGTCAAAAGTGGGCATGCAAGAAAGTCCCTGGGTTTTTGATGACTAGTTTGAGTTAAACTGCTTCTTACACACCCTACTAGTTTGAGTTAAACTGCTTCTTACACACCCTTGAGTGGTCAGGTGAGCTACAGGGCCCGTGGCACTATTTTTAAATGAAGTAAAAACAATTTTTGAATTGGTTTTCTCACTTTGAAAAGGGTAAGTAAAGTATGTAGATTTGTAGGAAAAACACACAGATTAATTGCTTTAATCACAGGCAATTTGTCATGTAAATCTGAAAAAATGTTCAAGGGGTGTATTCATTTTCTATCCACTTTATTTCTTATAAAGAAATATTTCAGAGGTGCTGAAATACAGTCTTATTTGCTATTCCACTCTTACAGATACCTTCAGAGGACAGATCTGTAGAGAACCCTCATCAACACTGAAGATTGGAAAGAGTTTCTCAGTGAAGGAGTGAGTGACAGTGTAGAGAGGAGTGTTGTTAGTGGGGTCAGTGAATGACACCTCCCCCCTGTCCCAGTCCAGCTGCACTCTGACCCTCTGAAGTTTCCTCTGCACAGTGAGGGGTGTAGGAGTGGAGGTCATGGTTCTGTATATCCCCTCCCACAGCCCTACACCCCACACTCTTCCTGCTGGGCTCAAACCCGTAGCCCCTTTCCTGTACACAGACTCTTTAGCCACACCCAGCTGCCAGACCTCTGCACCCCCCACCTCTACATCCCAGCTGTGTCTCCCAGAGCTGAATCCCTCAGAGCCCAACAAACAGCACCAGCGATCAAATCTCTCTGGATTATCAGGGACCAGCTGTTTCTCAGCACTGTACCTCACACAAGTCAGATCCTCAGACAGTGAGAGGCAGGGATCTGCAGTGTTTGGGTCCAGAGTCACAGGAGCTGTAGGGACAGAGAATGAGACATCAGCAGTGATCTGCACAAAGAGTAACCGTCCAATACAAAGAGCTTCTCATCAATCAATCAATCAATCAATCAAACTTTATTTAGGTAGCACTTTTAATACAAACAGAAGGCAACCCCCCCCCCACACACACACACACACAAACACACACACACACACACACACACATATATACACATGTGCACACGCGCGCGCGCACACACACACACACACACTCGTGCGCACAGGCACACACACATACACACACACACGCAAACACACACATACACACACTGTGGCTCCCCAAGTGCTTCTTGGTGTCCCACTAACTCAACCTGGCAGTCCTCAAGAGCACACAGCAGGAAGAAACCGCGTGGCTGTGTAATTGATATGGTATTTTCCTGCAGACATGCTGGCCAATAATTAGTTAATTGATTGATAAAAAGCCACACCTGGGGAGGATTAAATGCTCATGGCCCCACAAGCACACCTGGGCAACATTGACTTAATGAGACCTAGGGCTTTAAAAGGGTTGGGACTGGAAACACAGGGGATTGAAAGCTGGCAGTGTGGTGTTGCTTGACCGACGGCTGTCTCCCCAGCTCTGTGTTAAAACTGGAAGATGGCAGAGGGATCTGGAAGCCCTCAAGCTCAGCGACTACTTTTGTCTGACTGGCGTGTTTTCTGTTGTTTTTGGCCCCTGCCCCTTTCCCACACTGGAGTAAAAAACAAATCTAATATTTTCCACTGAATTTTGCAGTCTGTCTCCTTGCTTCCCCACAATGCACACGAGCACAGAAGGCAAAGGCTCAGTAAGGGTAAAGACTAAAATAGGAACAGCAGGGTTTAAAAAACAAACACTGCGGAAACACCATCATAACAGGAAACTCCAGAGGCAGGATACAACTCAAAGTGAAAATAATTAAAAATCAATCAATAAATGAGGAAATAAGTTAATAGATGAATAAAAGAATATGCTGGCTAAAAAAAACAGATATATGAGAATACTAAACATAAACATTCAATAGTGAATCCACAATAAATGAAGAGGTCAGCAGCGGGTTTCCCAATAATGTTAGGTCTCGGGATTAACAAGTGTTTTTAAGAGATTCTTCAGCAACAGACATTCTCTCCTTACATGGGTTAGTTTCGAGTGAACTAAATAGATGCTTTAGTTACGAATGTGTTTGGCAACCTGACGTTATTTTCAGAGCGATAACGGTCATTTAAAGAGGTTGTGAGGCTTTTGGGAAACACAATTCATTTCAAATAAAAGCCATGATGTAAACTGGGTTTCACAACAATAACCATAATAGTCTCACATACATCTGAGAGAGAGAAACCCCTGAACTATGAGCATCAGTGTAGCTCCTGTCCTTAAATGCAGCATCACTCTGACATCAGCATTTTACTATGAGCATCAGTGTAGCTCCTGTTCTTTAATACAGCATAACTCTTTCAGCAGCATTTTACTATGAGCATCAGTGTAGCTCCTGTCCTTAAATACAGCATCACTCTTACTGCAGCATTTTACTATGAACATCAGTGTAGGTCCTGTCCTTAAATACAGCACCACTCTTACTGCAACATTTTACTATGAGCATCAGTGTAGCTCCTGTTCTTAAATACAGCATCACTCTTACAGCAGCATTTTACTATGAGCATCAGGGTAGCTCCTGTCCTTAAATACAGCATCACTCTTATAGCAGCATTTTACTATGAGCATCAGTGCAGCTCCTGTCCTTAAATACAGCATCACTCTTATAGCAGCATTTTACTATGAGCATCAGTGTAGGTCCTGTCCTTAAATACAGCACCACTCTTACTGCAACATTTTACTATGAGCATCAGTGTAGCTCCTGTTCTTAAATACAGCATCACTCTTACAGCACCATTTTACTATGAGCATCAGTGTAGCTCCTGTTCTTAAATACAGCATCACTCTTACAGCAGCATTTTACTATGAGCATCAGGGTAGCTCCTGTCCTTAAATACAGCATCACTCTTATAGCAGCATTTTACTATAAGCATCAGTGTAGCTCCTGTCCTTAAATACAGCATCACTCTTACAGCAGCATTTTACTATGAGCATCAGTGTAGGTCCTGTCCTGAAATACAGCATCACTCTTATAGCAGCATTTTACTATGAGCATAAGTGTAAGTCCTGTCCTTAAATACAGCATCACTCTTACAGCAGCATTTTATTATGAGCAACAGTGTAGGTCCTGTCCTTAAATACAGCATCACTCTTACAGCAGCATTTTACTATGAGCATCAGTGTAGCTCCTGTCCTTAAATACAGCATCACTCTTACAGCTGCATTTTACTATGAGCAACAGTGTAGCTCCTGTCCTTAAATACAGCATCACTCTTACAGCAGCATTTTACTACGAACATCAGTGTAGCTCCTGTCCTTAAATACGGCATCACTCTTACAGCAGCATTTTACTATGAGCATCAGTGTAGCTCCTGTCCTTAAATACAGCATCACTTTTACAGCAGCATTTTACGATGAGCATCAGTGTAGCTCCTGTCCTTAAATACAGCATCACTCTTACAGCAGCATTTTATTATGAGCATCAGTGTAGCTCCTGTCCTTAAATACAGCATTACTCTTACAGCAGCATTTCACTATGATCATCAGTGTAGCCCCTGTCCTTAAATACAGCATCACTCTTACAGCAGCATTTTACGATGAGCATCAGTGTAGCTCCTGTCCTTAAATACAGCATCACTCTTACTGCAGCATTTTACTATGAGCATCAGTGTAGCTCCTGTCCTTAAACTCCTGTCCTTAAATACAGCATCACTCTTACAGCAGCATTTTACTATGGGCATCAGTGTAGCTCCTGTCCTTAAATACAGCATCACTCTTACAGCAGCATTTTACTATGAGCATCAGTGTAGCTCCTGTCCTTAAATACAGCATTACTCTTACAGCAGCATTTCACTATGATCATCAGTGTAGCCCCTGTCCTAAAATACAGCATCACTCTTACAGCAGCATTTTACGATGAGCATCAGTGTAGCTCCTGTCCTTAAATACAGCATCACTCTTACTGCAGCATTTTACTATGAGCATCAGTGTAGCTCCTGTCCTTAAATACAGCATCACTCTTACAGCAGCATTTTACTATGGGCATCAGTGTAACTCCTGTCCTTAAATACAGCATCACTCTTACAGCAGCATTTTACGATGAGCATCAGTGTAGCTCCTGTCCTTAAATACGGCATTACTCTTACAGCAGCATTTTACTATGAACATCAGTGTAGCTCCTGTCCTTAAATACGGCATCACTCTTACAGCAGCATTTTACTATGAGCATCAGTGTAGCTCCTGTCCTTAAATACAGCATCACTCTTACAGCTGCATTTTACTATGAGCATCAGTGTAGCTCCTGTCCTTAAATACAGCATCACTCTTACAGCTGCATTTTACTATGAGCAACAGTGTAGCTCCTGTCCTTAAATACAGCATCACTCTTACAGCTGCATTTTACAATGAGCAACAGTGTAGCTCCTGTCCTTAAATACAGCATCACTCTTACAGCAGCATTTTACTATGAGCATCAGTGTAGCTCCTGTCCTTAAATACAGCATCACTCTTACAGCTGCATTTTACGATGAACATCAGTGTAGCTCCTGTCCTTAAATACCGCATCACTCTTAAAGCAGCATTTTACGATGAGCATCAGTGTAGCTCCTGTCCTTAAATACAGCATCACTCTTAAAGCAGCATTTTACGATGAGCATCAGTGTAGCTCCTGTCCTTAAATACAGCATCACTCTTACAGCAGCATTTTACTATGAGCATCAGTGTAGCTCCTGTCCTTAAATACAGCATTACTCTTACAGCAGCATTTCACTATGATCATCAGTGTAGCCCCTGTCCTTAAATACAGCATCACTCTTACAGCAGCATTTTACGATGAGCATTAGTGTAGCTCCTGTCCTTAAATACAGCATCACTCTTACAGCAGCATTTTACTGTGAACATCAGTGTAGCTCCTGTCCTTAAATACGGCATCACTCATACAGCAGCATTTTACTATGAGCATCAGTGTAGCTCCTGTCCTTAAATACAGCATCACTCTTACAGCTGCATTTTACTATGAGCATCAGTGTAGCTCCTGTCCTTAAATACAGCATTACTCTTACAGCAGCATTTCACTATGATCATCAGTGTAGCTCCTGTCCTTAAATACAGCATCACTCTTACAGCAGCATTTTACGTTGAGCATCAGTGTAGCTCCTGTCCTTAAATACAGCATCACTCTTACAGCAGCATTTTACTGTGAACATCAGTGTAGCTCCTGTCCTTAAATACGGCATCACTCTTACAGCAGCATTTTACTATGAGCATCAGTGTAGCTCCTGTCCTTAAATACAGCATCACTCTTACAGCTGCATTTTACTATGAGCAACAGTGTAGCTCCTGTCCTTAAATATAGCATCACTCTTACAGCGGCATTTTACTATGAACATCAGTGTAGCTCCTGTCCTTAAATACGGCATCACTCTTACAGCAGCATTTTACTATGAGCATTAGTGTAGCTCCTGTCCTTAAATACAGCATCACTCTTACAGCAGCATTTTACTATGAGCATCAGTGTAGCTCCTGTCCTTAAATACAGCATCACTCTCACAGCCGCATTTTACTATGAGCATCAGTGCAGCTCCTGTCCTTCAATACAGCATCACTCTTACAGCAGCATTTTACTATGAACATCAGTGTAGCTCCTGTCCTTAAATATGGCATCACTCTTGCAGCAGAATTTTACTATGAGCGTCAGTGTAGGTCCTGTCCTTAAATACAGCATCATTCTTATAGCAGTATTTTACTATGAGCATCAGTGTAGATCCTGTCCTTACATACAACATCACTCTTACTGCAGCATTGCACTATGAGCATCAGTGTATCTCCTGTTCTTAAATACAGCATCACTCTTACAGCAGCATTTTACTATGAGCATCAGTGTAGCTCCTGTCCTTAAATACAGCATCACTCTTACAGCAGCTTTTAACTATGAACATCAGTGTAGCTCCTGTCCTTAAATACAGCATCACTCTCACAGCCGCATTTTACTATGAACATCAGTGCAGCTCCTGTCCTTAAATACAGCATCACTCTTACAGCAGCTTTTAACTATGAACATCAGTGTAGCTCCTGTCCTTAAATACAGCATCACTCTCACAGCCGCATTTTACTATGAACATCAGTGCAGCTCCTGTCCTTAAATACAGCATCACTCTTACAGCAGCATTTTACTATGAACATCAGTGTAGCTCCTGTCCTTAAATACAGCATCACTCTTACAGCAGCATTTTACTATGAGCATCAGTGTAGCTCCTGTCCTTAAATACAGCATCACTCTTACAGCAGCATTTTACTATGAGCATCAGTGTAGCTCCTGTCCTTAAATACAGCATCACTCTTACAGCAGCATTTTACTCTGAGCATCAGTGTAGCTCCTGTCCTTAAATACAGCATCACTCTTACAGCAGTATTTTACTATGAGCATTAGTGTAGCTCCTGTCCTTAAATACAGCATCACTCTTACAGCAGCATTTTACTATGAGCATCAGTGTAGCTCCTGTCCTTAAATACAGCATCACTCTTACAGCAGCATTTTACTATGAACATCAGTGTAGCTCCTGTCCTTAAATGCAGCATCACTCTTACAGCAGCATTTTACTATGAGCATCAGTGTAACTCCTGTCCTTAAATACAGCATCACTCTTACAGCAGCATTTTACTATGAGCATCAGTGAGATTAAGGACTGCTGCTCAGTCTCTTCACTCCAGGGCTCTTACACACACAGGGCCAATATGACTCTGACTGGCTTTATCAGCTTGTGTAAAGGATGCTGCAGGTTCCCTCTGCACAGTGACAGTGTGGAGCTCCCTGCTGTAACACTCACTGTACTCTACAGTCCCCAGCATCTTCTCCCACACTCTGTACTTCAGGTTGCCCAGGTGCTTGGCCACATCAATCAGCGCTCCTGAGAGCGTCTCTGGATCTGCCAGTGTGCGCTGGGCTCTGTAATAACATTCAGGAGTCACTTGTGCTGAGGCCTTGGCTTCAGTACCATAGTAGATCATCAGCAGTAACATCAGATCTTCACTCTATAAGAAAATGGCTCCATCCCTCCCAGTGTCCTGCCACACAGCCCCACTGGCTGCAGATATGAAGCAGCCCGACCCCACTGAGGGACTCACTCACAGGGGCACCAGGGGACTATTTTAGAGGGAAATATTCTCTTTTATTTAGTTTTTCAGAATACTCCCTCAATATTCATTACACACCTGCAGTGATTATTATTAAAGAGATGCATTTAAAACAGTTACTCACTGATAGAACATTTCAGCGCAAATAAACTACTTTTATATTTAGTCTGATGAGAGAGGATGGAGTTTACTGACCTGCGTTGTGTGTCCTTGTAGTTCTGGAAACAGAAGAGTGAATTAATGTCACTGTAGCCAATACTGAGTGTATTTAAACTGTGTTTGAAACCACAACTGCATGTCTTTTTGTTTTTAAACATGCATTACATATGACAAGTTAGGGAAAGTAAATGCTTTATTAAAACATATTCTCTCTGTTTACATTGTTTGGATGTGAAATGAAATTCAACAAGTAAAAATGATAAATCCCTTTGCCAGAAGAATCAAGACACTAATTCTGTTTGACGAGGCTTTGAAGAGATTTGATGATATCAGCAGGTCTGCATGAAAAGGCAGTTTAGAGAATCCTGCACTCTGTACATGAGTGTCTGTGAGCACTGACAGCAGTTAGTACAGAGTCCTACAGACACAGTGAACAGGTCTTACCTGCAGGAATGAGACGTCTTCAGCTCCCAGCTCCTGTTCTATGACTCTGATTTGTTCTGAAAGGGATGACATCTCTTCTGTCATCTTCTCAATCTTCTCCTTCATCATCTGACTCTTCTTCTCCTCTTCCTCCTGCAGTGCAGTGATCCTGGCTGCCTCTTCATCTCTCAGGAACTGCTGAAGTTTCTCAAACTCCATCTTTATCTGTCTCTCTGTGCGCTGGGCCTGACTCTGGAATAAACATTATTCACCATCATCTCAGCACAATCCAGGGCTGCATTTTCAACACTGTGATTTAAAGGCCTCAGTTCAGTACCTTGATGTGCTCTGCTGTTCGATCACAGATTAGTTTCACTTTATTAAAGGCTTTTAGCTTCTCCTGCAGTGGAGCCAGTGCAGTCCTGAGTCTCTCCTGTAAAGACATGACAGAGTCCCACTTTACTGAGGAAACAGAGGGACAGTAAACTTCACTGTTTACACAGACAGCACAAGAGCCCTGTCAGATAGAGGGAGCCAGGATGGAGACTCAGGTCACAGCTTGTGCTGAGATAATGTGTCACTGAGACACATATCAGAGCATCACCTCTGTGTGGGACATTACAGGTAACCAGGCAAGACTGAATCAAATTATTTCACTGTTTAACATACATCAGAGTAAAATGAAAATATTCCAGTTTTAATGTGCTGTCAGTTTAGCCTCTAAGTAACATTGATTTGTTCTCTAAGGCCACATTGCACTTCATATCCGAGCCATGAACTTTGACCCCTACTGTCCCATGCTGAGCACTGCTCTCTAACACAGCTCTGAGAATGTCTCCATACTCCTGCCCCTCCCACCTGTCTCTTAGTTTTTGTTTTTTTTTTTAGTTTATTTCGGTCTTTGATTTGACACAGCACCTCATTGGGCAATAAAATTCACTACTCAACACAAACAAATCAGTCAGACAAGGTCCAAGAAAAAAAAACAACAACAACAACAAAAAGCAATCAGAATGAACGAATAAACATATAACTAAGACGGCGCTCAACAAACATCCAAGACAGAAAAGGTGTTGGCTGAAGCATAGCTTATCACGCCTACCCTTTTAGAAACAGGTTGTTTTACCTTCTGCCGTCTCTACTGTTTCATTTTTATGAACAGATGGGGAAACAAAAAAACAGGAAATAAAATTCCACAGCATAAAAGGCACCAAAGCTCATAATTCTAGTTCATATAAATTAATCATCCTGCTTTTCAGTATATTTTTACATATATTTATTGTTCTACATGTTTTTAGATCATTTTCAAGATTATTCCATAAGTTGACTGCTGTTTCAGTTGTACATCTTTGTTTTATGTTGGTTCTAATTTTTGTCTTTGTAAACATACATACCCCTCTAAAGTTATAATAGCTTTGTCTTTTTTTGAACATTTTCTGAATACAGTCAGGCAGCATGTTGTTATTGATTTTGAACATAAGCTGTGCAGTTTCAAAATCCTCCAGTTCTTTAAATTTAAGTTCATATATATTTATAAATTAGTTGGTTGGTTGCTTATGGTCTGCTTTGTTTATGATCCGTATTGCTTTTGTTTGGAGTAAGAGGATTGGTTTTGTAATTGTTTTATATTTATGTCCCCACACTTCAATACAATAAGTTATATATAGTTTGATTAGAGATTGGTACAGGATTTTTTGTGAATTTGTTGTTAGGATGTTTTTACATTTGTACAAAATTGCAATGGTTTTTGATATTTTGTTCTTTCGAAAGTTTATATGTGGCTTCCAGCACTTGTAACTTGTTTTCAAAAACTCTTTCCACTTCCACATTGTCGATGGTGATATGCACTCTTTGATTAATTGTATGATTTCCAAAAATAATAAATTTGGTTTTGCTTACATTTAAAGATAGCTTATTCACATCAAACCATAGTTTTATTTTTTTTTAAGATCAGTTTCCACTGTACTCAGAAGGTGCTCGAGATCTTTGCTGGAGCAGAAAAGGTTTGTATCATCCGCAAATAGTACACAATTAAATTTACAGGAAACATAGCAAATATAATTTATGTACAGTATGAAGAGCTTCAGGCCCAGTACTGATCCTTGCGGAACCCCACATGTAACCCTCCTAAATTCAGACTGTTCATTATTTATTTGAACATATTTATATCTATCATCCAAATAGTTTTTAATCCATGCGTCTCTCTCAGTCAGTCATGTGACACAGAGTCAATACCTGAGAATACACCGATGAAATTTGCAAACTACAGATAATATTAAATATTCAAAATGACATTCAGAATTAGATTTATTAAATACAGGATAAAAATCTAAGTTTTGTTGCCAGTCTGTTACCTTTGACTCCTCTGCAGCCTCCTGTACTGGCTGCACATCGTGGTTTTTATGTATTTTTGAAGTTTGACAGACAACACAGATGGGAATCTTATCCTCCACACAGAAGAGTTTGAGTTTCTCACTGTGCAGACTGCAGAGCTCTTCTGATCCTGCTTTAGCTCTCTGACTTCTCTCCTTTAAGAACGCTTCACATGTATTCCTCAGAGTCAGGCTAATGGGGGGGTTTTCCTTAGAAGATCTTCTCCTGCAAACTGGACACTCTTGATATCCCTTCTGTTCCCAGCACTTCAGCACACAGTCCTTACAGAAGCTGTGACTGCAGCTCAGGACAACAGGATCCCTGAAGATGTCAGAGCACACAGGACAGGAGAGCTCCTCTTCCAGGAGAGAAGATCCAGACGCCATCCTGTCTCAGTCTGCTCTCAGCTCAGTAATGGCTTCTGCTCAGTCTGTAGTTCAGTTTCACTTTTACTTACTTTTGTTCCAAAAGCTGAAGGTAAAAAAGGCCGTCCATGTGCCTCAATTTAATGGTTTTGAACCTTTTTTCCTCTGACAAAAAAAAATCTTCATAAATTCCTTTGAGATTTGCAAAGTTTAATTCTAATTGTCTTGGTGGCCAGATTATTTTTCTTTACCTAGTTGGATGTGTGTGACTGAATTACCTGTGTTTTGTGCTGTAATTCCTGTGTGACTCACCTTGTCACATCACACCACACCCCTGTTCTTCAGGTTCTGTCACCTCTGTCTCTTGTGTTCAGCTGTACAGAGTCTCAGTCCCCAGATAACCTCATGCACACAACCTCTCTTACAAACATGATTCAAACTCAGATCCAGAGTCCATATCAATGGCCATGTTACTCTCTAAAATACATGTAACTTAAAGCAGGCTGGAGTGTTTTTAGTCAGCAGGAAATTCTCTGCTCCATCCTTTCTGTACAAATGATTGTATTGGGATAAACCTCAGGAGAAGTAAGATCTTCTTTTTAATAAACTTAAATTGTAACAATAACGTCACAACACCAGAAAGACAACAAAACAACAAAAAAGCTAATTAATGAAGAAAGCAGTTAATATCATCATGATATCCTCAAACAACATATAAACCACCAATTAACAAGAAAAAAGACTGATCACATATAATAACTAGAAGAGCACTCGGAGACCGCAGAACCTCCGCTGCCAGGGGGCAGCAAAGCCAAAGGCACGGCGATTGGAACTCCGGCCCATTGGAAAGACTTGAAATCTTGAACTTTGGAGTATATCTCAGCAGTACTTTGGCCTAGATATGCCAAAATTTAATCACCTCTTCCTTGACTCAATACCTACCTACCCTGAAAATTTCATCATAATCCGGCCATTAGTTTTTGAGTTATCTTGTACACAAACAAACAAACCAACAAACAAACAGCACCGAAAACATAAACCTCCTCGGCGGAGGTTAATTATGAATCCAGCACAACTACAGAATGGCTAAATTAGCCAATAATAAATGACTTATTAAGTTAAAGTGAGAGAGGATTGACTGAAAAATCTGGTGTAAACTGCAACAGCTTCACTGGACACAAGAGCCGCCTGGCTAAAAAATGATGAGGAACAGCATGATTATACAGATTAAATTATGACACAGATCTGGTATCACTTGGAGCATCATCCTCGTCTGAAGAGGCCATAAACGTATAAGCTGTTTTACCTGACCTTTTCAGCTCATCTGGATCGAAGGTCTGGTGCCCTTATGTCATGGGCTGCTGTCCCTCTGTCGTCATCGGTGTCGTCCATAAACATCTTCTCCGAAACCACTGGACCGATGAAGCTCAAGCTTGGCACATATGCTCTGCCCATGAGGACACCATAGTTTGCATGTGGTGTTCCGATCCAATTCAAATATGACTTCCATGGCGGCCGTATTGAAAATACCATATGGAGCCATGGTGAAGCAGTTTTTTTTTTAAGCGATTAAGCTGATATTTGGTATATGGGGTGATGAAGACAAGCCGTAAAGCATTTTTAGTGGATTTTGTGGAATTAAGAAATGTGACCTTGATTTGACCTCAGCACTTTGACCACGCCCACTTTTGAAGGCATTTACTTTAAACATCTTCCTCTCCGAAACCATTGGACCTATAAAGCTGTGAAAGAAAGTCATATGTGTAATGTTGTTGGTATGGGGGCCAAAAGAAAGTACACTGTCAAGTATGACACCAAGGCTTTTGACCTGGGAGGAGATGGTGACCGGGCGATCGTCGATGGAAATATTGAAAGGGTAAATTTTGGTGAATGTGGACCTTGTGCTGATGAGTAGAACTTCGCTTTTATTTCCATTGAGTTTGAGTAGATTGTGTGTCATCCAAATGTTGATGACCTGGAGACAGTTAGTGAGAGGAAGGGAGGTGCTTGGTTAAGTGGAGATGTAAAGATGTGTGTCATCGGCAAAGCAGTGAAAATGGATTCCAAAGTAGCGGAGGATGTTAACAAGAGGGAGGATGTATATAATGAATAACGGTGCTCCCAACACTGATCCCTGCGGAACGCCATGAGTGACGGCTGTTGGTTGTGAATGAACATTTTCTCCTTGAACAAACTGTTTTCTGTCAGATAGATATGAAGTGAACCATTGTAATGCAGAGCCAGTGACCTCAGTGCCAGCCAGGCATTCCAAAAGTATGGAGTGGGAGATGATATCAAAGGCGGCACTGAGGTCAAGGAGGATGAGGATGGTTCGAAGGCCAGACTCTGCTGCTAGAAGGAGGTCGTTTGTGATTTTGACAAGGGCTGTTTCTGAGCTGTGTTTTAGGCGGAAACCAGACTGGAATGGCTCAAAGAGATTATTATTGTGCAGGTGGTTCTGGAGCTGACTTGATGCTGACCTTTCTAAGATCTTACAGATGAAAGGAAGGTTAGAAATAGGGTGGTAGTTATTATGGTCCTTGGGATCAAAACAAGGTTTTTTAAGAATTGGAGTGATGGAAGCAGTTTTCAGTGGTGGTGAAACAGTAGTAGTGGACAAGGAGGAGTGAACTATGCATGTTATAAATGGTGAGACTGTTGGCAGACAGGCTTTAACTAAGGCAGTGGGGAGGGGATCAAGTGGGCAGGTTGAGTTCTTAGATGCCATGATGAGTTTGTTGATAAGTTCAGTGGATGTTAACAATTTTTGAGCGGAAAAAGTCCAAAAGCTTTTGACACTATGAAGTGGAGATGAGGCCAGAGGTAGTTTCAGCAGGTTCAAGGAGTTTGTTGACAGTGGAGAATAAAATCTGAGTGTTGCTGTTGTTAATGGCAGATTTGTAGGATTCAAGATGGTCAGAATATATTTACTGATGCACCACCAGTCCAGTTTTCCTCCCCAATCGCTACAGCTGGCGCCCCCATGTGTTAAGCTCATGAAGCTCTGGAGTGTACCATGGGGAGGACCGAGTGAACGAAACAGTGCAAGTTTTCAGGGGGGCTAGAGTGCCCAGAGCATGTTGAAGGTTTGTATTATAATGGTCCACAAATTCAGCAGCAGGAAGGGAGGGAGGGGAACTGAGATGTGTGGAGGTGCTAATAAGACTATTATGCTCAATGATATTAATATTTTTAACGTTTTGGAAAGATATGGCGCGGTTCTGGACAGATTTTGAGAATGTCAAGATTTAAGATGGTTATCAAAAATGACAAGCTTGTGATGTGAAATTGGAAGCTCAACAGCACTCTGGTTACATGGTGTGACTCCTGCACCGCAAACTAAATCAAGAATATGTCCCTTGTTGTGAGTTGGGAAATTAATAAACCGAGCATGGTCAAAACTATCAAGGGTAGAAATAAAATCTTTGGCAAATGCATTACTGGTTTTATCAACCCAGATAGCAAGCACCTCCGCTCCAGATCTGCCCTGGCTCTGTGTTGACTCCAGCTGATCCGGCTCAGAGCCGGGGCAGATCCGGAGCGGAGGTGCTTGCTATCCGAGAAGATGAATGTTAAGGAGGGTCTATAAATTGTCACAATGAGGGTAGATGTAGGTCCATTCAACTGAGCAGCCAGGATTTCAAAGGAGGAGTGCTCTGTCAGTGGACCAGGCGTGATTTTTAAGTTCTCGCTAATCAACGCAAGACCACCC
This sequence comes from Gymnothorax reevesii, assembly GCA_029721435.1. Lineage (NCBI taxonomy): Eukaryota > Metazoa > Chordata > Actinopteri > Anguilliformes > Muraenidae > Gymnothorax > Gymnothorax reevesii. The sequence goes on from CM056574.1 coordinate 10,893,621, forward strand.
CCTCTACTGGAAAAACGTGATTTGCAGATGTAAACAAACCCTGGCGATAGAGTTTGATACAGATGAAAAAAGTCATTTGACTGTTGCCAAGTTTCTGTGAGACATGTAAAGTCCAGTTCTAAATCTGTGATGAATACGAGATAAGCAGAGCTCTGTTGGTGAGTGATCGGACATTAAATGTAGAGAATTTGAAGCAGTAAGAGGGAGAAGGCTCCACCGTCCTGGGCAGAGAAGCCAACACGTTACCGTCAGCCATCCTGCTGGCGTTTCCAGGCTTGTCCTGCCAGCGTGGATCCCTCGACCAGAAAGATTGGATAGAGCCATTGTCAAGTTCCTGCAGTATCCACGACATCGGAGAATGTTCCGGTGGATGAGTGGGCTGGCAGGAAGCCTATACTGCGTCTGAAGCCGGTGGACATCCTCAGCTGTGTATGTCAGTCGTGGCAGAGCAGTTGTCCTGGAGGAGAATCGGACAACCCATGACAGCATCTTCCGTATCCACACAGTGTCAGCACAACATGAGGAAACCGGGAAGCGGTGGTTAGGAGGGAGCACTCCAGGACGCCAAACTCTCAATTCACAAGTCCTGTTCGCAGCTCATGGAATTCTTCAGTGGCTGACAGATTAGGAACACCTCCCATCATTAACATTTAACGAATTACTTTCTGGCTTGACTTGAGGCACCTGTGTGCACCATGGACAAGTCTTCAGAGATCCACACCTCCGGTGAGCAAGAGTGGTTGTGATGCGAGAATAATCAATGAGACAGAAGACACATTAGAGTCAAGTTTAGCCTCAAGACTGCAATATGCCGTTAAAGAACATATAATAAAATGTTCTCAGAATTTTCTGTTCTGATGACATCAGAGGAAGAGGGATTGTGGGTTCAGCTCTGTCTTTCAGCACAAGTGCCCTTGCAAAACCAAGAGAGCTCTGGGTCCGATTTAGGAGGCAAACTTTCGTAAAGTGAGCACAACACAATTTAGTTGTATTTTGGACTATTTCTGTGTCTCGAGATCTCAACAAAATGTTAAGCCAGGATTTGTGTGGTAAAGCAGTATATAATGCCACATTGTGGCATCGTTATGAGTCACAAAACTCGTGTGAAATCTCCCTGTGTCTCCTCCCTTCCAGCCGCTCGCGTGTCTATCAGAAGTATTGTCTCTTTTGATTGGTTTACGTTCTGTGTGCTTTCCTTACCAGCTGTGTTTTATTCATGTTTTCCTTTCCTCGCGGGTGTGCTGACGTATTTATTCCCCCTACTTCAGTGTGCAACTCGCTGGATTTTCACTTGCTATGTGCCCTTTAGCAACACGGTCAGTATTATCCAGTGAAGTTGCTGGTGTTCAGAATGTGTTTTTTACCTTTAATGATGGAAATATACAGAAGTTCTCATCCCAGTTCTCTTTATAGGAACAAACTACCAAGCCTCACTCCCTTACTCTAAGACCACCACCCTAATATTCAAACCTTAGTCTATTCCTCTGCTCAGTTTATTAGGAACAACTTCCCAAGGCTTCAGCAGTGATCAGGATCAGGATTCAGTCCTGCCTTCTGACAGGTCAGCGATGGCAAAGTGTGCACTCCACGTGGCAGCTGTCCGGATCGGCAGAAGGCTAAAATTTCTGCCCGACGCAGATGGAAGAGCAGTGGGCCTCATGGATGAGGTTCATTGTTCATGTGCGTGCGAAACCGAGGGGTGAATTGAGAGTGCACTGTGTTGAGAAGTGGTAGCAACCTAAATAAATACATTTTAAAATCTTTACCTAAATGTTTATGTTTGCAATGTATGCTATGTTTGATGCAATGTATGTAAAAGTGTAATGCGAGGAGACTTTCTTTTTTTCTTTTTTTTTACCTTGTTGAACCCTCTATTAACCAAACCCATTCCCAATTGTGTAAAAATCATTACCCTAAGCAAATATGTTGATTATGGGCCAATATTTGGAAAAATAGTTTTTTTATTTTAAAATTTTAACTTAACGGACCATTCAAGTTATTCTCAAATGGTTATTTGGCAATAAGAAACAAAACCAGCAGGGTGTGCAGGCTGTCAACCCTTTAAATTTATGTAGCAGATATGCTACGGTGGTTAATAGAGGGTTAAACTCTGGGGTCACAGTGTTTTCTTTTCAAATAATGAAGATCATATTTTCAAACTTTAAGGGGCCTTCCCAGGTTCAAAATGTTTTCTTTTTTTTATTTTTTCTCTTTGTTCCCTTTAAAGCTGCAGTTGGTAAGTCTTATAAAATTAACTTTTCGTCATATTTTCTAAAACTGTCACTGTGTACGGATAGTATTACATAAAACCAGTACTCTGTAATTTAAAAAAAAGGCTCCTTTAAACCCTACTTCTCCTATTATAATTTAGCAGAATCATTAGGACCGACCAACAAGAACCAATCAGAGCCAGGATGGTGTCTGTGGGAGTGTCTGACAGCCGTTAAACACTGCACATGCACATGCTGCGAACAGTCTCCTCAGTTCCTGCCAGTGCGCAGTCAAGCAGATACATACAAAACAGACATTTCAATTACAAACAGATTTTGCCCTGTAAATAAACTTGAATTCCCGTTTTCCAGAGCTATGCTTGATTTGGTTTGGTTGGCCACACACAGGCCAGCATGGACACAATCGGCCCACATGAGGCATGCCATCACATAAACGTGCCATCATTGCCAGACCTGACCCTAATTCGGTTGTTGTGTTCTCACAGATGGAAGCCTTTATCTGTGTAGATAAAACAAAGTGGAGCCCAGGACATTTCCCATGACCACTTGCTGCCTAGAAGCCCCAAGCACCAAGCAAGGCACGTAAAACCAGTTTATCGCTCTCTCTCGTCTTGGGGGTTTCCCCCACTCCTGGCCCTTGCGGTGGCACAGTGGGGCCGCCGGGAAGCCGGCGTCGGCCAAATCAGATACCAGTGGACCGGATGAGCCACACCTCTGCACAAGGCAGACATCGCCAGCGATGCAAGATCCTGCTGTGAAAACACGTTAGCGTCGGGCCGCTAACTGAAGCTACCGCAGAGGAGCGACCGGGTTTCCTCCTCTCTACATAAGAGCAACAGCACAGACTTTCTGCCAACATCGAACCGCATCTTTCCAGTCTGGCTCACGGTCCACCACCGGCGGATCACCTGCTGACCACGCAGCAGCACCAGAGCAAACCCATCTTTTCCCTCAAAGGACTGGTAATGTAGCTGGGCATAATAGCGAAACAGGACAGTATACTGTTACACGGCTAAGCGCAGGACTGACTCGTGTGGCTCGTTAACATTATCTGCACCATTTAATGACTGAGGCTGATTGTTGTGATTGTTTACTGAGGTTCATGCACAGCTGAAGCTAACGTTAGTTATGTTTTACAGACATAAGGTCTTGCATGTAACTAACCAGCCTTTCTGCTAACTCTGCAGCTTTTACAACCACACGTATCACTCCGTTTGGCTTCACAGCAACCACACGGCCATATATACGGACAGAGAGTCTTTAAAGCTCCCGCTCTCTGCCATTCCTGTGTTCAAACCAACCACGTGTTCATGAGTGTAACCGCATCTTGACCACAAAAACAAAGGAAATACTTTGCTGCAGGCACCCGACACACACGCATGCGCCCACACACACTCACTCACGGCATGGGCGGCATGGTGGTTAGCACTACTACCTCACAGCAGGAGGGCGTGGGTCTGAATCCGGCCTGGGCCTTTCTGAGTGGAGTTTGCATGTTCTCCCCGTGTTCACGTGGGTTTCCTCTGGGTACTCCGGTTTCCCCCACCCATAAAAAAACATGCATCATAGGAACACTCCTGCCAGTACCCCTGACCAAGGGAGACTGGAGTTGGTCCTCGGGTGTTACTCTGTGGCTGCCCACCGCTCCCAACTATAGGATGGGTCAAATGCAGAGGACAAATTACCCCACGGGGCTCAATAAAATGTATCTTATCACTCTCTCTCTCTCTCCTCTGAAGGTAGTTAGCATTAGGCTTAGTTTTTCACCTTGTATTGTGTTTTGTTTGTATATTTAAATACATAATTCAAAAGACATGCTGTTGTTATTTAATGTTGAATAAGAGTGAATGAAATTGCAAACTTCTTCTACATAGAACTCAACTGAAAATTTTTGACACGGTAAATGATTGCAAACAAACAAACTATATAAGTTGCTAACTTGTTTAGCAGCAATGCTTTTGGGAAATGCAGTAGATGATGATTCAGCGGAGCATATGTAGAGTTTCATCGCATTTAACGCCACTTTCGAAATTTTTGAAGCACCATTACAAGTAGATCAACACTGGCAAGCCAGTTTCTTGACAAGTTCAGCCCATAGAAAATAGCCCATAGATCGAAAATCCCGCACTACCAACAGGCTGTGATTGTTAAGTGACTCTTCTTTTGGGCAAGACAAAAATATGAGTCATTTCTCTGCAGCAAGTTCTACATAGTAAAAGATTCCCAGATTTATCCATCTAGAATGCGTTTTCCTTCAGTGAACAAAGTTCCCTCCCCGCTGACTGGGTTTCTGGCTGCTGATTAGCAAAAGGGACGATGGGCCACACTCGAATTAGTATTACAAATTATTACAGAAACATGGAAATGTTAATGTCTATGATACTGAGCAGCAGGCATTTGACTTCAAATCTTACTTCTGTGGAATAAACAGGATATTTTATTCTGGTGAAACAACCAGGGGTGGGTTTCCCAAAAGCGTAGTCGAAAGCTCAGTTAGCAACATACATAGTTTGTTTGTTCGCCATCAATAGATCCAACTATACGAGTTAGCATCTAAGCTTTCAGGAAACGCACCCAGGACTAATTGGGACCATCTTAAGGCCAGAGGAGCACTGGACTGGGGACAGAGAACTGAGTGGAACAGCAGTCACTGCGGGGTTAAAATCTAAGTCCCTTGGGGGAAAACTGTAACAGCTGTGGCATAATTACTAGCCTAGTCTGGTTCCCTGGTTCATTCCCATTCCTGCATGTGAAATTTTTAAGCTTGATTCCTTCCAGTGGGTAGCGAATGGCATTTTTGAGCAACCTATGTTTTGATTCTTAAGCTTTTTTAACGGAGCCGTAGTCACCGGAAGTCAACTGTCCTTCATCTTGGCTGGGGATAGGAATGGGAATTGGCTGGGAATTTTGGCTGGGAATCACCAAATGGAGATGTAAGTAACCTCATTGTCTACATGGAAGAACCTCGAGCTTGATATGCAGCATTTTTTTTTTTAACCAGTACCCTTCAGACAAAAAAATCTGGCATTTGTAACGGATGGACAATACAAATCAGTGACATTTAGGACCCTGACAGGCTCATAACTACAGTCAACATGTACAAAAATGGAACAGTCATGGTGCAGGGCAAATTCAGCATTTTCTGTGGAGGAATTTCCAATCCTGAAAGATCTGGCGATGACAGAGAAGGCGGACCTGTCTGAGAATGGACTCCTACTAAACCACCCAGAGGAAGGCCAGAGTCCTGAGGAGACTGACCTCACAGATCAGCCCCTGCTCAGCACCTCCAGCTCCACAGCACTGTCTCTGTTATGGAGGAGAACTTCACACAGCTGTGAAGCACACAAACTCATACACACCTTCATTCAATGCAAACACACCTACAAGCACGTATACCTTCATGATAAACACGCAGACACAAAAAGACATGTATGCAGACAAATACACACTCATGCGCATGAACAAGAAAGAAAATAAAAACTCAAGCTCACTCATCACAGATGCGCATGCACAAAAACACACAAACACAATTTTACTCGAAATAAATTCATAAAAATACCCATACACACAACCAGTCAACAAGAATATATATGTATACGAGAGAGAGAGAGATTCACTTTGGGTCAGGAAGAGAACAGCACTGGAGTTATTCCACTGGAGTCTTTATTACACATCAGCTCATTACACACAAACCAGTGCACATACAATACCTCTATATACCACAGTCATGTGACAACAGTGTCACTGTACATCACAGATACTCTGAAACTCTTCACACTGAGCATATTTTCTTTTCCTATAAGTAGAGAATATTTTATCTGTGTAATGCTACGTAATCGGTACGTATTTCTCATAAATCAGCTCAGAGGTGCTGAAATACAGTCTTATGTCACTGTGCTATTCCACTCTCACAGACACCTTCAGAGGACAAATCTGCAGAGAGCCAATAACACAGAAGAAAGGAAAGAGTGTCTCAGTGAAGGAGTGAGTGAAAGTGTAGAGATGAGTGTTGTTAGTGGGGTCAGTGAATGACACCTTCCCCCTGTCCCAGTCCAGCTGTACTCTGACCCTCTGGGGTTTCCTCTGCACAGTGAGGGGTGTCGGAGGGGGGGTCAGGGCTTTGTATTTCCCCCTGTTCAGCCCTACACCCCACACTCCTCCATCTGGGCTCAGATCCACACGCCCTTTCCTGCACACAGACTCTTTAGCCACACCCACCATCCAGACCTCTGCACCCCCCACCTCTATATCCCAGCTGTGTCTCCCTGAGCTGAATCTCTCAGACCCCAACACACACCACTGGAAATTAAATCTCTCTGGATTATCAGGGACCTGCTGTTCCTCATCACTGCACCTCACACAGGTCAGATCCTCAGACAGTGAGAGGCGGGGACCCGCAGTGTTGGGGTCCAGAGTCACAGGAGCTGTAGGGACAGAGAATAAGATGTCAGCACTGATCTGCACAAAGAGAACCTGACTGATTCAAAAGGTCTGTCATCAATCAATCAAACTCTATTTATGTAGCACTTTTCATACAAACAGAAGGCAACGCAAACCAACCATAAACACAGACCCCCCCCCCCCCCCACCACACACACACACACAAACACACACCCGCCCATATACACATACACACACACGGATATACACATGCAAACAAACACACATGGACATGCTCACACACGCACGCGCATGCACGTACACACACACACAGAGTTAAGAGTAAAATGAAAGGTCATTCATAGAATGACGACTTGCCGAAATCGTGCACAGATCTCTGAAACAGAAAGAACAGAATGGAGTTGGTTTCAAGTCCATATCTGTAAAAGTAGCAAAGTTATGAACCAAAATGTGTTTTTTACATTTTTGGTGAGCCTCACTTTTACCTTGTCCTTTGACCTATGGACTAAAAACTATTGGTTTTTGGTGACGAACCTCTTCTATCATCTGGTGAGTTTCATGAGCATAAACAACATGGAAAGGGTAAAAAATCGTGTTACTAACAAACAGATAGACAAACAATTGAAAGGTCATTCATAGAATGACGACTTGCCAAAATCATGCACAGATCTCTGAAACATAATGAACCGAATGGAGTTGGTTTCAAGTCTCGAGCTGCAATAGTAGCAAAGTTATGAACCAAAATGTGGTTTTAATGTTTTTAGTGACTGACCTTGACCTTTGACCGAGGGACTAAACAAAGTATAGGTGTCTGGCGAATCACCTTCTATGTCATGGTGAAGCTTCAGGAACATAAACAATATTGAAAGGGTAAAAAAGCATGTTACTAACAAACAGACAGACAAACAAAGAAACATACAAATGAAAATTATGATCATTTTTGTAACATCCGATTTTGATGTCAGAAAAACATCAATTGCGTCATAACTGTTTGACCTATTGAGCTAAAATTTGGGATGTGAGGTACTTGATCCATGGTCTATCCGATAAAAGTGAAAAAATCAACAAAATCAAAAGCTGAAAATTTACGTCATTTTGTAATGTCATTTTGACGTACTTGCGATGATTTGAAATGTGATGGCACGCTACTAAAAGCACTTTCCACGATGCACAAAATGGTGTTAGTTTCAAGTCGCTAACTTCACTAGAACAAAAGCTATGAGCCAAAATGTGTTTTCACCTTTTGCCTCCCACTGACCTTGACCTTGAAGTTATTTTCACAAAAAGTAATAAAGTTCTTATAAAGTCATGGCAGATTCAAAAGCTGCAAAAGAGATTTTGATTAAGCCAAGAGTTTTAGAAAAATTGCATTTGTAACAAACAGACAGACAGATAAACAAACAAACGAATGATGTTAAATGTGAAATTTGATGGCATACTGCTAAGAGCACTTTCCACAACACACAAAATGGCGTTGAATTGGCATTGATCTCATGACAGAACTGATGTTATTCGTCAAATTGCGATGTTCACCTTGATCGTGATCATGACCTTGACCTTGAAGATAGCAACTTCTTATTTCTTACAGCGGCTTATATTATATCCCTGATGTCAACAGTTAAACAATATTTAGTCTATGCACAATGGAAATGGTTCAATAGCAAAATTAAAATCATGGTCATTTTTATAAAATGCGATTTTGATGTCAGAAAAAAGTCAATTACTTCATAAGCCTTTGACGATTGAGCTCAAATTTAGTGTGTGAGGTACTTGAACAATGGGCTAAATGATGAAATAAAAAATTAAGTAAAATCAAAAATATAAAATTTTCATAATTATGTGACGTCATTTTGACGTCACTTTGAAGCACTTTGACCGAGGACCCATAACCACTAAAATGGGCTATGTGTGGTGAAAATTCAAGATTCAAGCTGTGATCTCAGATACAAACAACGTTATCAACCAAAATGTGTTTTTGACATTTTGCGTCACATTGACCTTGAACTTGAAGTTATTTTTACAAAAATTAATAAGCTTCTTAAAAGGTCATAGGAGATTCAAAAGCTGCAAAAGAGATTTTGATTGAGCCTAGAGTTTAAGAAAAAAGTTGCGTTTGTAACAAACAGACAGACGGACAAACAAACGGACAAACGGAACAGACCAACATACTTGCCGAAATTCCGATTTCAGCCAGGAACAAATAAAAAAAATTGGTAAAATCAAAAGTTGAAAAATTACGTCATATTGTGACGTCATTTTGAATTACATACGATGGCGCTACTTCAAGTTTGATGACATACTTCTTAAAGCTTTTTCCACAAGGAACAAAATGGCGTTAAATTGACAATGACATCACAAATAGAAACAAAGTTACTAGTCAAAACGTGATTTTGTCCTAAAGGATCATGATCATGACCTTATCTTTGAAGATGTCAACTTCAAATTTCGTACAGCCACATACATAATATTCCTGATTTCAATAATAGATCAACATTTAGTCTATGCACAAAGGAAATGGTTTAACAGCAAAACGAAAATATTGGTTTTGGTATTTGACGAACATTTTTGTAAAATACGACTTTGATGTCAGAAAACCGTGAATTACGCCACAACTGCATGACCGATTAAGCTCAAATTTGGTTTGTGAGGTACATGAAAAATGGGCCATACGATGACATAAAATGAAGTAATTTTGTGACGTCATTTTGACATACTTTGACCGGAGGATCGTCTTCGGGACCCGCAACCGCTAAAATGGGCTACGTATGGTGAACAAAATGGCGTTGGATTCAAGATGTTATCTGAAATACAAAGTAATCAACCAAAATGTGTTTTTGACATTTTGCATCACATTGACCTTGACGTTTTAAGTTTAAGAAAAAATCGTGTTTGTAACAAACAGACGAACAGAACCAACCAACACACTGGCTGAAATTCCAATTTTGGCTAGTAATATTAACAAACACACCAACAGATGCAGCGCAAACGAGTAACAAACTTACCGATTTTGACAAGTAATTAGAACAGCAGGCAGTATCACTCTTACAGCAGCATTTTACTATGAGCATCAGTGTAGCTCCTGTCCTTAAATACATCATCACTCTTACAGCTGCATTTTACTATGAGCATCAGTGTAGCTCCTGTCCTTAAATACAGCATCACTCTTACAGCATCATTTTACTATGAGCATCAGTGTAGCTCCTGTCCTTAAATACATCATCACTCTTACAGCTGCATTTTACTATGAGCATCAGTGTAGCTCCTGTCCTTAAATACAGCATCACTCTTACAGCAGCATTTTACTATGAGCATCAGTGTAGCTCCTGTCCTTAAATACAGCATCACTCTTACAGCATCATTTTACTATGAGCATCAGTGTAGCTCCTGTCCTTAAATACAGCATCACTCTTACAGCAGCATTTTACTATGAGCATCAGTGTAGTTCCTGTCCTTAAATACAGCATCACTCTTACAGCAGCATTTTACTCTGAGCATCAGTGTAGCTCCTGTCCTTAAATACAGCATCACTCTTACAGCAGCATTTTACTATGAGCATCAGTGTAACTCCTGTCCTTAAATACAGCATCACTCTTACAGCAGCATTTTACTATGAGCATCAGTGTAGCTCCTGTCCTTAAATACAGCATCACTCTTACAGCAGCATTTTACTCTGAGCATCAGTGTAGCTCCTGTCCTTAAATACAGCATCACTCTTACAGCAGCATTTTACTATGAGCATCAGTGTAGCTCCTGTCCTTAAATACAGCATCACTCTTACAGCAGCATTTTACTCTGAGCATCAGTGTAGCTCCTGTCCTTAAATACAGCATCACTCTTACAGCAGCATTTTACTATGAGCATCAGTGTAACTCCTGTCCTTAAATACAGCATCACTCTTACAGCAGCATTTTACTATGAGCATCAGTGTAGCTCCTGTCCTTAAATACAGCATCACTCTTACAGCAGCATTTTACTATGAGCATCAGTGTAGCTCCTGTCCTTAAATACAGCATCACTCTTACAGCAGCATTTTACTATGAGCATCAGTGTAGCTCCTGTCCTTAAATGCAGCATCACTCTTACAGCAGCATTTTACTATGAACATCAGTAGCTCCTTTCCTTAAATACAGCATCACCCTTACAGCAGCATTTTACTATGAGCATCAGTGTAGCTCCTGTCCTTAAACACAGCATCACTCTTACAGCAGCATTTTACTATGAACATCAGTGTAGCTCCTGTCCTTAAATACAGCATCACTCTTACAGCAGCATTTTACTATGAGCATCAGTGTAGCTCCTGTCCTTAAATACAGCATCACTCTTACAGCAGCATTTTACTATGAGCATCAGTGAGATTAAGGACTGCAGCTCAGTCTCTTCACTCCAGGGCTCTTACACACACGGGGCCAATATGACTCTGACTGGCTTTATCAGCTTGTGTAAAGGATGCTGCAGGTTCCCTCTGTACAGTGACAGTGTGGAGCTCCCTGCTGCAACACTCACTGTACTCTACAGTCCCCAGCATCTTCTCCCACACTCTGTACTTCAGGTTGCCCAGGTGCTTGGCCACATCAATCAGCGCTCCTGAGACCGTCTCTGGATCTGCCAGTGTGCGCTGGGCTCTGTAATAACATTCAGGAGTCACTTGTGCTGAGGCCTCGGCTTCAGTACCATAGAAGATCATCAGCAGTAACATTAGATCTTCACTCTATAAGAAAATGGCTCCATCCCTCCCAGTGTCCTGCCACACGGCCCCACTGGCTGCCAGATATGAAACAGCCCGACCCCACTGAGGGACTCACTCACAGGGGCACCAGGGGGTTATTTTAGAGGGAAATATTCTCTTTTATTTAGTATTTCAGAATACTCCCTCAATATTCATTACACACCTGCAGTGATTATTACTGAAGAGATTAATTTCAAACAGTCACTCCCTGATAGAAAATTTCAGTGCTTATAAACTAATTTTATATTTAGTCTGATGAGAGAGGATGGAGTTTGCTGACCTGCGTTGAGTGTCCTTGTAGTTCTGTAATCAGAAGAGTGAATTAATGCCACTGTAGCCAATAATGAGAGTATTTAAACTGTGTTAGAAACCACAACTATACGGTTTTGAACATGCATTACATATGACAACTTAGGGAAACGAAATTCTTTGCTAAAATATTTCCTCTCTGTTTACATTGTTTGGATGTGAATTGAAATTAAACTAGTAAATATGATTAAACACTTTGCCAGCAGAATCAAGACACTAATTCTGTTTGAGGAAGCTTTGAAGAGATTTGATGACATCAGCAGGTCTGCATGAAAAGGCAGTTTAGAGAATCCTGCACTCTGTACATGAGTGTCTGTGAGCACTGACAGCAGTTAGTACAGAGTCCTACAGACACAGTGAACAGGTCTTACCTGCAGGAATGAGACGTCTTCAGCTCCCAGCTCCTGTTCTATGACTCTGATTTGTTCTGAAAGGGATAATATCTCTTCTGTCATCTTCTCAATCTTCTCCTTCATCATCTGACTCTTCTTCTCCTCTTCCTCCTGCAGTGCAGTGATCCTGGCTGCCTCTTCATCTCTCAGGAACTGCTGAAGTTTCTCAAACTCCATCTTTATCTGTCTCTCTGTGCACTGGGCCTGACTCTGGAATAAACATTATTCACCATCATTTCAGCACAATCCAGGGCTGCATTTTCAACACTGTGATTTAAAGGCCTCAGTTCAGTACCTTGATGTGCTCTGCTGTTTGATCACAGATTCGTTTCACTTTATTAAAGGCTTTTAGCTGCTCCTGCAGTGGAGCCAGTGCAGTCCTGAGTCTCTCCTGTAAAGACATGACAGAGTCCAGACTTTACTGAGGAAACAGAGGGACAGTAAACTTCACTGTTTACACAGACAGCACAAGAGCCCTGTCAGATAGAGGGAGCCAGGATGGAGACTCAGGTCACAGCTTGTGCTGAAATAATGTGTCACTGAGACACACATCAGAGCATCACCTCTGTGTGGGACATTACAGGTAACCAGGCAAGACTGAATCAAATTACTTCACTGTTTAACATGCATCAGAGCAAAAAATATCCCAGTTTTAATATGCTGTAAGCTTAGCCTCTAAGTAACAGTGATTTATACTCTAAGGCCACATTGCGTCAGACACATACTGTATATCTGAGCCATGAACTTTGACCCCTGCTGTCCCATGCTGAGCACTGCTCTCTAACACAGCTCTGAGAATGTCTCCTCACTCCTGCCCCTCCCACCTGTCTCTCTGACAGTCATGTGACACTGAGTCAGTTTCTGAGAATTCAAGAATGAAATGAGCAAACTACAGATAATACGAAATATGCAAAATGACAATCAGAATTACATTAAGTAAATACAGGATAAAAATCTACATTTTGTTTTCAACCTCTTACCTTACACTGTTCAGCAGCCTCCTGAACTGGTCTCAGTTTGTGTTTCTCATGTTTCTCTGAAGTTTGACAGACAACACAGATGGGAATCTGATCCTCCACACAGAAGAGTTTGAGTTTCTCTCTGTGCAGACTGCAGAGCTCTTCAGATCCTGCTTTAGCTCTCTGACTTCTCTCCTTTAAGAACGCCTCACACGTGTTCCTCAGAGACAAGTTAGGTGGAAGATATTCATCTGATTGTCTTCTCCTGCAAACTGGACACTCCTGAGATCCCTTAAGTTCCCAGTACTTCTGCACACAGTCCGTACAGAAGCTGTGACTGCAGCTCAGGACAACAGGATCCCTGAAGATCTCAGAGCACACAGGACAGGAGAGCTCCTCTTCCAGGAGAGAAGATCCAGACCCATCCTGTCTCAGTCTGTTCTCAGCTCAGGAATGGCTCCTGCTGAATCTGTCATAAAGTTTCAAAAACTATTGCAAAAACAGTAAAAAAAAAAATACTGTCTTAGAATTTGTATTTTGCCTTAAATCTTCAGTCCTTTTTTCCTATAAATGAATTCATAAATTCAATATTTCTGAGACCTGTATAGTTAAATCGTAAGTTTCTCGGAGTGACTGAATTGCCTATGAGAGATGCAATTATTATTCCTGACAGACACACCTTATTACAGCACACCTTATCTTCCCTTGATTTTAACCCTGAAACTGCTATTCACGGCTGCAGTCACAAAAGGCGCAAAATATTTGAAGCAAAATACCAGATTTTTAGTTTGTCAACTTAATAATGAATAATTAACTTTCGAAGGGATTGGATGGGTACAAATTAAGCACTTTGAGTGTTAATTGGTTAAGAAAAACAAAAACATATGGGTACTATTGAATATTTTTGAGAGAGTGCAGTACAAACACAACACTTGTTTGAAATAATGAATTTTCTTAATAGTCCTCACAAGTTACTGCTCAGAAAAATTTGCAAGGACTAAACAAATGCACTCCTGAAATTTCCAGAGCTACCATTCACTCCTGAGCTTTTGCTGTGGCCAACAACTCAGGAAAAAGCAGGAAACTGCTTTGGTCAATTAATGCTTAGGAGTGCAGGACAATGTTTCAGAAAGGCATCCGTTTCACAATAGAAAAGTTGTTCTCTTGAGAAAAACAAATGCATGCTATTTTACAACACTCCTTTCTGTAAAAAGCTACCTGCTATTCACTTAATTATTGGTCATTTGCTGACCAGTAATTTGTTATCGAGACCTTGAAAAGCTTCATACTTAGCCATTTTGGGCTTGGCTCCTGTTTGCACAGAAGTGTACACAAACAGATGAATTAAGTGGGTTAAATTAGGTTGCTGAACATTTGATTAATTTCCATTTGCTTTGTGTATTAATTAATCATTAACTACAGTTAGACCAGCTCTTGGTAAAAAGAGTCGAAGTCCAGGGCTGGTGAATATAGCTCCATCACCTGCATTTAGGCTGGGCACAGTTCCTTCTGCGACGTCCCTCCCTTCTCATACGATAACGGTCCACCTGCTCTACATCCAGGCTCAGCCGGGTTCGTGCCACGAGCTCCTCCGCCACTCCAGATGGTCAGTAACTGCATCACACCACTTCAGGGTTCCCCCTGGGGTCTGAAAAATATTCTTCACTTTTTCCCTCGAGAAATAAAGTCAAAAAATTTTCTTCACTTAATCATAGACATCATTTTTTATAAGTCACTCATGGACTTTCCGAAACATTGAAAAGCCTTCAAAGCGGACAGAGTGCATGCAGCATGAACAAGGTCAAACCTCAAATATTTGTGTAATATCAGGTTTCTCCATTATTCTTTCGACTGTATCTATAATTTTGGGTCCATTCAAGTCCAACCTCTGATAATGGGGACCCTGTGGACCATAAAAGCTACATTAAAACCTCTTGAGCATTTAGCATGGAATTTATTCAAAAGACTGGCAATAGAAATCCCTTTAAATTAAACCCTTAATTTCTTAATTTTCATTTCTTAAAATTTTTATCAGTGCATGCTTTTTTGGCATCCCAAAATTAAAAAGAGGACATACCCTTTAAGGGCAATAGAGAGGCCTGACAAAAATGCTAAATTTGACTTGGGGTGAGCTCAAAATTTTGTGCTGTTGGAATCAGAATTAGTAGAATTGTCAAATGTTTATTTAACATGTTTAACTTTTAAGATTGCCATTAACTGATTCCAAATTGAACTTTAGATAAGTTCAATGTCTTGTGCCCAATTTATCGGAATCCTTAATGTAAATGTCAAATGTTTAGGGTTTCAAACGATAAACATCTCAGATAATCACTAATTCTGATGCCAGCACCTAACAAGTCTCAGTACTGGCACCCTCATCCACCTCTCTAGGGCGGGGCTATTCAGCATTATCCTGCAAGGGCTGGTGTGGGTGCAGGTTTTCATTCCAACCCAGCATTTACACACCTGACACCACTAATCAACCCAAGAGTCTTGGCTAAAGAGATTGATTAGTAGTAGCAGGTCTGGAAGTGCTTGGTAGGAATGAAAGCTACACTGACACCGGCCCTTGTTAAATAGCCCTGCTCAAGGGAGTGATTTCTGGTTACTGTACTGTCCAAAACCACCATGTGATGCCAAGCTGGTAAACCCAAAGCCCCCCAGCGGTAGCAAGCACTACGGGATTTATATAATTCAGTCATAATTACAACACCACGCCTAGCGGATCAACTCGTATTGTTATTAGTCAGAAGCTTGGCGTCCATTCGGTCATAAGGTGTAATCTATTTTTACAAACACATTGTTGCTACTTGCACTGAGTTTTTGAAAATCATTGAATGCATAGCCATTTCAGTCCTAAGAGAGTTTAAAAGAGTGAGACGCCCCTCTAACATTTTAAGCCACTCGTTAAGAAAAATAATTGCTTGGAGCTCGTTAAAATTCTGCAATAGCAATTCCAGCGGGAGCAAAAACCATCGCACACAGCGTTCACCCCAGGACCGAGTTTGAGAACTGGTGAGTTAGGCTACAGCAAACTACCTTACTGGCTAACTTGGACTGGTCTGAACATATTTTTACAGCGATGAGTTCATAGACAACCAACCCAGCCGTGTAGGAACAGTTTGTTGTCAATATGAAGTTATGATCATTATTGATCATGAATCAGATATTGCATAGCACTTCCTTATGCCTTTAAAGCTAACTTGGAAGTACCATGTTTTGCATCACGTTAGCTCAGAAATCACCAGTATGGCAACAAATGACATGATTGTACACATCAAGTGATTGTCGAAGACTAATCAAACTAACATATGCCGTGTAAAGATGCGCTCATATCTGCTCATATCAATCACGTTTACGTAACTAGGGACACATATAGAAATTTACACAACTCGTTTTCCTAGTTCATAATGAGGGGATGATTGTGCTTCAGCTTCCACCGTTTTACAAGTGGAAAACTAAAAAATTATTGAGTCATTCCATGACAAATCACCAAGGGGGCTCCCAGATAACCCCCTCAGATCCCCCTGAAAAAACATCATGCTCGCTCCTTCACCTAAATGATGGTAAAATATCAAGGTCTTGGTCAATATCTCTGAACATTTTGAAACTGTAGGCTCATTTTTGCTCAGAAATATGCTAAATCAGAGGAACAAATTGCAGATGTTTTATGAAATATATTGTTATTAAATATTTGGAGGCCCAGTTTTGCTGTGTGTTTAGTTTTTGGCAATTTTCAGAGGCCTCTAGATGGCAAAGTATAAAAGATAGGCTTGATTTGATAAGACACTTGAACTCCTCAAAAAAAGTTAGCCTTGACTTCAAAGTTAGGCTTGTCATATTAGGAGAAATGGCTGTCTCAATTTGGTCGAAGGGGATCTTTCAGAAAGAAAAAAAAAGTTTATAATATTAATTGATTTTTACATTTTAAGGCCTACCGTTTCAAAATATTCAGAGATATTGATCTGCCTCTTCATATTTTACCATTATTTAGGTCAAGGAACTAGGACATTTTTTTTCACGAGGATGGAAGAGGGTGAGCTGGGAAATGTTCCTGAAACGGGGTGATTTGATGTGGAATAACTCTACAGGAAAACTATAGGTAAACTAAAATCCACATATATTCACTCCCTCACATGACTGACTGCCTGATAACATCAATCGGCTTTTCAACAACACGGAGACCTGTCAGCCAATAAGACGGCATTTGTATGTATTTTCCCGTAAAACCCCTCTCAGATCGGTCTTTCTTGGCGCTGTTCATTGAAGATAAAACAATACGAAAGTGCAGTCCTGTTTTACGGACACTCAGTAACGTAGTAAACTGCCCAAAGTGAAGAACCATTTATTTTCTTTATTCATTTATGCATTCATATAATCTATATGGCGCTAAAGAAAACATCTTTGGGGCTACAGCCTTGAATGCTCTGGACAGATGAAGCCACTATTTGCCATTGAATTTTTTAATGCCATTAAACAAATGCATTCCCCACTGTGACGACTGCTCAAAATTTTCTCCTCGTCACCGGTGAATTATTTTCGTCAATGACAAAAATGACGAGCGGCAACGGGAACCCTGCCACGTGCTCAGAAGCTTCCTTTTTTCAGAGCACTCCTACAAGTGTCCTTGAACCGCAACTTTGGCCGCCCCACTGGTCGAGAACCATTGGCTAGCTCGGCGTACAGGAGCATTTTCTGTGGTCTGTGTTCCTACATGCGGCAGACATGGATCCTAGATACTTGAACCGGTTTATATTTGCCAATTTTGCGCCGTCTAAGAAGAATTCGGCAGGGATACCAATGCATACGGTCTCCGTTTTCTTGGTATTGATGCGCAGACCCATCTTCTTTGCCAAGCTGTTATAGGATGTTAAGAGTGACTGCAGAATATTGTGTCACTGAATATTGCAATGTCGTCAGCATACTGGGCCTCCCTGATGAATTCTGTGAGGACTTTGGACTTTGCTTTCAGCCTGTGTAGGTCGAAGAGGTCCCCATCAAAATGGAATCTTATCTGACACTAAATTCGTGTTTGATGTTCTTGAAAACCAGCCCGCGCAGGACTGCAGCATACATGCCGAAAAGTGTTAGTGCTAGTTTACACCCTTGTTTCACCCCACTGTTTCATTTCAAGGCTTGAGTCAGCACGCCATCGACAATAATTCTGGCATTCACGTCTGTGTAGAGCTTCTTGATGATCCTATTGAACTTTGGCGGGCATCCGAGTTTACCAAGAATGATGAAAAGCAGTTCCCGGTTCACAGTGTCAAAAGCAGTCACAAAGTCCACAAAAGCTATATACAGATTCTTGCATTGTTTTCTAGTTTTTTCCATCAGCTGGCGAAGCATGAAGATTCCATCTATGGTACACCTGCCTTTACGATAGCCCTACTGCGACCCAGGATGGATGTATTCTGCTAGCCCTTGCAGCCTTTGCAAGATAACATGGCAAACACCTTTTACACAATGTTAAGTAAAGATATCCCTCTATAGTTGTCACAAACAGTTCGGTCACCCTTGAACAATATGGTAATGATTGCATCGGTCCAATCCATAGGAATAAGCTCGCAGACAATATTGAGAAGGGCGAGCAGGAAAGCCCGTAGGCAGTTTCCACCATACACGAGTACCTCTTGGATTTCATCAGCACCTGGGCTCTTTCTTAATCTCGTGTTCACAGGAGCTTGATCCACTTCCCATTGTCCAATAGGACCAGCCATAGATTCAAAGACTGGGAGTAGATTTATCTCATCGACAATGCTCGGGTCAACATCAGAGGGTTGGTTTAGCAGTTCGCTGAAGTGCTCGACCCATCGGTCCTTTGTAGTACTGGAAGGGGTTAACCGCGTACTATTCCTTGATCTTATAGGATGAGAACTGTGGGATCTAGGACCATACACAGCATTCAATGTAGTGGAGAACTCCCTGTGATTTTTCTTATGGGAGTACCTCTCCGCCTCATTTGCTCGTTCTTGGGTTCTTTGATACGCTTTCTAAGAACATTTCTATCAAGGTTCTTATCTTGAAGCAGAGTTTGAATCTCTTCATCATGGTCATCAAACCATTCATTGTGAATCTTTTTCTTCTTCCCAAACACATGGTTGGCAGCATCTTGAAGAACTTCTTTAAGCTTATCGAAGCTAACCTCGCAGTCTGATAACCAGTCATCTAGAAACTCCAGCATATCTTTCTTATTGTTGCCTAGGCGCGTATCAAGTTTCTTAAGTCGTCCTGTACCTTTCTTTCTTTCTTTGCTTCAGAGAAATCAGACATTTGGATACTACCAGCTTGCCGTCAGTAAAGCAGTCTGCTGTTCAATTGACCTTTGTCACTGTGATGTACCATCTTGCAGCTTCATTAGCTGGCATGTGGTCAATCTGATGCCAGTGTTTTGAATGCAGATGCTGCTAGGTGGTCTTGAAGCTGTCCTTAAGTCGTAACATTGTCCCCATTATACTGACTTGGAATCTGGTGCAGAACTCTAGAAGCATAAGAACGTTGGAATTCATTTTTCCAAGACCATGCTTGCCAATTACAATAAGCCAGGATCTCCAGTCCTTCCCTACTTGAGCATTAAAGTCACTCAAGATAAGAAGTGGATGGTCAACGGCAGCAGATACGCAGCTTCCTAGCTTACCATAGAAGTCCTCCTTCTCTTCAAGTGATCTTTGCATGGTTGGCCCATGGATGCTGATGAGGGTGTGATGACTGTTGTCCCTTAGCTGTATGTGCACTGACATGAGCCTATCTTTTATGGATGTTGGGGTAATGCCTTGTGTATCTTGTTTGTTGGAGATGGCAAAACTAACGCCTGCAGTCCGATCCACTCCTCCTCTCCAGCAGATGGTGTGAATCCTCTCAACCACGTTTCTAGTTCTGGGACGCCTAACCTCCTTAACCTCCTAACCTTCCCAACTGTCGTTGGCTGTTCAGACATTCCAGGCACCCAGAGCAAGAGGCTATTTTTTGGGCATGTAGTACTTAGGATTATTGTTAGTTGTCCCGAACGCGGTACCAGTATCCGGACTTCGCCTACTTGTCGCCACTGCCGTATCGTGTGGGGCATCAGATCCCCCGTATGCGGTAACCATATCCTCTCTCCTATTCTATAAATCCATTAAAAAAAATATAAACTGTGGTGCTGCACCTGAGATGACAATGCTGACCGGCGCAAAGACACTACCCCTTGGTGAGGAAATCCCATTGATCGACAACACAGCTATGCTGAGATGGCCGTTAGAAAGCCTCGTTGCTAGGGAGTGCCAGAAGAGATGCCGAGTTGGCAAACAGATCTGCCTTGTGCATGTTGGCCGTTGGCTCACTGGGAGCCATGGGCCATTTGACAGGTCTTGTACTTAATCCTGCTGGGTGACATGCCACCTTCCTCACTAGCTTTGGGCAGAGCTGGTGGGGGAGCCGGTTTAGACGCTGAACACCCGTCCACGTGGCAGGTTGTACTGTGTAACAATGTTGTCAGTAGCAGACCAACAGGCCTGACCTGACAGCTGGTGAATAACAGTTTCATTTATTGCAGTGATCGTTACTTCAAAACTTGAGAAGTAAACTAATAGAAATGAGAAGACATAATTGAGTGCAAACTCTGCCCTCTGTGCACAAACTATTACACCCTCTTAGACTGTAACACCCGGTGCCCCATGATGGAATGGGGGTGCTCAGAAAGTAAAATAAAATGGGGGACCAAAATGCAACGATGGGAACTTTGGCTAAAAAGTGCAAACAGAAACAGAAAGAATAAAACTAAACATGGGATAAAAGCAAAGAACAGAAAGGGGGTGGTATAAACTAAAAAGTTACTTATAGGCTACCTGCCTGTGAAGGGGAAAATCAAGGTATAAATAGAGTGGAAGAAGATTAACTTAATTCAAACCAGGTGTGGACATGAACAAAGACAGAGCAGGGGGTTATTGAATAATTGGAGAAAGGCGGGTAGCCGAAATGTGTAACGGTGGAGGGCATAACATAAATTCCTCCACGACATGGTGTCCCATTTTGTCTATGTCTGCCTCAACGGTCTTCTCTCAAACATAGATGACCATGTTCGCCATATCTGATTGGTGATCCAAAGTTCCTTGGAGAATCCATTTTTCCTAAAACCCGAAAAGTACGAGTTCCACCGTACTGCAGTCTCCTTCCTGGGGTTTGAGTGAGTCTGGTTGCCCCAAAGATGGCACCAGAAGATGCAGGCAGTGTTAGATTAGCCGGAGCCAGAGATTCCTGGGCTTTGCCCATTTCTACCAAATAAGCCGAGGGTTATCCAGTGTTGCTGCTCCCCTGACACAGCTGACATACCTGATACCTGAAACCTGGATCTTTGCCACATCTTGTGAAGTATGTGCTCACTCCAAGTCATGAAACCAACGTCTCTACGGTCTGCTGCAGCCCTTTGAAGTTCCGCATGGATCACAATAGATTACATGACGGGCTTACCACCATCTGATGGGAATACGGTCATTCTGCGTGTTTGTCTGTGTGTGATTGTCTGTGTTTTAATATGTTGTTGTGTTTGCGTGAGTGCACTTGTGGATGTTTCTGCATGTCTGTTACTGTGTTTGTGTGCCTGTGTGTGTGTGTGTGTGCGCGCGCCCTCATACATGCAACCAAGTGAGAACCAAGAAATGCTTTTTTCCTATAGAGAGAGGACATAAAAACTACAAGGGCAAATTGTGACTTGGTAGATGAGATTGGGGGTAAGATTAGAATTAGAGATAGGTTAAGGTTAGGGTAAGGATTTGGATTTGGCATACATTGCTAGGCTGTAGAGACACAGAAAGAATGAATGGAATTCAATGTAATGTCCTCACAAAGATATGAGAACAAGAAAGTGTGAGCGCTTGTGTGTGTGTGTATGTGTGTGTGTGTGTGTGTGTACATGTAATGCCTTTGTAACTGACAGCACTCTTGATTTGCACTACTTGTCATGATTATAGCGATTTCTCCAGAATCATCAGATCTGCATCTTCTGCACCAGAGAGCTACTGAAGCAAAAAGGCTTCGGTCTGTATTCTGCATTTATTGCGTGTGTATTTCTGCAGATTCAAAAACTTATGGATACATATGAAACGGAGCAGTGCCAGTGTATCCAACAATTCAGTGGACAGCAAAGAAATGTGAAAAATTAGAAAGACTTTTAAGAAACTTTAAATGACGATATGATGCCTCACTTGGGCACACAGCTGTTAGCAGGTACATTATAATTACCTCCTCCACCGTCGCAATGATTTCTGCAGTCAGAAGCTTTTGACACTGAGCTACACTCAAGTGCAGCGGTTCTCAAACTCAGTCCTGGGGGACCACTGTATCTGCAGGTTTTTACTGCAACCATAACTGTAGTCCCACAACTCTACAATGCTGTCAATTTTTGTCAATTAGTTGCATTTCATTAACTCTTACATTGTTTGGAATGTACATTTATTTTGGTCTCCCTCCTGCAGATGGTAAGGGTGGGCAGGTATGCATCGTGTTGCTAACAAGGCCTCTTTGCAGCAATGGCCCGTTGCGCAGTTTTTGCAGAAAAAACGCATTTTAAACTAGAAGAGCACTCAGAGAGCGCAGAACCTCCGCCGCCAGGGGGCAGCAAAGCCAAAAGCACGGCAATTGGAACTCCGGCCCATTGGAAAGACTTGAAATCTTGAACTTTGGAGTATATCTCAGCAGTACTTTGGCCTAGATATGCCAAAATTTAATCACCTCTTCCTTGACTTAATACCCACCTACCCTGAAAATTTCATCAAAATCCGGCCATTAGTTTTTGAGTTATCTTGTACACAAACAAACAAACCAACAAACAAACCAACAAACAAACGGCACCAAAAAAATAAACCTTTATGAAGAGTAACATGGTAGCTGATGACCTCGCTGTGATCGGTCGGGTGTGCAGAGCAGAGGCTGAGTAGTGATTAACATGCTTCCCCTCAGACCGTTTGCACCGCCCAGCTCCTGAAGCGAGCCTATCGCAGCACCGAGCGGGACGGTATCCTAGCAACCAGGCATGTGCTGTGTAGCCCCTCAGCACTGTTCTAAAGGTGCCAGTCCTTAAATCTGCCCGATTTAGAGGGTTTACCTCTAAGGCACTGGTAGCACACTGCCATCTGATATGTGAGTAATAATGCTAAACTGGAAATTTAGTATTGAAGAAAGAACTCACGACATGTTAAACTCGTCAGATGCTTAAATGTATCTCATCTGTCAGATGGTATGTCATAAAATAACCCAGCACATCAATACATTCCAGTTTTGGTTTGAAAATTTCCAAAAAGCAATTGCTGCCTTTTGAAAGGTCAGTCAGTCTGATGTCCGACTGTTGTTATTTTGAGGGGTGAAAGCTGTCCTGCGGACGCAGTGAGTGGATGAAGAAAAATTCCTGCAGACACTGAGGTGGGCGTAGCGTTACAGTGAGGGACCATACAGCTCTGGCCCTCTTACTATCTCTGACTGACCCCATGCAGGTCTACAGGGCCCCCAGCACAGGCGGTGCAGTAGAGCTGCAATCGCCCATTCCAGTGATGTCCTGCACAGACTGGGGTAGAGGGTGAACAAGGGAAAGATATAATTGTTCCACCAGGGGAAAGATGAGCTTACATCAGAACACTATCACATTATTTCATCTCAGCATAATTGGTATCATGTGCTATAAAGATCGATCTGTGGTTGAAGAGAAAAGTAAACGGGAAAAAATGAACAGCATTGTTGCTGATGAACACCACAGGAAATCAGTGACTGTAGGCGTTGTTTCATTGTGTGGCCACAAAATGGCAGCAAGGCATTAGTTTTGGAATCGTAATTCAGCCAAACAAGCTGAAGGCAGTCTGCGACAATTATTCGAAATTGCTTTTGGCAATGAAACACAAATTCTTTAGCATAGTGGTGCTTAAATCTCTCCTCAAAATTTGACAAAAGAAATAAGAAACACTACAATCTCAGTTCACAGGTGACAAATGATTGAACACTGTGGTAAAAATGTTGAGTTTGCAGAAATGTAACATGGCTAAGATGTTGTGGTTCAGCAGTGATTTTGGTATTAGAGCAGAAGCCTATATTCAGTCTTATAAAGAGTCGAAGTGTGAGTTTACCTGTGCAGCAGTGATGTGGAGAGACCTTCCTCCCTACAGCTCAAAGTCAGGGCCTCCTCAGGAATGTACAGGAGACATGAGCCAGAGATACTCCATACATCACTGGCCTAATACATCACATCAATGCCAACAGCAAACCAAACACTGACAAAATCCACCATCCTGGAGGGAGAAAAGGCCATGCTGACTGTCTGAGGGAAACAGCGAAGACTTCATCAGCTGCGACATAGAACGCCCATTAAAGAAACAAGGGTAATGCCTAAAGTAGAGTATGACTCTTTCCAAGTAAAGACTGTGTATCGTCCTTTGCTCCTGTTACACTCTGGCAGGTAGGATTAGCATTTCATGCCTCCCTAATGGGGCTGTAGGAAGGAAGAGCACAGACCGGCAGCCAGGTCCCACAAGCCATAGGAGAGCCAATAAAGAGGTGAACAGTGTCAACACGCTAAGGCAACTCAATGTGAGCAGATCCTTTTGTACCGTTCCCACAGAACTGCATTCCCTGACCGGATACACAGAGAGGCCAGATGAGTGTATTCTGCCTGATTAAAGGAAACCTACTGATCTGACACGTCCCTACTTTTCAGTTGGTTTTCATATCAATTCAAAAATTCATTTCATTTTGAGGAAATGGATCGTCATAAATCCAACTTTTTCTGGGAGAGAATCATTGCCTCAGATTTGGAGGTACTGATCCTCATTCTGACCGCTTCACACTCTGCAAACTGCTCCAGTGTGTTGGAGGTCACAGCATGATGAGGCCAACAGGACCACATCATGTGCAAACAGCAGAGATGCAATCCTGAGGCCACCAAACTGGACACCTTCCTTGATATCCTGTCCATGAAAACCATGAACAGAATAGAAGGTAGATGCTTGGCGGAGTCCAACACAAACTGGAAACGAGCCCGACTTAATGCCAAGAATGCAGGACACAACTCCAGTTTTGAATGTACAGGGATTGAATGTCTCAAATTAACGGCCCTATAGCCCCATACTCCCGCAGCACCCCCCACAGGATACCTCGCGGGACACGGTTATAAGCCTTCTCAAAGTCCACAAAACACATATCGACTGGATGGGCAAACTCCCATGACCCCTCCAGTATCCGTGCGAGGGTAAGAAGTTAGTCCACTGTTCCACGGCCAGAACGGAACTCGTATTGCTCCTCCTGAACCCAAGATTGGAAAATCGGGCGGAGTCTCCATTTCAGCAAACTGGCATAGACATTTCCTGGGAGGCTGAGCAGTGTGATTCCCCCTATAATTGGAGCACACCCTCCGGTCCCCTTTTTTAAAAATGGGAACCACCATCCCTGTTTGCCAGTCCGTGGTTGCTGTACCGTACATCCACAAGATGTTGAACAGGCGTGTCGATTATGACAGCCCAACAACATCCAGGGCCTTTAGCATCTCAGGAAAGGTGGATTGTCCCCTTCAGGTGGGGGGTAAGTTGTTGCCCCAAGTAGAGGAGTTCAAGTATCCCGGGGTCTTGTTCATGAGTCAGGGTAGAATGGAGCATGAGATTGACAGATGGATCACTGCAGTGTCTGCAGTGAGGCGGGAGTTGTACTAGTCTGTTGTGGTAAGGAAGGACCTGAGTTTAAAAGCAAAGCTCTCGATTTACTGGTCGATCTGCGTTCCAACCCTCACCTATGGCCACGAGCTGCGGGTAGTGACCAAAATAATAAGATTGCGAATACAAGAGAACAAAATGAACTTTCTCCGCAGGGTGGCTGGGCTGACCCTTAGGGACAGGGTGAGGAGCTCAGACATCCTGGAGAGGCTTTCCAGGCATGTCCAACTGGGAGGAGGCCCCGAGGCCGACCCAGGACATACTCGAGGGATTTTATCTCCCGGCTGGCCTGGGAACTGCTTGATGTCCCGCAGGAGGAGTTGGAGGAAGTGTTTGGGGAGGGTGATGCCTGGGCCTCTGCTTATTCTGCTACCCCCGCGACCTGGCCCTAGATAAGTGGAAAATAATGGATGGATGGTTCATCATAAATAATTAGAACAAATAGTTTATATTCATAGGAACAATATAAGATAGTGAGTTAAAAAAACAAAGTGTTGAAGAATAAAAATGTTTATATATACAGTTTGGAAGACAATGATAATGCGAATCCTCGTTCCATTTCTACATTATAATCATTGATTGCAAAGGAGTACCACTGTGTCTCAACCCTTGTGTAATTCCCTGTGAGTCTCTTCACAATTCAGCAACATGCACGTCTATGAAGCGTATCCTCCTTCCCCTCTTTACCCTGGTAAATAATTAGTTTTGAAAGTCTAACATCCTCGTTTAATGCAACTAGGCCTCAATTGACAGGCTTTTGCTTAAGAAGTCATTCTAATCATTTCATTAAATTCAACAAGCATCCAATCTTGATCAGGGTTCAGGATTGGGACTCAGTGCAAAATAGCTCAACTCAGGTCTGTTCCTGTTGATCTACTCAAGTTATCAATGTTATGGCCCCAATTTCTTATGACCGCAAGATCGCAAGGGATGACAGACAAAATTTTAAAACTTAAACAGATTTAATTAAACAAGGATTGACAACTAACCTACAATTTATACTACTGACCAAGATTGACATATACAAGAAAAAAAATATTTACAGTCCCTTGAGATGGGGTTGCTTGGTGATGTCCTGGGACAGGGAAATGCTCCAACACAGGCAAAAATCCACGAAAAGCTTCACAGGTCTTTAAAAGAGTGACAGGTCAGGTCAAATGTATCCTTCTCCTTGCAATTTCTCCTACTACTTTAATTTTTCCCCTTATATACTCTTTCGCAGCCCCCTCCCACCTTCCAGACTTTTTTTCAATTCTCTGGGACTTTCCCCTTTCAGACATGCCCAAAACCTAGCTCCAGACTGGTCCATACTGCCATCTAGTGGCATTTTTTTAACATTACACCTCCATTCCAAAAGGGAAAAAATTTGACTAAAAGGCAAAATTTTTCTTTTCAATACAAAAATGGTTAAGTAGACACTTGTATTTATATACATAAAATACAATATGCTAATAAACATGTGAAATATACATACATACTCAAACACGGGATAAGCAATCAGCAATTACATTGTCAGCACCCTTTACATGCTTAATTTCCAAGTCAAACTCCTGTAAAATCAAACTCCAATTCAACAATCTCCGATTCTTGTTTTTCATCTTACTCAAAAACATTAACGGATTGTGGTCAGTGTACACAATCATTGGCTTTTGCCCAGTACAAACATTAACCTCAAAGTGTTATAAGGATAGAACCAGAGCCAACAGCTCCTTCTCAATTGTGGAATAGTTCTTTTGGTTGCGATTGAACTTCCTGGAGAAGTATGCCACGGGATGCTCAATGTCATCAGAGTCACTTCTCTGTAGGAGCACAGATCTACAAGCTTGGTCGCTAGCATCGACCGCGATGGAGAACGGTTTGTTGAAGTCAGGAGATTTGAGCACGGGGAAGTGACACAGCAGAGACTTCAGGTGATCGAAGGCTCTTTGGCATGCATCATCCCAGGTGAACTTTACACCTTTCTTCAGTTGGTTAGTGAGACTGAGAGCAATCTCAGCAAAGTTCTTGCAGAACTTGCGGTAGTACCCGATCATTCCATGGAAGCGGCGCAAAGCTTTTTTGTTGTCAGGAACTGGAAAGTCCATGATGGCTTGGACTTTAGCATTTATGGGTTCCACCTTACCCTGGCCTACGACATAGCCAAAATACGTGACAGTAGCACAACCAAAGTCACTCTTGTTCAGGTTAACAGTCAGGTTAGCCTGGGCCAAGCGCTCGAAGAACGTCTCTACATCTTTAAGATGTTCTTCCCTGGATTCACTCCATGTGATCAGGTCATCGATGTATGCACCCGTGTGTGGCAATCCGGTGATTGTAGACTGTATCATCCTTTGGAATGTGGCTGGGGCATTTTTCATTCTAAAGGGTAGGACTTCATACTGGTACAACCCAGATGGTGTGGCAAAAGTAGAGATGCTCTTAGGCCTCTCAGCTAAAGGCACACACCAATAACCCTTCAATAAATCAATCTTGGTCAGAAACTTAGCTTGCCCTACTCTATCGATACAATCATCAATCCTAGGTATTGGAAACACATCAGTTCTAGCTACAGCATTGACTTTGCGATAATCTATACAGAATCTAGTACCTCCATCAGGTTTTGGAACTAGCACACAGGGTGAACTCCAATCTGAGTTGGAGGGTCTGATAATATCATGTTCTAACATGGACTCAACCTCTTTCTCAGCAATCTTTCTCTTTTCAGGATACATCCGGTACGGATGCTGTTTTATTGGTTTGGCATCACCAACATCTACATCATGAGATGCTATAGAAACTCTCTTTGGAACATCAGGAAATAGATCTTTATATCTTTGATCAACCTCACAAACTGATCTTTCTGTGAGGGTTCTAAGTGCTGGAGTTTTACATCAAGATTTTGCAACACTTCAGAATTTGACAATTTACATGAAAGATCTTCAGTTTTAATTCTGGGTTCATCATCCTCCTCATCTTCACACGTCTCGACCATAGGAGAATCTGAAGTGACAGCTGCAACCCCAGCATTCCTATCATGATAAGTCTTCAGCATGTTAATATGACACAACTGTTTTGGCTTTCTCCTATCTGAAGTCTTCATAATGTAATTGAGATTGTTGAGTTTTGTTAGAATTTCATAAAGACCATGAAATCTAGCCTGCAATGGATTGGACTGCAAGGGAAACAACACAAGAACCTTGTCACCTGGTTTAAACTCACGGCTTCTAGCCTTATGATCATACCAAGTTTTCATTTTTCCCTGACTTGATTTCAAGTTCTCTTTGGCGAGGTCACAAGCTGCACGCAATCTTTCCTTGAACTTGCTAACATAGTCTAACAGACTGATATGCAGTTCTTTCTCTTGCCATTGGTCACTCAACAATAGCAAAGGTCCTCTCACTTCATGGCCAAACACTAGCTCAAATGGACTGAATCCAGTATACTCCTGCACTGCTTCTCTAGCTGCAAACAACAGCAAATGAACACCTTCATCCCAGTCTTTCTCATGATCATAACAATAAATCCTCATCATTGTCTTGAGAGTGGGATGAAACCGCTCTAAGGCACCCTGACTCTCTGGATGATGGGCACTAGAAAGAATCTGCTTCTCACCTAGTTCATACACAACCTTCTGAAACAATCCGGAAGTGAAATTGCTACCTTAGTCTGACTGAATTTCCCTGGGAAGGCCAAACAACGTGAAGAACTTTATCAAAGCCTTTGAGATTGCAGTGGCCTTGATGTTGCGTAGAGGCATGGCTTCAGGGAATCGGGTAGATGCACACGATTGTCAACAAGTACTGATTTCTAGATCTAGTCTTGTAATGGACCAACACAATCAACAATGACCATGGAGAAAGGCTCCCCAAATGCTGGGATAGGCTGCAATGGAGCGAAAGGTGGGTCTAACTGGTGTTTTCCAACTACCTGACAAGTGTAACAGGTTTTGCAAAAGTTGGAAACATCTTTTTCCAAAGCCCAGGCCAGAAGAAGTGTTTCATGATCTTATCCACAGTCTTGTTAACACCAAGATGACCTCCTAAAGGTAAACTATGAGCCATTGTTAAGATCTCATTCCTGTAGACCTTCGGAACAACAATTTGCCCAACCACTGCCCAATCTGCATTGGCAGGCATATCAGGAGAGCGCCACTTCCGCATCAACACTCCATCCTTGATATAATACCCAACTGGAACTGCGTCTATTTCTTTATCAGGAAGGGCTCTCCTCTTTAGTACACAAATTTCAGGATCATTAGTTTGCTCCTGAATCAACCGCTTTCTGGACAGAGACAAGTCCCCAGACACATCAACATCACCAGACCCATCTGGCTGGCTGAACAGAGAACTGATAAAAGTATCTGATAAGTCCTCAAACGGAGAAACCATGGTAGGCCGAACAGAGTCATGAGGCGAACCACCTGAGTCCTGATTATTCGATGTGCTAGACGGCACCACATCATCTTCTTTAGCCTTCTTGGCCATAGCACGAGTCACTGCACAGGAAGGATACAGGGATAAGTCTTCATCGCCATCTTCAGTGCTCGGCTGTGAAATAAGATGAACAGGAGGAACTGCACTGCCCCCAGCCAGGTCATTGCCTAGCAACAGAGAAACACCCTTGATAGGTAGACTTGACATAAGTCCCACCTTTACCCGTCCTGTAACTAAATCTGACTTGAAGAACATAGAGCACAGGGGTACAGATACAGTCCTCCCTTCAATACCTTGTACAAGTATGAAATCCCCAGAAGCGGTCTCATCACGTAACTCCAAGGAGTCCATCAACAAAAGTGACTGAGAAGCTCCGGTATCCCTTAGGATATATATGGGGACAGGAGGAGAATGCTCATTCAGAGCCACAAATCCCTCTGACACAAATGGAAGAAATTCCTCCCTCACAAAGTCAGCTGTACCAGGCTTTTTAGCCCCACAAGGAGCAGGCAATTTTGCAGATCGGTTATCTACTACAGGGGTTTCTAACCTTGTTTTCACAAAGGCATTTGGTTTAGTATACTTTTCTTTTTCTTTCTTAGCTTTAAGGAACCAACAGTCAGTTGTAACATGACCAGATGTCTTGCAATAATTACAAACTAGACCATTTTTGTCACTGTCAGCTTTCACACTTTGATCAGACCTGTGACTGGATTTCTGAGCACCATCACCCGATTTGTCTTTGTCTTTGGGTGAGGAATCTTGGGTATCACAATTACCTTTCTTCTGAAATTGGAACCATCTATTGTTACTGCTAGACTGAAATTTGGACTTATGTGTGAGAACATATTCAACTGCAAATTTGGCAGCTGATTGCAAATTCAGTGCTTGCTTCTCATTAAGGTTGGTCTTAATATCATCCTTAACACAGTTCTTGAATTCTTCAACTAACACCATCTCTTTTAGTGAGTTGAAATCATCCTTGACCTCCATAGAAGTACACCAGCGCTCAAAGCAAACCTACTTCTCATTTGCAAATTCCACATAAGTCTGATTTTCAGATTTCTTCAGACCTCTGAATTTCTGTCGGCAAGCCTCTGGAACCAACTCATAAGCTCTCAAAATAACCTTTTTGACAACCTCATAATCAGAGGAATCATCTGCAGACAAAGCTGAATAGGCTTGTTGAACTTTACCCTTGAGAACAGTTTGCAACATCAGAGGCCAGTGTTCATTTAGCTACCTTTTCAAAGCACTGGAAATAGTTATCAACGTCCTTTTCTGCGAATGGAGGCACCAGTTTCACCTCCTAGCTAGCACAAAATCTGTTTTTAGCTTCAATTTTAATTTTTAGTTGCTCCATTTGGAGTCTTTCTTCTCTATCTAACTTCTCTAATTCAAAATCTCTCTGTCTTGCTAATTTTTCTAACTCACACTGCTTTTGTTTTTCTTTTTCCTCCCTTTTAATCTCTAGCACTTTTAATTTAAGTTCCATTTCTATATTTGGATTTTCCACTGGAAACTGTTCCAGATCTCCTGGTGCAAACACATTTTCATCAATGTAATATTCAACAATCTCTCTAGCCAGTCTTGCTTTTCACATGGCTGGTTTTACCTCTGTCAGCTCTAAATGTCTGCATATTTCTAGCAGTTCTGTCTTTTTAAAAGACTTCAAAACCTCTACGGTTGGTGATGCCAAGAAATCATCCATTGCTGTTGATCTGTCAATATATATATACATATAGGGAAATTCAAAAAACAATTTTACAACTAGAAATGGTTTTTACAGGTAAAAACAGATGTCTCCCCCTTCCCCCATTTCACATTTTAGAGTTATGGTCCGGAAACGAGTCCCACCCTTCAATATGCCTAAGTCCAAATTGTTGCCATGGAAACAGAAAAATAAAATTCAAAAGCAGTTCAAACCCTCAAAAGGCACATCTATATGTTATGGAGAGACACTATATCAAATATGGTGAGAATCGGTCAAACAGTTTCAGAGTTATGCTCCGGAAACAAATGGGAACACCGACGCCAACAGGAATTCAGGCAAAAACGAAATGCCCCCCCCCCAGGAAGGGGGAGACATAAATAATTACCTGCTAAATGTTTTTTCCAAATAATTTTCTTATATATTAATTGCTTTTTCAGCCCTTTTTGCCTATGTCCCAACTTTTTTGAGACCTGTTGCAGCCAGAAAAGTTGAAATGAGCTCATTTTGTGGATAAAAATGTCTCAGTTTCAACATTTTAAATGTTATCTATGTTCTATTGTAAATAACATATTGGCTCATGTGATCTGAAAGTCATTGCATTTTGATTTTATAAACAATCTACACTTCGTCCCAACTATTTCAGAATTGGGGGTGTATTAAGATTTTTGTAACAAAGAACCGTAAAAAAATAATAATTTATTAAATAATGGTCATGCTTGTAGGCTGATGTGTGACACCAGTCCGGTGTTTTTCATTTCATTTTATCTTGTCGCATATACACCCATACAGTGTTTGATTGCGCAGTTCCCCTGCCGATTCCTTACACAAGATAGCAGAGGCTTCTAGCCTTTTGCCGTTGGTTCAGCCAATGACGTCGTCCACTCTAATATTTTCTTTAGCTCTGTGGGCGGGACTGGCGCGGAGGGAGGAAAATAATGGGGTCTTTCCACTCGCTACCATGGTTTCAGAGTAGTGCAGTGGCAGAGGCCAATCAGGACGATATTAAGAGACTTTAGGAGCCCGTTTTTGTTCAAAACTGGACGAAAACTCTTATTCACATTATCCGAAGACTGTATCGCAAAATATGCGATTGTGATTTCAAAAGAACAATTACTAATTGCTCCCGCTCACTGACAAACAGGAAAGTAAAGTTCAGTCTGTAGATCTCAGTGATATAGTGTGTTACTCACGTTACAGACACTGTTACTCACGTTACAGAATCTGATACAGTCCCACTCAGAGCTTATGTGGGGTTTTCCTTATTTTGTTTTATAAATGTAACTAGTGGAGGTAGAAGAGACGAATACTAGAATCTGACCGTCCCGCCTAACAGGAGTGTGAAACGAGGGAAAAGTTCATTTTTTTACGAAAGAGACTGCACTATTTCTGTCATCCTGCCCAAGGGAAATAATACTTACTTCCAACATTAGGATGATGCTCCTACCCTCTGGTATCCATACAAACAAACAATAACAATACATCTCGTGGTAAGCTAGAGGCCAGTGTAAGGGTGTAAGGAAGAAAAGAGGTGTTTTGGAGTTGAAAAATGCCATTTTTCAAAGGCTGAAATTGGATGTGTAGTTCAAATCCTAATTTCGGTCAAGCTGCTTGAAATCCTTATTTTCCTTACAGTTCGGTAGCCAGAGTACATGATCAAATAGTATTTGAAGTGATATTTCTAGTTTGAAATTTCAGTTGCCATGAGACTATTTTTGCTGGAATTGCCCAGTGACCTAAGGCCCAGAGCAGTCTTTGCATGCAAAGAATACTGAATACAAACTTTCAAAACTGCCTTTTTGGAGGAGAACCTTCTTCCAATCACATTACACTGGTTATCTCTCATCTCTTTCCCTGCCCCTATTGGTTGGCATGTTCTCTGTGGAATTTTCTGGAAAATACTGGTGACACAAGGAGGTTTTGTCCCCATAAAGAAGAAAGAAAAACATTAAAAGAAGAAAGAAAATACATTTTAAATAGAAAAATACCTTGATAAAAATAGGTTACAAATGGATATGTAAATTGCTCGACTGATTATGTTTCCTGTAATATGTAACTAATGATTTAACTGAACAGATATTGTGTTTATACAGATATTGTGAGGCTCTACCTCCAGCCCTCTCTCTAGTCTCCACATCCCTCCTCACTTTTCCCTACAGCCAATCATTACCGGCACCTGCGGCTCATTATTAACGAGCTGCAGGTCGGCAGTATTGAATGCTGGGCTCCGCAGAGCCTTAAACTGCGTTGGTTTAATTTTCCGCTTCTGGTCAGTTGGTTTTAGCCGTCACTCTTTGCCCTTTAGTTTTACTGAGGGTTTCTATTGTTTATCTTTTGTATTTGTTTGATATTTATGTGGAACCTCTTTTCCCTTGTGTTGTGTTACACTCTTTTGTTATTAAATATTCATCACTCCCCAGCCTTGCACTGGAGTTCTTCTCCTGATTTTATAGTCCCCCGAACAGCCGTTTGGCATCCGGCGGACAAACCCTGACAGATATTACAGTTTTTCTCAGTTGCTTTGGTACGTTTCTCAAATCAGAAATTAATTTCTCAAAACTACTTGTTCAATCTTCACATTATCTTATCACTTTTGCACATTATGTTAGCACTTTCTTATTATTTTGACCTAATTGCAAATGCTTTGGTACATTCATGCAATTGATTAAGTACAATTCTCAGCAGTGACCACATTTTCAATTGATTATGTCATGTTGATAAAAACATTGAGTACCATTTGCTTTTGAATAGTCTTATCCCCAAAACATTTTGGCATTATTTCATCATATAAGTCATTCAATGCAAAATAAATGAACGAGTTGTCATAATCTTTTGTCAGATATATTTTTTGCGCATTTCTCAGGGACTTCATTTGTGAAATGTCTCCCTATTAGATGAAATTGCTCTCACTTGAATCTTGGCTTTCAGTAATGCCAGGGGAAAGTTTGAAGTGTCAAATCCACCCATGATTAATCAGTTCACAAGGTGCATTTGATGAACCTTAAATTGACAAGCATGTGTATATATACAGGGCACAAAACAGTGTTACTATTTCTGAAAATGGAAGAACAAAGAGTTCATGAGCGTGAACATGCAGGGAGACGGAGAGGAGGAGTAACGGGTGGTGGAAGGCGAAACAGAGGGAGAGGACGAAGGAATATCCCGGATGAAATAAGGGCCACACTCACTGACCGTGTTATCAATCATGGTCTAACCATGGCTGAAGCGGGTCGAAGAGTGCAGCCAAATGTTGGAAGAACAACTGTCATCAATTGTCCAAACATTTAGTCGGGAGAACCGGTATGTATCTAATGTATCGTGTTGAAATACAGTATACATACTGTGGTGCTTCATTCTATATCCACTTCATGCGGACATGCTGAAAATACATGCTCTCATATTTGTAGTCTTGCTCGCTCTTGTGATTTTTGTTCCTAAACAGGACCGCAAGACTACCTCACAGAGGTGGCAGAGGGTCCATTTTTACACCTCAGCAGTCAGGTTAGCCTGGGTCAGGCGCTGGAACAACGTCTCTACATCTTTCAGATGTTCTTCCCAGGAGTCACTCCATGTGATCAGGTCGTCGATGTACGCACCCGTGTGTGGCAATCCGGCGATTGTAGACTGTATCATCCTTTGGAACGTGGCTGGGGCATTTTTCATGCCAAAGGGTAGGACTTCATACTGGTACAATCTAGATGGTGTGGCAAAAGCAGAGATGCTCTTGGCCCTCTCAGTTAAAGGCACACACCAATAACCCTTCAATAAATCAATCTTGGTCAGAAACTTTGCTTGCCCTACTCTATCGTTACAATCATCAATCCTAGGTATTGGAAACACATCAGTTCTAGTTACAGCATTGACTTTGCGATAATCTGTACAGAATCTAGTACTTCCATCAGGTTTTGGAACTAGCACACAGGGTGAACTCCAATCGGAGTTGGAGGGTCTGATAATATAATGTTCTAACATGTACTCAACCTCTTTCTCAGCAATCTTTCTCTTTTCAGGATTCATCCGGTACGGATGCTGTTTTATTGGTTTGGCATCACCAACATCTACATCATGAGAGGCTATAGAAACTCTCTTTGGAACATCAGGAAACAGATCCTCATATTTCTTGATCAACCTCTCAAACTGATCTCTCTGTGAGGGTTCTAAGTGCTGGAGTTTTACATCAAGATTTTGCAACACTTCAGAATTTGACAATTTACATGAAAGAACTTCAGCTTTAATTCTAGGTTCATCATCTTGAAACTCCCCCTCATCTTCACAAATCTCGGCCATAGGAGAATCTGAAGTGACAGCTGCAACCCTAGCATTTCTGTCATGATAAGGCTTCAGCATGTTGATGTGACACAATTGTTTTGGTTTTCTCCTATCTGGAGTCTTCACAATGTAATTGAGATCATTGAGTTTTGTCAGAATTTCATAAGGACCATGAAATCTAGCCTGCAATGGATTGGACTGCAAGGGAAACAACACAAGGACCTTGTCTCCTGGTTTAAACTCACGACTTCTAGCCTTATGATCATACCAAGTTTTCATTTTTCCCTGACTTGATTTCAAGTTCTCTTTTGCTAGGTTACAAGCTGCACGCAATCTTTCCTTGAACTTGCTAACATAGTCTAACAGACTGATATGCGGCTCTTTCTCTTGCCATTGTTCACTCAATAATAGCAAAGGTCCTCTCACTTCATGGCCAAACACTAGCTCAAACGGGCTGAATCCAGTAGACTCCTGCACTGCTTCTCTAGCTGCAAACAGCAGCAAATGAACACCTTCATCCCAGTCTTTCTCATGGTCATAACAATAAGTCCTCATCATTGTCTTGAGAGTGGAATGAAACCGCTCTAAGGCACCCTGACTCTCTGGATGATAGGCACTAGAAAGAATCTGCTTCGCACCTAGTTCATACACAACCTTTTGAAACAATCCTGAAGTGAAATTGTTACCTTGGTCTGACTGAATTTCCCTGGGAAGGCCAAACAACGTAAAGAACTTTATCAAAGCCTTTGAGATTGCAGTTGCCTTGATGTTACGTAGAGGTATGGCTTCAGGGAATCTGGTAGATGCACACATGACTGTCAGCAAGTACTGATTTCCAGATCTAGTCTTTGGTAATGGACCAACACAATCAATAATGACCTTAGAGAAGGGCTCTCCAAATGCTGGGATAGGCTGCAATGGAGCTACAGGTGGGTCTAACTGGTGTTTTCCAACTACTTGACAAGTGTGACAGGTTTTGCAAAAGTTGGAAACGTCTTTCCGAAGCCCAGGCCAAAAGAAGTGTTTCATGATCTTATCAACAGTCTTGTTAACACCAAGATGACCTCCTAAAGGTAAACTATGAGCCATTGTTAAGATCTCATTCCTGTAGACCTTCGGAACAACAATTTGCCTGACCACTGCCCAATCTGCTTTGGCAGGGATATCAGGAGGGCGCCACTTCCGCATCAACACACCATCCTTGAGATAATACCCAACTGGAACTGCGTCTATTTCTTTATCAGGAAGGGCTCTCCTCTTTAGTACACAAATTTCAGGATCATTGGTTTGCTCCTGAATCAACCGCTTTCTGGACAGAGACAAGTCCCCAGACACATCAGAATCACCATACCCATCTGGCTGGCTGAATAGAGAACTGATAAAAGTATCTGATAAGTCCTCAAACAGAGAAACCATAGTAGGCCAATCAGAGTCATGAGGCGAACCACCTGAGTCCTGACTATTCAATGTGCTGGACGGCACCACAACATCTTCTTCTTTAGCCTTCTTGGCCATAGCACGAGTCACTGCACAAGAGGGATACAGAGATGGGTCCTCATCCCCATCTTCAGTGCTCGGCTGTGAAGTAAGATGTACAGGGGGAACTACTTTGCCCCCAGCCAGGTCATTGCCTAGCAACAGAGATACACCCTTTATAGGTAGACTTGACATAAGTCCCACCTTTACCTGTCCTGTAACTAAATCTGACTTCAAGAATATAGAGCGCAGGGGTACAGATACAGTCCTCCCTTCAATACCTTGTACAAGTATGAAATCCCCTGAAGCGGTCTCATCACGTAACTCCAAGGAGTCCATCAACAAAAGTGACTGAGAAGCTCCGGTATCCCTTAGGATATATATGGGGACAGGAGTAGTATGCTCATTCAGAGCCACAAATCCCTCTGACACAAATGGAAGAAATTCCTCCCTCACGAAGTCAGCTGTATCAGGCTTTTTAGCCCCACAAGAAGCAGGCAATTTAGCAGATCGGTTATCTACTACAGGGGTTTCTAACCTTGTTTTCACAAAAGCATTTGGTTTGGTATCCTTTTCTTTTTCTTTCTTAGCTTTAAGGAACCAACAGTTAGTTGTAACATGACCAGATTTCTTGCAATAACTGCAAACTACACCACTTTTGTCACTGTCAGCTTTCACACTTTGATCAGACCTGTTACTGGATTTCTGAGCACCATCACCAGATTTGTCTTTGTCTTTGGGTGAGGAATCTTGGGTATCACCGTAACCCTTTTCTGAAATTGGGACCATCTATTGTTACTGCTAGACTGAAATTTGGACTTATGTGTGAGAACATATTCATCAGCAAATTTGGCAGCTGATTGCAAATTCAGTGCTTGCTTCTCATTAAGGTAGGTCTTAACATCATCCTTAACACAGTTCTTGAATTCTTCAACTAACACCATCTCTTTTAGTGAGTTGAAATCATCCTTGACCTCCATAGAAGTACACCAGCGCTCAAAGCAAACCTTCTTCTCATTAGCAAATTCCACATAAGCCTGATTTTCAGATTTTTTCAGACCTCTGAATTTCTGTCGGTAAGCCTCTGGAACCAACTCATAAGCTCTCAAAATAACCTTTTTGACAACCCCATAATCAGAGGAATCATCTGCAGACAAAGCTGAATAGGCTTGTTGAGCTTTACCCTTGAGGACAGTTTGCAACATCAGAGGCCAGTGTTCCTTTGGCCACTGGCAACTCTTTGCTACCTTTTCAAAACACTGGAAATAGTTGTCAACATCCTTTTCCGAAAATGGAGGCACCAATTTTACCTCCTGGCTAGCCCGAAATTTACTTTCAGTTTGAATTTTTATTTTTAGTTGCTCCATTTGGAGTCATTCTTCTCTATCGAATTTCTCTAATTCAAAATCTCTCTGTCTTGCAAATTATTCTAACTCAAATTCTCTTTGTTTTTTTTTTCCCTCCCTCTCAAATTCTCTTTGTTTCTCTTTTTCCTCCCTTTTTTTTCTCTTTCCTCCCTTTCAATCTCTAGCATTTTTAATTTAAGTTCCATTTCTATATTTGGATTTTCCACTGGAAACTGTTCCAGATCTCCTGGTGCAAACACATTTTCATCAATGTAATATTCAACTATCTCTCTAGCCAGTCTTGCTTTTCGCATGGCTGGTTTTACCTCTGTCAGCTCCAAATGTCTGCATATTTCCAACAGTTCTGTCTTTTTAAAAGACTTCAAAACCCCTACGGTTGGTGATGCCAAGAAATCATCCATTGCTGTTGTCAATATATATGTATTCAATTTAAAAAAATCAATTTTACAATTTGAAATGTTAGATTTTCAATAAATTACTCACACAATGGTCTATCCCGGACCTTGAGCCCCCAATTTGTTATGGCCCCAATTTGTTATTTCATTTACAACATAACAGCAACAGCAAGGGATGACAGACACAATTTAAAACTTAAACACATTTAATTAAAAAGACAAAGACTAATAACAACTAACTAACTACGCTAAAGACCAAGATTAATTACCAACAAAAAACAGAAATAATTACAGTCCCGTTTTGTTGGGATGGCTTGGTGATGTCCTGGGTAAGGAAAAATGATCAAACACAGACTAAAATCCACAAAAGAAAACTTCACAGGTCTTGAACAGAATGACAGGTCTGGTCACATGTATCCTTCTTCTTGCAATTTCTCCGACTACTTTACTGTCTCAA
Organism: Gymnothorax reevesii; assembly: GCA_029721435.1. NCBI lineage: Eukaryota > Metazoa > Chordata > Actinopteri > Anguilliformes > Muraenidae > Gymnothorax > Gymnothorax reevesii. Next base: position 10,933,391 of record CM056574.1, read on the forward strand.
TTCTTTGCCTTATATACTCTTTTGCAGACCCCACCCACATTTAGACCTTTTTTTTTTTTAAATTTTCGGGGACTTGCCCCAGACATGTCTGAAACATGTCCAAACATAGCTCCAGTCTGAGCTGAATAAAAAAAAGGTAAATACTGCCATCTAGTGGCCTATATTCACATTACACGCGTTGAATGAATAATTGCTGAATACAGCAGAGGAACGTAAATATGCCACTTAAACTTACACCGAATGCGTGGGAGTTGACAGGTTTGTGTTATAAATGAAAACTGGCCACATCAGTATGGAGTGTTTTCGGGGTTTTTGTAATGGTAATTTAAATGAATGACTGAAACCAAGTTGTGACCAATCATTCATTTTGAGGGATTATTTTAGTTTCCCCTATTGCCAGTTCAAGAACCACCACTGAGTGGCCTAATAATGTATGTCTCACTAAACACAGGTAGGTAAGCAAGCAAGATGATGCACACCTTTGCACGAATGACGCTGCTTTCACAGCTCAGTGGTTTGCAGACCCATCCATTTGTGAAAGTACATGGGCTTCATCCTGGGTATATGCTCTGACACCACAGGCTAAGTACGCAAAAATATCGGGAAACGTCAAAGCGGATAAGGCGGGTTTTGACTCAAGTTTCTCGCAGACATTTCATACGGATCCAAATTTACGATCAATGCATTTACCATTTTCTTGCGTTCGGTAGAAGTTTGTCTCTATAGTACGTTTCTTTCATTTAATCAACTTCTTAGCATCACTTAATCAGAGATGCTTTGTGGCATTCACGTTCCTGTGCAGCGATTATTCATTCAAAGCGCACTGCAGAAATTCACTGGTGGAATTTAAGTCATTGTGCATCAAGTTAATCAGTTTCACGATCATTACGGTGGATTTCCCCACTAATGACACGGAAATCGATTATGACTCGGGAATTCTCAGGCTTGTCTTTATTGAGGGATTGTAAGCAATTGCATTGCGTAAAGACGTTTCAAATGGTCTTATTTCATTAAAACAATTTTAATGATCATGAAGCACATGCATTATTTCCAGTCCCTGAGTAAATAGAAGCACTGGAAGTCCGGAGTCATAATCGCATCCCATGTGACTTGTGATAAGGTGCGCCTTTATGCAAGCGAAATGGAAACGTCAATGCACAAGGTTTTTAATTCCCCGTGAGGATCTCATTAGGCGTTCAATGAATAACTGCGGACTACGTTGAATAAGCCTAAAAAATGCGCGAGACCTACGCCGAATGCGTAAGACTTGGCATCTCAGCGCTTTCAACAAGTTTTCACCGAGTTACTGTATCTCTTTGGCTCTGTTTTAATTTAGTCTCGCACAATATGGCCTCACAATATGGCGGCGTGCTTTTTATTTGTTTACGTCCCAGAATGCATTGCGGAGTGACGTCAGTTGCCAAGCCTTATAGCATCTTAGCTTAAAATGATCATGAACCCAGATTTATGTGAACCCAAGGGTTCCTTAAGGCAAATCTGACAGGCACCGGCTGATAAGCCCAGGGGTGCCCATTAATGCCAAATCCCTAGAACCGGTACTAAATAAACCCTTTATATAACTAGACCGTAATTTACAATCCAACTTAAAACCCATCACTACCTATGAACATCAGCTAGCTAGTCTGGAATGGTAAGGAATCACCCCCGAAGTACCGGTCGTAACAGGGCTAGAAAGAATAAAAGGATAAGGAGTCACAGAGACCACACAATATTAAAGGAATAACAATAATTTTTTTGCCAGGAAGGCAAGAGCTTAAATCAACAGACCAAACATCAGTTACCACGAATTTAGACAAATATTAAAAGTCATACCTGGCGAAAGCTACACACACAGTTGTGTGAGGGCGAGATCCGAGAAACTATCTGCCATAACTATAGAGGCTAAACATGGCATAGAGATGCACGTTTGGGAAGTCGGCTGCGATCTTCCATAATTAAAGAGGCTATACACACATTAATGTACACGGGGAGATATCGGATACGATCTTCCCAGAATGGATTGTTTCTCTTTAAGCGAAATCACGTCTTTGATCCAGGCGGCATGACCATAAATTATCTGGAAGGGGGGTCGAATCTTGATTTTGGGTTTCCACCATTTGGAGGATGTAATAAAACAATTTAGCAGAGAGAGAAGAACAGAATGATTACCCAAGAGGATTCTGACCAATTTTCAGGAGTTTCCAAAAGGGCATGAACCATAATTTCAATGGGAATGAAACATACTCCATTCAACTCCTTGGATTCCCCTGAGAATAACAAGACCAAACACGATATCATTATGTACTAATATGATGCAGTTGCACGAAAAGCTCTTAAACAGGATTGTGGTATAAGCTAATTTTGGTTACGAGCACATATGTATTGCATAGTATAAGGAATATATGAGAAGGGTTTGACATTACTATAGTGTCAGAAAATGTAAATAGATGAGTTTAAGGTCCAGTTTCATGGAACACACAGTCAGGGGGGAAAAAGGTTGTTCACGGGCTGGACAGTGATGGTCAACCCCCCCCTCGCATCACCAGAGACCTGCTTATTGTCTTGTGCCGTTATAAACTCCCACAGACTCAGCCCCAAACACCCCACTTCCTTCGACACCTTTTGCCGTGTCCCAGCTGGATTTCCAGATTTATCTGTTGTGTCTACCTGTTTTATGTAGGACTACAGATGGAAATTAGCATCTCGCTAAATCTGGTGCAAACATATTTTAATTTCTTGAAAATGATTTCTGTCATTGCACACTGTCCTTTTACACTATAGATCAAATAAATAAAACATACACTCTGCCTCAACAAAAGCAGGGGTACGCACAAACACACACTCACTCAACACAAACAGAGATGTAAACTCATACATACACTATCTCAACACAAACAGAGTGAAAAACTTATACACTCAACACAAACAAAGATACATACACACACTCACTGTATATAAACACACAAACAAAAACTTATACACACACACACACACACACACACTCTGTCTATACAGACATGCTCAGACACACATACACACTCTCACTCAACAGAAACATGAATGCGCTCATACAGTCAACAAAAACACACTCTCAACACAAACATACAAACACGCATACAAACACTGACACACACTCGCTCAACACAAACACACATACAAACAATACATTCACACACTCACTCAACACAAAAACACACTCACTCTACAAGAACACATGTACACACGCACACACACCCTCTACACAAACACAGATTGACACTTACACACACTGAACACAAACATGCACAAAAAGACAGATATGCAGACAAATGCTCACACTCAGTCTAAACTAATGCACATGAATAACAAAACAAAAAAACAAGCAAAAAACACAAACACACTCATCAAACAAAAACAAAAACACACAAATTTTTTTTGTTCGGTGCATATTTTTCATCAGCCCACAGGTGCTGAAATACAGTCTTATTTCACTGTGCTATTCCACTCTCACAGACACCTTCAGAGGACGGATCTGCAGAGAACCATAAACCCTGAAGAATGGTAAGAGTCTCTCAGTGAAGGAGTGAGTGGAAGTGTAGAGAGGAGTGTTGTTAGTGAGGTCAGTGAATGACACCTTCCCCCTGTCCCAGTCCAGTTGCACTCTGACCCTCTGGGGTTTACTCTGCACAGTGAGGAGTGTAGGATGGGAGGTCAGGGAGTGGTATATCCCCCTCCACAACCCTACACCCCACACTCCTCCTTCTGGGCTCAGATCCACATACCCTTTCCTGCACACAGACTCTTTAGCCACAGCCACCATCCAGGCCACTGCACCCCCCACCTCTACATCCCAGCTGTGTTTCCCTGAGCTGAATCCCTCAGAGCCCAACACATACACCCAATCAAATCTCTCTGGATTATCAGGGACCTGCTGATCCTCATCACTGCGCCTCACACAGGTCAGATCCTCAGACAGTGAGAGGAGGGGATGTGCAGTGTTTGGGTCCAGAGTCACAGGAGCTGTAGGGACAGAGAATGAGACGTCAGCACTGATCTGTACAAAGAGAAACAGACTGATACAAAGGGCTCCTCATCAATCAATCAATCAATCAAACAATCAATCAATTAAACTTCATTTATGTCGCACTTTTCATACAAACAGAAGGCAAAACAAAGTGCTTCACAACCATAAATACAGAAAAACACCCCACGACCCCCCCGCCCCCCCCACACACACACACACATGCATACAAAGGCAGACAACACACACACACACACACACACATATGAACCAGAATAGACACACACACAAACAAACACACACATGCATGCAAACACAAGCACATACACACATACACAGGCACACACACATTGACACAGACAAATACACACGCACACGCATATACACATTTATACACACACACACACACACACACACACACAGTAAAATAAGAACAGCAGGCATTAAAAAAAACAGAAACTGAGGAAACACCAGAGGCAGGACAAAACTCAGAATAAAAATAATTTAAAATCAATCAATGAATAAGGAAATGAATGATTTAATTGATAAATAGAAGAACATTCAAGCAAGAAGAACAGATCTGTGAAAATAAACACGAAATAGATGAATGAGCCTCGAAGAGCGAGAGTGGCCCATCGCACATTTTTGAAAAAGTGAGGTTGTATGAGGTTGTTACACTCGTAAAGTTTCTAGCGACACAATGGGCCGATCCTAACCCACTATAGGCTGAAGATATGGAGAGGATCCACCTCTGGCTTTAGGTAATAGTAACATGACTTTGAGAGCCAGAATGGTCCATCCCCAATATCCCAGAAATCTCAGTGAAACAGGGCAGCCAAGTACGTGACAGATGAGCAGCTGCATGTTCTAACTGATGAAGATGGTGCAGCGGATGTCAGTCAGGACAGTGATTTCTGCCCAAACCAATCAGAGGAGGGCCTGGTATCCACAGATTCAGGTAATATGCATATTAGAGCTTATAAGTGTAATTCAAAAAATTTTACCTTAACTTGTGAGGAGTTTCTGTTACAGTTTTTGTAAAATTCTGTTTTCCAGAGATGCAACAAAACTGAAGCTTGAATATTTAATTTTTAGAAATTAAAAAAATGTGGGATGGGTCACTCTGGTTCTGAGGGGCTGAAATATACAACAGTAAATCCACAACTGAAGAGATCAGTTCAATTAAAAGCCCAGATATAAACTGGGTTTCAGAACAATAAACATTATAGTCTCACATACATCTGAGAGAGAGAAACACTAGAACTAAAAGCAAATAATATTTGTCACACATTATATAATCACTGTAAGAGGGAACAAAGCCGAGCAGTGTGTGTGTGTGTGTGTGTGTGTGTGTGTGGCTCCTGTTCTTAAATACAGCGTCACTCTTACAGCAGCATTTTACTATGAGCATCAGTGTAGCTCCTGTCCTTAAATACAGCATCACTCTTACAGCAGCATTTTACTATGAGCATCAGTGTAACTCCTGTCCTTAAATACAGCATCACTCTTACAGCAGCATTTTACTATGAGCATCAGTGTAGCTCCTGTCCTTAAATACAGCATCACTCTTACAGCAGCATTTTACTATGAGCATCAGTGTAGCTCCTGTCCTTTAATACAGCATCACTCTTACAGCAACATTTTACTATGAGCATCAGTGTAGCTCCTGTCCTTAAATACAGCGTCATTCTTACAGCAGCATTTTACTATGATCATCAGTGTAGCTCCTGTCCTTAAATACAGAATCACTCTTACAGCAGCATTTTACTATGAGTATCAGTGTAGCTCCTGCCCTTAAATACAGCATCACTCTTACAGCAGCATTTTACTATGAGCATCAGTGTAGCTCCTGTCCTTTAATACAGCATCACTCTTACAGCAGCATTTTACTATGAGCATCAGTGTAGCTCCGGTCCTTAAATACAGCATCACTCTTACAGCAGCATTTTACTATGAGCATCAGTGTAGCTCCTGTCCTTAAATACAGCATCACTCTTACAGCATCATTTTACTATGAGTATCAGTGTAGCTCCGGTCCTTAAATACAGCATCACTCTTACAGCAGCATTTTACTATGAGTATCAGTGTAGCTCCTGTCCTTAAATACAGCATCACTCTTACAGCAGCATTTTACTATGAGCATCAGTGAGATTAAGGACTGCAGCTCAGTCTCTCCACTCCAGGGCTCTTACACACACGGGGCCAATATGACTCTGACTGGCTTTATCAGCTTGTGTAAAGGATGCTGCAGGTTCCCTCTGTACAGTGACAGTGTGGAGCTCCCTGCTGCAACACTCACTGTACTCTACAGTCCCCAGCATCTTCTCCCACACTCTGTACTTCAGGTTGCCCAGGTGCTTGGCCACATCAATCAGCGCTCCTGAGACCGTCTCTGGATCTGCCAGTGTGCGCTGGGCTCTGTAATAACATTCAGGAGTCACTTGTGCTGAGGCCTCGGCTTCATTACCATAGAAGATCATCAGCAGTAACATCAGATCTTCACTCTATAAGAAAATGGCTCCATCCCTCCCAGTGTCCTGCCACACGGCCCCACTGGCTGCCAGATATGAAGCAGCCCGACCCCACTGAGGGACTCACTCACAGGGGCCCCAGGGGGTTATTTTAGAGGGAAATATTCTCTTTTATTTAGTATTTCAGAATACTGCCTCAATATTCATTACACGCCTGCAGTGATTGTTATGAAAGAGATGCATTTAAAACAGTTACTCACTGATAGAACATTTCAGCGCAAATAAACTACTTTTATATTTAGTCTGATGAGGGAGGATGGAGTTTACTGACCTGCGTTGTGTGTCCTTGTAGTTCTGTAATCAGAAGAGAAAATTAATGTCACTGTAGCCAATACTGAGTGTATTTAAACTGTGTTAGAAACCACAACTATACAGTTTTGAACATGCATTACATATGACAACTTAGGGAAACAAAATTCTTTGCTAAAATATTTCCTCTCTGTTTACATTGTTTGGATGTAAATTGAATTTAAACAAGTTAATATGATTAAACACTTTGCCAGCAGAATCAAGACACTAATTCTGTTTGACGAGGCTTTGAAGAGATTTGATGATATCAGCAGGTCTGCATTAAAAGGCAGTTTAGAGAATCCTGCACTCTGTACATGAGTGTCTGTGAGCACTGACAGCAGTTAGTACAGAGTCCTACAGACACAGTGAACAGGTCTTACCTGCAGGAATGAGACGTCTTCAGCTCCCAGCTCCTGTTCTATGACTCTGATTTGTTCTGAAAGGGATGATATCTCTTCTGTCATCTTCTCAATCTTCTCCTTCATCATCTGACTCTTCTTCTCCTCTTCCTCCTGCAGTGCAGTGATCCTGGCTGCCTCTTCATCTCTCAGGAACTGCTGAAGTTTCTCAAACTCCATCTTTATCTGTCTCTCTGTGCGCTGGGCCTGACTCTGGAATAAACATTATTCACCATCATCTCAGCACAATCCAGGGCTGCGTTTTCAACACTGTGATTTAAAGGCCTCAGTTCAGTACCTTGATGTGATCTGCTGTTTGGTCACAGATTAGTTTCACTTTATTAAAGGCTTTTAGCTGCTCCTGCAGTGGAGCCAGTGCAGTCCTGAGTCTCTCCTGTAAAGACATGACAGAGTCCAGACTTTACTGAGGAAACAGAGGGACAGTAAACTTCACTGTTTACACAGACAGCACAAGAGCCCTGTCAGATAGAGGGAGCCAGGATGGAGACTCAGGTCACAGCTTGTGCTGAAATATTGTGTCACTGAGACACAGAGCATTACCTCTGTGTGGGACATTACAGGTAACCAGGCACGACTGAATCAAATTACTTCTCAATTTAACATGCATCAGAGCAAAAACTATCCCAGTTTTAATATGCTGTAAGTTTAGCCTCTATGTAACAGTGATTTGTACTCTTAGGCCATATTGCTCTTAACACATACTGTATATCTGAGCCATGAACTTTGACCCCTGCTGTCCCATGCTGAGCACTGCTCTCTAACACAGCTCTGAGAATGTCTCCATACTCCTGCCCCTCCCACCTGTCTCTCTGTCAGTCATGTGACACAGAGTCAATTTCTGAGAATTCAAGAATGAAATTAGCAAACTACAGATAATACGAACTATGCAAAATGACATTCAGAATTACATTAAGTGAATACAGGATAAAAATCTACATTTTGTTTTTAAGCTCTTACCTTACACTGTTCAGCAGCCTCCTGAACTGGCCTCAGTTTGTGTTTTTCATGTTTCTCTGAAGTTTGACAGACAACACAGATGGAAATCTGATCCTCCATACAGAAGAGTTTGAGTTTCTCTCTGTGCAGACTGCAGAGCTCCTCAGATCCTGCTTTACCTCTCTGACTTCTCTCCTTTAAGAACGCCTCACACGCATTCCTTAGAGACAGGTTAGGTGGAAGATATTCATCTGATTGTCTTCTCCTAAAAACTGGACACTCCTGAGATCCCTTCTGTTCCCAGTACTGCTGCACACAGTCCTTACAGAAGCTGTGACTGCAGCTCAGGACAACAGGATCCCTGAAGATCTCAGAGCACACAGGACAGGAGAGCTCCTCTTCCAGGAGAGAAGATCCAGACGCCATCCTGTCTCAGTCTGTTCTCAGCTCAGGAATGACTTCTGCTGAATCTGTTTTCAAGTTTCCAAAACTATTCCAAAAATATTAAAAAATTTGTATTTTGCCTTAAATCTTCAGTCCTTTTTTCCTATAAATAAATTCATAAATTCAATATTTCTGAGACCTGTATCGTTAAATCATAAGTTTCCCGGAGTGACTGAATTGCTTATGAGAGATGCAATTATTCCTGACAGACACACCTTATTACGGCACACCTTATCTTCCCTTGATTTTAACCCTGAAACTGCTACTCACGGCTGCAGTCACAAAAGGCGCAAAATATATGAAGCAAAATTTCAGTTTTTTAGTTTGTCAACTAAATAATGAATAATTAACTTTCGGAGGGATTGGATGGGTACAAATTAAGCACTTTAAGTGTTAATTGGTTAAGAAAAACAAAAAACGTGTGGGTACTATTGAAGATTTTTCAGAGAGCAGTACAAATACAACACTTGTTTGAAATAATGAATTTTCTTAATAGTCTTCACAAGTTACTGCTCAGAAAAATTTGCAAGGATTAAACAAATGCACTCCTGAAATTTCCTGAGCTGTGGTCAACAACTCAGGAAAAAGCAGGAAACTGCTTTGGTCAATTAATGCTTAGGAGTGCAGGACAATGTTTCAGAAAGGCATCTGTATCACAACAGAAAAGTTGTTCTCTTGAGAAAAGCAAATGCATGTTATTTTACAACACTACTTTCTGTAAAAAGCTAACTGCTATTCACTTAATTACTGGTCGTTTGCTGACTAATAATTTGTTGCTAAGACTTTGAAAAGCTTCAAACTCAACTATTTTGGGCTTGGCACCTGTTTCCACAGAATTGTATACAAACGGATGAATTAAGCGGGAAAAATTCGGTAGCTGAACAAGTTTGATTCATTTCTATTTGCCTTGTGTATTAATTAATCATTAACTACAGTTAGAGCAGATCTTGGGAAAAAGAGTGAAAGTTCAGGGCTGGTGAATAACACGTCCATTTATTGCAGTGATCGTTACTTCAAAACTTGGGCAGGAAATTTATAGAATAGAGAAGATATGATAAAGAGTGCAAACTCTCCCCTGTGTGCACAAACTATTATGCCCTCACAGACTGTAACAGCCGGTGCCCCATGGTGAAATGGGGGTGCTCGGAAAGTGAAATAACATGGGGACCAAAATGTAACTATGTGAAGTTTAGCTAAAACATGCAAACAGAAACCGAAAGAATAAAACTAAACAAGGGATAAAAGTAAACAGAAAGGGGGTGGGGTAAACTAAAAAGTGTATCATCTGGTGCCACAGGATAGAATGAGGGCACTGGGGAAAGTAAAATAAAATGGAGGTCTCAAATGCAAGGACATTAAGTTTATTTAAAAAATCAAAACTGCAAACAGAAAGAATAAAACGAAACAAGGGTTAAAGTTAAAGCACAAACCAGGGATGTTCTAAATGAAAATGTTACTGATAGGCTATACCTGCCTGTGAAGGGGAAAACAAAAGTATAAATGGAATGAGAGATAATTAACTTAATTAAAACCAGGTGTGAACATGAACAAAGAGTGCAGGGGATATTTAAATAATTGGAGATGGCACGAGTGTAATCTGCTTAATTATAGGAAACTTGCCGATCTGATACTGTACCTACTTTTCAGCTGGTTTTCATACCATTTCAAGAATTAATTTCATTTTGATTAAATTGATCATTTTAAATTACTTGTTCCAAAACTTTCTGAATTATTTGAACAAAATCTTTTTTCAGAAGAATAGGAAAATAAAATATAGCACAGTGAAGAACAATATAAACTAGATCACTCGGTCGCCACAGGGACTGAGTCGTGTATCTCCCCGATCCCCTAATTTCAAACAAAATGGCCGCAGGCAGCCATATTGGATGTCGGTAATTGACCAAAATCGGTCTTGAGCATTGTCATATTTACATCTTCACCAGAAATTCTCTGTGGCGGCGGCGTGGCGGCCCCGGAACTAAACCACAGTAGCTCCCGACTATTGTTGTCGAGGAGATAAAATAATGTAACCCTTGATTTTTGATATAGGTTGCGTGCTCCAGGTCTCTGGGCTGTGGGAATGAGTGCTACAATTGCTGGTACACAAATCAATCTTTAATCTTCGTTCTTTGTTAATCACACCATTACGGTACTGTACAGCTAACGTTACTCCAACAAAAGGACTGCACAGCTCAATTGTTTTTTCTGCTACTTCCTGTTTCCCCTTCACGCTCCTTCATCCCCAGTAAAATAATTATAAGGAGGAACTAATGTTCAATCGAAGCAAGAGGACATCAAATATTACTTAAATCAGTGTATTAAATAATTGCATTAATTTAATAAGCACAATGACCTTTACTTACTGTATTGTATTTTCTTCTCTCACTGAATTTAACTGACACATCACAAAATCAGTTGAGCAAGTCTAAAATACTCCAAAGAAATATAATTCATACAATAATTACAATTACAATAAGTTGAGTAAAAAAAAAAACAGTTATTGTTGGAGAATACAAATGTCTATATTTATTACAGTTTGGAAGACAACTAATGATGATGTGAATTCTCATTCAGTTTCTAAATTCTCATCATCGCAAATTGCAAAGGAGTCGCTCTGGGTCACAACTCTTTTGTAAATCCCTGGTGTGTCACTTTGGAATTCAGCAGCATGCATGTCTGTTCAGTACAAGGCTCCTAGCTAAGTGGCTACATCAGACATTTGGGCTAAACACGTGGTTAAAAGAGGTCTTTTCAAGATAAATTTGAATGTCAGGGCTCACGGACGCTTGGATTATGCCACGAGCAGCAAGGGGACTTTTTGTGCTTTTTTTAATGTTGCTTTTATGCTTGAAAGACTGACTTCAATTGATTTGGATTTGTCTTCAATGCTGTTTTTCTTTGAAACTCAAAGTGTTTTGAGGACAAGAAATTCACCGACCCTTCAATTGACTTTGGGGTGAGTAGATGATCAGTGAATTTTCATTTTTGGGTGAACTACCCATTTGACACTCCCCCGGGCATACACTAGTACCTAGTGCACCACAATTTGGTAAAAATGTGCAGTTGCAATTATAGTGGACCATATTGCAATTTGCGATTGCGATGTCATTTTTTTTTTATGAATCTTGAGCTTACTTGCTTTGTTATCAAGGAGAGTGCAGAGAATAATGATAAATTTGTAGGGTATTTTGCTCTACTAAAATAAAATGCAAACATTAAGGTGCATAAAAATACAAAACAGGTTTATAGCACTGTTTTCAAAATAACATTTTCCAAAAAAGAGGTCTTTCCTTTTTTGAAAATCAAGATATTTTCTGCGTGACTGCCTTCAGCATGCTGTCGTCCAATCACGTTTCGGCTCTGGTATTTCATTCATTGCTTCCACCTGTGTTTAATTCTGGGTCTACCGAAACTCTGAGTGAATGCGTTCTCTGATAGGATATTACTAACCCGTACTAACCAGCACTTATTTGAGGGTGATTGTAAATATTTCGTCACGTAGTATTAACCTTATTTACTCATTAGCGAGTGCTTGCGTTTCCTAGCCTTCGTGAATTCTACCTAAGCAGTCCCTGATTAATTACTGCGTTTAAAACTATGTTTTGCTTTGCCTCTCTTGTGGGGCTTTTTACTTGTCACGTTTACATTGCCTTAATCTAAACTGTCTAGCTTGATTGATAGTCTCATCGTCTTGTCTCGAGTCATTATTGTTTACCCGGTTCACAAGTACAAAAGTAATTGTTTATTAATCCTATGTGTTTCTGTTTCCTTCCGAGATTGCATTCCGAGTCCCCGCCTCCTCTGTGACTATATGTGGCAGAGTTGGGAGAGCGGTCGTCAGACGGATCCTCGAATTGACTCTGTTCTACTTGGTGAAATCTTAGCTCCTCGTGCCTTCCGAGTTTCTCCCTGTATGTTTCCCAAGTCTTATATTTTGCTTAGCCCTTGTCTTGTCTGCCCTGCGTTTAAGTCTCCCAGTGTGTCCATCAGTATAGTTAGATTCAGTTTTTGTTTTCTTAGTTTATCCTCTCTTGGAGTGAGTATTTCTGTTCCCCCTGCCTTTGGCAGAGTACCTCAGTTCTCCCATTTGTTCAGTGCTTGTGCACGGTGTTTCGTTTCTGGTGTGTCTACCAATTTCTCCTTAGTGTTTTGTGTTTAATAAACTCTTCTCAATCCTGTAACTGGTGTTCCTCTGACCTCCCCTTACAATGCCTTTCTGCAGGCATTTTTGTAAACCTATTAAGTACTACTCAATAAAAAAAGCAAAAATTTTGTACAGTACCCTTAAAAAATAAAGGCATTTCTGCAGAGTACAAAAGCAGTGGGACCATTGGGCTTTAGCGGATTTCAGTGTCTCTTTGGCTTTACTTTGCTTGGCTTTCATCACATGCAGTCCTTATGTTTCTCTCTGTGCTGCCCCAAGTGTTCATACAGATTGGTAGTGTTGCTGCGGGATGTGGAGATTTTAACTTTGCAAGTTTTACACAACACGTCTTATTTTGTTCAACGTCGCCGTACCTGAAATCAAAATACACGTCTTATTTTGTTCAACGTCGCCGTACCTGAAATCAAAATCAAGTCTCGCGCATTTTTTTTTTTTTTTTTTACTTATTCACCGTAGTCCGCTATTGTTCAATGAACGCTTATTAATGAGATTCTCACGCGGAATTAAAATCCTTGTGCATTGAATTTTCAGTTTCACTTGCATGAAGGTGGACATCGTTTAAATGAAATAAGAACATTTTGTGATGGTCGTGGACCAGACCGCACATTTTCGCCATTTCCCCCTTTCTTTTGATGCTGTGAGGCAGCACTTGCTTCAACCCTGCCTAATGTTTAAACACACACGCACGCAGTTGCCAAACATGCTACGGAGGTAACCTGATGGCACGAAAGTTACCCCACGAACTTACGGTTACGGACAATTACTTAAAAGAAAGAAAAACCCTAGACCGTCTATTTCAAATGTATGTCTTTTTATTGTATTCTAAAAGTATCCGGAGCTTTTAGGTACATGAAAAGAAAGTCACAAAGCTAACCTAATTACATGAAACGGAAAAACATTAACACACAGACGAGGATCACAAGACTCTCCCAAGATGGGATAAATAAACTGAATAAAAGACTCCTAAGTGTATAGAGTGAGAAGCAGGACAGATGAGATAAATGCAGAGAGTCTGCAGGAAGCACAGCAAAGCAAGTTAAAAAAAAGCAAGAGGCGGAAACTAGAACAGGGCGAATGCGGAGAGGTCGTTAGTCAATTAGTAAGTGCAGCTGTACAATCCCAAGTGCTCGTTAGTACGTTAGTCTTATATACAATGTTAGTATTGGTTAGGAAATTCTAGAAAAACAACAAACTGTTAGTACGTGTTAGTAATATAGAAAAGCAGGGGGAAATTAGCAAATGAGAACGGAAGGAAGGCTGAACCCCAGAATCCATTAAATCACCTGAAATAGTGTCACAATGAATTATTAAGACCAATACTGCAATGAACAAATGACAAGACCGGGGAGAAAGCAAAGACCGTACGTGGGTAAGACGTGGACTGAAATAGACACGGGAGAGATACGAAAAGTGATACACTAAGACATCAGACTCAAGACTGACATCACAGAATAAATAAAAACCAAAAATTGACTAACCAAAACACACAGAAACCCACGAAACATAACAACTCCAAATTCTTATGGTCTGTCCAGACAATAAAGGGCACCTTGGATCCTTCCAGCCACTGCTTCCATTCCTCCAAGGCCAACTTTATCGCCAACAGCTCCCGGTTGCCGATGTCATAGTTCCTTTCTGCTGAGCTGAGGTGGCGAGAGAAGAAGGCACATGGATGGATCCTCCCATCCTCTGTGGACCTCTGGGAAAGAATGACTCCAGCTACAATATTGGAGGCGTCCACTTCGACGATGAACTGGAGCTCTGGGTTAGGAATAGTGAGGATGGTGCAGACGTAAATCGGGTTTTTAACTCAATGAAGGCATTCAGTGCTTTCTCGGACCAAATCTAGACTTAGAGGAGGTGAGGGCAGTGAGAGGAGCAGCAACAGAGCTATAGTTCCTGATGAACCGGCGATAAAAGTTGGCAAAGCCCAAGAAACGCTGAAGAGACTTACGGTCCTCTGGTCGGGGCCAATTGGTGACAGCCTCCACTTTCACTGGGTCCATACGTATGGTGCCTGGAAAAATAATATAACCCAGAAAAGTCGTAGTCAACAAAAAACTCACATTTTTCAGCCTTCACAAAAAGACGGTTCTCCAGGGGGCGACGGAGCACTTGGCGAACATGCTTAACATGATCCTCCTGGGACTCTGTAGAAATCAAAATGTCATCAGGATAGACAAACAAACTTATTCATCATATCTCTTCAGACATTGTTTACGAGACTCTGGAACACAGCTGGAGCATTAGTAAGGCCAAAAGGAAGAACCAGGTACTCCCAGTGCCCAGTGGGAGTGTTAAAGGCGGTCTTCCATTCATCCCCCTCCCTGATATGCACCAGGTGATACGCATTGCGTAGATCTAGCTTTGTGAATACTTTGGCTCCTTGCTGGAGATCAAAAGCTGAATTCATGAGTGGGAGAGGGTATCGGTTCTGATGTTTATTTCATTGAGTCCCCGGTAATCAATACAAGGTCTTAGAGATCTGTCCTTTTTGGACAAAAAAAAAACCGGCACCAGCAGGGGACGATGATGGTCGAATATTTCCAGCAGCAAGAGACTCTGAAAAATATTTCTCCATGGCCTAGGTTCCAGGTCGAGAAAGGGAATATAACCGGCCTCTAGGGGGCATAGTACTGGCTTCAGGTCAATGGTACAATCATATGGGCGGTGAGGTGGTAAACTGGTGACTTGGAGAACACCTCCTTGAGGTCATGGAACTCTAGTGGGACCTTTTCAAGGTCTGGAATCTCTTCCAGAGATGAGTTACGCAGAGGTTCGAGAGCGTTACCAGAGAGCAGTTTGGGCTCCAGCCCTTAAATTCATTCTTTCACCAGTCGATATTTGGGAGGTGTTTAGCTATCCAAGGGTGACCCAAAACGATTGCATGGGGAGAATGGAGGAATAGTTGAATGGTTTCGTGGTGGTTACCTGAGATCTTGATGGGACTGGTTACATGGGTGATCTGGGCTATTTTCTGGCCACTGAGTGAATTGGCCACTCGATCTGGAAAGATCTTTTCGATAGGAATCCCCCAGTCACGAGCCAGCTCCACATCGATCAGGTTTTCTTCAGCCCCTGTATCAATGAGAGCCGTGGTAGACTTACTCTCTCTTCTCCATTCCAGAATCACTGGAAGGCACGTGCGACTCCTGGACTCCCGAACTGGCGTCATCTCAATCACTGCTCCATTCTTGGCACCAGGGGGAATCTTCTTATTGGGACACTGAGCTATGTGATATCCCCCTTTGCCACAGTAGAAGCAGGCCCCCTCTCTGCGACGGTGGTTTCTCTCCTCCACAGGAATGCGTGTTTGTCCCAGTTGCATGGGTTCCATCTCAGGAGAAGGGTTACCGCCAGGAGGGGGTGGTAGAGGTTGAGTGGTCTGGAAGTGGTTGAGTGGACGACTGCGAGGAACGGACCGTCTGCGTTCTTCTAAACGAGCATCCACTCGTATAGCTAAGTTGACTAAATCGTTCAATCCTTCCGGTAGTTCACGGGGAACTAGCTCATCTTTTATAGCTTCAGAGAGCCCGTTAAAAAAGGCGTCATAGAAAGCTCTTCGCCCCCACCTGCTGTTGGTAGCCAGGGTCTGAAAATCGATCGCGTCGTTGGCCAGAGATCGATTACCTTAGCAAATGCGTAGAATTTCTCGACCCGCTTCATGACCCAACTTCGTGCGGTCGAAAATCTGTCTCATTTCCTCTCCCAGTAGAGCAGATGACTGTACACAGGGTATATCTGCTTCCCATGCAGCCGTAGCCCACTGCTTGGCTCTTCCCGTGAGTTGCGTGATGATGAAGGCAACCCGAGCTGCAACCAGTTGTACCAGATGCGTTATAACCAGCAATGTCGCTTAGCTAGCAGCTAAATGATATAAAGGGTGACATAAAACTTGCTTGTGTATGAATCCAAGCTTTTTCATGAGGGCTTTATTAATCATACATCATGCTTTCATTAATGTGACATAATACCTTTATAAACTATGCATAAGTAAATGTCAAACTTCATCAAATGTGACATAAGACCGTATATTATGCCAAGTGTGACATGGCCAACAATATCACCAGGCTAATGGCAAAATGTTGTAAATGATGACATCTGGTGCTTATGTATGCTGGAAGGCTGTGACATAACTCATGTTACTTGATATTAAAAAAAAAAACAAATTAACCAAAGGGTGGTAAGTCATCTTGTCTCCTAACAGTTGCAGAAAGACACAGCAAAACAATGTATCGGTTACCTTAACTTACTTGCTCATCCATCATCTCATTCTAACATCATCAGCATTAATATGGAATTAGTCGGTTACGCATTCGCAGCCATAACATACTTCTTCTAGGACGGCTTTCCACTGGATGGTTTAATACAGCAACAAGGATTTGATTCCATTCCAGCCAGCAAAGCAGTGAGCTTGGACACTTGCGGTGGGTGATTAGGCCCAGGTCAGTCTTTGATGGGTCTGAGGTCAGGGCTTTCTTTGGGATCTTCTCCATTGATCTCAACAGAACATGAATGGAACTCGTTCTCTGCATCTGGGTATAGTCATGCTCCCATAGGAAGGCACCATTGCCAAACTTTCGCGAGCAAAGAGTCATCTTGAATGTCATTTTGAGCTCTGACATCATGATTGTCTTTCAGTGGGACTAAGAGGCCACACCCAAACCATGATAAACTGCCCCACACCAAGGAATGTCCTCCTAACACTAAATGATATGCTCCATAAGTGCACCACATAGGCTGAGTGCTATATATGAAAATACTCTTCAATTGTACCCATTAGCTCTCAAGATTGTGAGATCATGAGAACTTTCAGTTTTTCTGAACTCAGTAATCACCTGAGGTATAGGATGAAGTTAAAGACTCTGCATTAATTATCTTGTTCACTTCTCATTAGTTTCCAACACAAATACCAGAGTTATTGTTCAACTTATGCTGCACTTTGCTTCATCACACATTTGCTCGATCTACCTCTGATATTAACCCTAAAGCGATTTTACAAGTGTTATTGCTCCAATTCCCTGGTAATGTTTTATAGATCATTCCTAGATGCATTATGCAATATTCTGATATACTTCTTTTAAAGTGACACTATTTTCAGTATTCATAAAGCTGAACTATTGCTTTATGATCCATACATAGATGTTTAATGAAGTGACACGCTGTAGAGCCTCTCAAAATCATTACCATTCACAATTCTTAGGTACTGCTGTATGAATCATTCTTGGATGCTTTATGTAATATTCCAATGTACTTCTTTTAAAGTAACACAATTTTTTCGTATTCTAAAACTATTTGCATATGATCCATGTATAGATGCTTCTTGAAGTGGTATAGTGCACATTCATAAATTAAAAATCAAAATTCAGGTATTGTCTTCAAAATTGCTACTATTCTATATGCCTTATTCTAATTTCAAGCTGTGGTTACAAGATGCCTTGGGCAGCAATCCACAGCATGTCGTTTAAAGCGCCTTAGATGTGATTTTCAGTTTTTAAACACACGCTCAAATAACTTTGTAGGTACATAAAGTTTAATGCTTCAACAAATTCCTTTTATTTCCATTTACAACAAAATGAATGACTCGTATTTCTTCAAATGGAAAAGTTGTCTGTTAAACAACTATAGAACTCAATTGCTCCTCTTTGCATCATAATGAAATAATGAAGTTATGATCAAGTTTTTGTAATCATGCAGCACTTAACAAAATGCTTTTTTATGCCAATATTCTACATAAAATGAAGGAACCACATAAAAAAAAAAATTCAAACTTGGATCAAACTTCTTTTGTGAAATGCCTCTCTCCGGGGCAAACACATGTTATCTATTTGTAGACTATGGGAAGACGTTCATCCTTCTTTTTAATTTCTTTGATGCAAGATGCAATCTCTCCAGTTGTTGCACCCTTGCATCCCTCAATAAAATCTGACAACTTTTCTGTCCCCTCCTTCCATGCTGGAACAGCGGAGAAGACCTGAGGTGCAGCCATCTTCAGCTCCACAATGGGTGCAGTACGTGTTCCGGTCCACGCCGACTTTTTTGAAGGCCCCATGCATAGTAGCGCCTTTATGAAAATCCTCAGGACTCTCTGGTAGCGTCCAACAACTCCATCAATACTTGTAACTGAAAAGCATGCGGAGGGGCTGTTGAGGTTACCAGATATCAACAGTTACAAGATATCAATGTGATGCGGCGTGAGCCGCGAGTGTGCTAAGACAAATGCCGAATTTCCCTCACTGACTTGCCCTGCACAGAGCTCAATTGAGTGTCGACTTAAACCAGAAAACGAAAACGTTATGGCTAAGATGAACAGCCGAGAGAAGCGCTCAAGAATCCCGACTAACACCCTGCGGGAATTCTAAGAAACAACAAACAAAAAACAAAATGTAAATAATGGGTCTCGCTACCTCCTCCGCGTTGCAGAGCAACACGAAGTACCTGCTGGGAACCGAAAGTCACGAACGCTGCGTGTTCAGCTCCTTTCGTGACTCCGATAACCCAGCTACCAGAAAGACCCAGGAAACCACCGAAGTAGAGTATCATATGACTGAACAAACAGTCTAAGAAAGAAATGACGATCAAGCGCCGATCAGCTGGAGACACCTCCCTGAAATAGGTCTCCTGCTTGGTGGAGCCCAGTCAACCAGCCCGTCAGCGCACAGCAGAGCTGAGTGTTGCATGAGGCAATTAAGGACTTGATCAGAGAAAGCTGGTCTGGCTGCAATCCGCAGCCAACCATGACAATCAAGCACTTTGAAGAATCTACGGTGCCGTAAGAAAGTATTTAACACCTGCCTAACTTCCAGTATTATCACATGCATATATACTCCAGTCAGCCGCAATATTAAAACTATTTGTCTAATTTTGTTTAGGTCCCCTATGTCAAAACAGCTTTTTCACACTGAGGTCCACTTGAACGTCCAAATCGAGATTTTTCCAGCAGAACGTCACCCAGAGTATCATATTCCCTCCACCAGCTTGTCTTTTTTCTCAAAGGATGCTATTTATTTATTTATTTATTTATTTAAGTTTTTTTACAGCTTGGTGTTTTTCCTCATTTCCATAATGCTATAATTTACAATCTTAAAAAATTACGTGAAATGTATAAAAGGTACCTTTACCAACTTTTTCCCCAGTAAAAATGCTTTGCTTACACATTTCTGAGTATCACTTTTGTATTTCAATAGTTAATTCACCGCTCTTGTAAAGCGGGCTATCAGAGGAATCCTTTTTCTTTCCCCTGGTTCTTTCCTTCATCATCATCATCTTCCTCTTCTTCTTCTTTCTGGATCATTTTACTGAGGAACCACTAGAAGTGACAGAATCACTGTCTAGATAGTCCATCGCGGAGGAGTCCAAAGTCAGCTGGTTTGCCAGATGTCCTTGAAGATAGTGATATGGACATAATCACCTTACACAAAGATTTAAAATGTTTATGCAAGACCACACGACTTAATCCAAACATTTTCGCGGGTGCTGGGCTTCATACGGCTTTTTGAATCTACTCTCACAGGTACTTCCAGGTAGAAAGAAAAAAATATGACTGTCTGGTAATGACTGTACAGACTGGTTGTAGAAAGTGTGTCCGCACCCCACAGAAATGTGTATGGAAATTGGAAAGCCCCACTATGCCAAAATACCTTGATGACATTCAATCATAAAATAAAATGAGATTTCCCCCCAAATACAATGTTCGTAAGTTATATCAGATTGAATTCTACTAAAACTGAAATCTACTTAAATTAAGTTTATGCACTTAAGTCAATTGTATTCTTGGTGTTTTGAACAGACATACACGCTAATTATGAATTTAAAATGAGAATATATAAGTTTAAGCAAAACTTTTGAATGGAAGAAAGACATGTCTGGTGTCACATATGCTCTAAATCACACCAGCGCTAATTCCTGGTAAGTAATGTGCTGTAAGAGCAAGTGCCTCCGATTATTCACTTTATATACTGTAGCTACCTGTATTGGGGCGTTGATCCAGCTGCTGCTGCAAAAAGTCTTTGTCTGCATGCAGGCTCTTGACACGCCGTTCCAGCATTGAATTTTTTAGTTGTTCCATCTGCAGTTGATTTTTCAGTTTATTTATATCCATACAAGCCGTGGGTACTGTAGTGCAAAATTTCTCACATAATTATACATGAATAATCCCTCGATTGTATATGTTAAGAAAGGCGAAGTGTACAATCTTCAGTTTCGCGACAAAAGTTGCGTCAATAAAGTCGACTCATTAGCTTCTTTCATGAAGTCGCTTTCCTTGGAGAGCAACGAGGTGTCGTCGAAATGGACGGAGACATCATGTTAACCTCCCCTGAGAGCAAGCAGCTTTCCCCAGCTCCAAGACTGCTTGCCGCAGGAGGCTGCACGTCGCTAGAGCTGACGTCATCGGCTTCCCTTGCTGACTTCCATTTTGTCAACAAAGCTGAATTTGCGGCGATAAAATAAAAAAATTTAAGTGACGTTTCTGTTACCTCAAGCAAGCTCAGTAACACTATGTCAACATTCAATAAAGCTAGCTAGAAAATAATAATAATAATAATAATAATAATAATAAATAACCTGAGCTAGCTTAACGGCAGAATAGTTACCTCAACATAAGATGACAAAGAGCGAAACGGCGCTCTTCAAGTCATGAGAGCGGTCCAGTTTTTTCACATCTTCAGAGACGGCAAAGGTCAAAGGTCTTTTTTCTGACTGCAAATTCCAATTCTCAGTATCGCTTCAAAGTTGCTGTTTGGCTAAATAAATATGTTTTCTCAATCAAGCAGTTTCTCATGACAATATTTGAATTAATGTATATATTTTTAATGGAGACTATTAGTAGTTTCTTTTCAATGTTAAAAGCTGTTGGAATCATCCAGGACTACATTTCCCAGGACCCCCTGTTATATTATAAATGTTGCTAGATGATCTGATGAACGACTGCATTTCATGTTACATAATGACTAGGCTTTGTTCGAAAGTTCTGAAATTGATTAATTTAACCGACACTTCAAAAGCCTCCGTAAAAATCGTGCAATGAATGCAGAGGAAAGGTATTTTGAGAAGGCAGATGAGATGTGGTCAATGTCTTCAAACCCGGGACGCCATGCAATTATGGCCATTTCATTACATCAAGTGGAAAATATCTAGATCATTTTTTGAGCATTTTTCTTAAATTCAACGGGACATTTCTTGGGTTCATTGGTGTTATGGGGCTAAAATTAACAGTTTTCAGATGAAAATGCCAACTTTTACTCTAACGTTATATAGTTTCCTCATACAATAAGTTGCTATAGGCTTTGAATTACAAGGTTTGTAATACTTCAATACCAATTATATTAATTGGTCAGCAGAACTTACATGCATGCATTTGTCTGTTTATTCAGAGGTTAGAATAATTTCTACTTCATGGAATGTTTTTACAAGTGATTAGTACGAATTAAAATCAGCATGTAATTTTATGTGACATTACTTATTAATTGCTCAAACTGACATTACTATGGGAAAATTAAATGTTTATGTAGTTTGATGTTCTTTTTGCCTCTGATTGATGTGTGCCTTGCTCTGTAAGGGATGTGCCACCGTGGACACATGCCAAAATCGACATTGTCTGCAGTGGCTCTATTTTCTATAGATCCCAAAAGTCACTGAAGCAATGGCTGCACTTTATATACAGGTGTTGTGTTCTGTTGGTCTCCGTGCGTTTGGTTAGTCAATTTCAGGTTTTTATTATTTTTGTGATGTCCGTTTTGAGCCTGATGTCTTAGTGCCTACTATTCAGCCCCTGCCCCTGCCTGCCGTTTCCTGCTCCAGTCCTGTCTGAGCCTGCCCCCCGCCTGCTGTATCCCGAGCCTTCTTCCCGCCAGCTGTGCCTGAGTCTGCCAGCTGTGCCGTCGCCCAGTCCCGTCCGCCCTGCCTGATGTCTCCGAGCCTCCTGGTGCCCCCTAGATGTCTTCCGAGCCCCCCTTGATGTTCCAGTCGTCCTCCAAGTTGTTCCAGTCGTCCTCCACGTTGGTTCCAGTCGTCCTCCGAGTTTCCAGTCGTCCTCAAAGATGTTCCAGTCGTCCTAGTCTGCCCCCGCCTGATGTCTCCCCGAGCCTTCTCCCGGCCAGCTGTGCCCATCGTCTCGTCCTGTGCCTGCCCTCCGCCTGATGTCTCCTAGCCTCTGTCTGTTCTGAGTTGCCCCAGTCCAGTCCGAGTTGCCCCTGTCTGTTCCTGAGTCTGCCCCCTAGTGTTTCCTCTAGACAGTTTTGATTCCTGAGTTTCTCCTTTCTTTCAGTGCTGTCGCACGGTGGTTATGTTGGCCTGAGTGCCTCTCTTTTTTCCCCTTTCAAGATTTTTAGTTTATTTAATAATTTTTTTTTTTTGGATTCCTGCATATGGCGTCTCTCCCCCTTGTTTCCTTGTTTCTCCAGTGTTTCCTTGTTCCTAGTTTTCCGAGTTCCCAGTGTGTTTCCCCCGAGATCATAACAACAGGTGAGTTTTTGTGCCTGGGTTAGTTAAACACATCACCAGGTTCTGAATAATTTTACAATTCATTGACATGAATTTATATCTTTGCTTTGAATTTTAATTTCAAAGGTTCTCACAAGGGTTACGCCTGAGGCAGCTGGACTTGGAGTGGCTCGAAGTTCAATGACCCTCTCAAAAATGGGCAAAGCCATGAGAGTGGTAGTGTGTCCTTGAGTTATTTAATGCCCTCAGACGATATTTACCACTCAGCATTATGGCATCAGACATTAAAACCATTCACCCCCTGGTCATGCACCCAAAAAAAAGTGGCAATTTCACTCCGTGCAGCATGTAAAATTATAAAACCTGATGCGCGTAGCAATATCCAGTGGCACCGCTAGGAGCCGCAGTGTCCTTACGAACGTGCGTTGACGTAACCTGCGAGCAGGCTACTGTTTGCGATGGGGCCGAGGGAGTGATAAGACAGCCTGCACGAAAGCCAGGCTTTTCACAGGGTACTGCGTTCGTCCACAAATGCAGCATTCTGATTACTCGAACTTGACAGCTCCCAAATTCAAATTTGAAAGTTCAGCACTCGCAGGGCTGGCGCTACACCTGAAAGGAGCCGAGAGAGTGATAACACAGCCTGCACGAAAGCCAGGCTTTTGAGAGGGCACCGCGTTCGTCCACGAGTGCAGCATTCTGGTTACTCGAACTTCACAGCTCCCAAATTCACATTTGGCAGTTCAACACTCGCAGGGCTGGCGTTACACATGAAAATTCGGCAGCAATTATTCACAAAAATTAGTCCTGGCTGATTCTAGATGGTTTCCCTTGATTAACACGTTTTCCTACACAAGAATAATCAAGTGGCAATTGAAGACGTGGCTTCTCTCCCTCATGCGATCTAAAAGCGCCAAAACAATGGGCTACAAAGCGGGTAGCAGCTAGTACGGTGATATTTTACAAACATAATTCATTTTAAAAAACCCAAGTCACTCGCCATATATTCAAGCTAAAATACTTGTTCAAAATATTGCTTCTTCTGCA
Organism: Gymnothorax reevesii; assembly: GCA_029721435.1. Taxonomy (NCBI): domain Eukaryota; kingdom Metazoa; phylum Chordata; class Actinopteri; order Anguilliformes; family Muraenidae; genus Gymnothorax; species Gymnothorax reevesii. The sequence continues at coordinate 10,957,667 of CM056574.1, forward strand.
AGCTCCAAGCTTCATAATATCTGACACTAAGAGGGGGGAAAAATGTTCCTTCCACAAAGAGTTTTGGCACTCACTAAACCTTTTCACTTACACAAATACAACAATATAACCATTAATTGGCCATGGTGTCAGTTTTTGCCATGATGAATTCTGTCCAATTTGGTGCCCAAACTGCCTGACGACCAAAATCTACAGTGCTGATCTTAGCACTTAAAGATACACCTGGCCTCTAATTCTAATGTAACAGTAAAAAAAATATATACATGATGAAAACCAGGTTTAACGCTGTTTTTTTGGCAGGAAAGCCAGCTACATGGTCCCTGGAGTTGGGTCAAAAGCAACCTCTTTATATGTCATAAAGAAATGCACATTCTGATGCACAAAACCATTTGACATACAGTTTCGTGTCATAATACCCTGCCTGTCCAACAAAAAGTCACCATTTTGAAAAAAAAAAAAGATCAAATACTATACTATTGCAGCAATTACCCACCAAGCAAGAATACGTCCAAACGACGTCTTTTTGAGACCTCCCACAAACGTCTAAATGACGTTCCCTGAGGAGCCAGAAAGAAAGTTTTTATGACGTCTTTTTACAACATCCTCTAGTTGTCCCGTTTTAACGTCCATCAGACCTCTGCACATGGTAAAAAATTAGTTCAAATGAGGTCGTTCTGGGCGACTTTTCAACTTCAACTGCACACTTATTTTAGAGATCCTTGACAAAAAAAAAAGATAGTTTCCGTCTCCTCCCTCCACCAACCTTGTGATACCCGATCTCTCCAACTGCTTTATTAGCTCTTAGTAATTATCATGACAAGCTAAGCTCCTTTTTGCGGTGATGACGGGAGTCGGTTCTCCGAATTGTCAATCCCTGAGCAACTGTCGCTACCGATTGCGCCACGAAGTTACTTTCCACGGGTGGAAGTGCTATGGGATGAAGACCCGCTTCCTTGTTTGTTTGTTAGTAATTAAAGGACTGGGGCAGAGAATAAAATGAAATCTCTTATTGGCCCAGTTGTGGAGAAAATAGAGGAAGTGCTTCTCTTACCTGCCTCGCCGCGGTGCCAATAGCAGAACTGCTTCTCATGTCGGCACCGCAGATAGCCGATCTCTTCACCCAAATTAACCCCGCTGCGGGGCGAGTCGCCACTTTCAGCAAACAAAAAAACAAAAAACAGACGACTATGATGACATTAAAACACAAAATTTCATGTTCATTTCATGTTTCATGATCATTTCTTAATTGTTTGATTTTCCCAACACTAATATACTGCTCAAAAAAATAAAGGGAACACTTAAAGGGGCGCAGTCGGTGGCGAGAGTAGTTCAGTGATTAACCGGTTGAAGGATCGAATCCCGTCATTGCCGCAAAAAAGAAGATCTGCTTATGTTAACATTTCATCACAAACGACAGCTAAAATTCGAAGCAGCAATCGAAGGCATCGCAAGGTAGGCGGAGAGACACACCATATATTTTGTTTTCGTCAAGAATCTCGAAAATAAGTGTGCAGTTGACATTGAAAAGACGCCCAGAACAACCTCATTTGAACTAATTTTTAACCTTGTGCAGAGGTCTGGTGGACGTTAATACGGGACGTCCAGAGGATGTCAAGACCTCATAAAAACTTTCATTCTGGCTCCTCAGGGGACGTCATTAAGACGCATGTGGAAGACCTCAAAAAGACGTTGTTTGGACGTATGCTTGCTCAGTGGGTAATGTGTTTATGCTTGCAATAATTAGGCCTACTTGAATCCTAACTTAGGATGCGCGTAGCTTCTCATTTCTTACAAAATAGTATCGCATACAGTATCGTTATATGAATATATATATAATGGAATGGATATGGGAGAAAGTCGGGAAAAAATATATAAACGATTTTGAAGGTTGTGCATTTTCTTTCCTTCGGAAAAGGATATTCAATGTCCGATGAATGACAGGGCAATCGCAGAAATGGTAGGCCTATTTCTTATAAAAATTAACAATAAGTAAGGCTGGGGATTTAAGCACTGGTAAGGGTTTTACGTTCTTAATTTAAACTAATGGCGTTTCCGACCTATTCGTCTAATGCTCTTCTCTCTTCTTCCACAAAAAACTGAATGACTGATAATACTGCGGACTTGAACTGAGGCGCGAACCAGGAACGAATCAGCGAATAGACTGGTGAGAATGGGAGTTGGGTGTGTTAATGGACGTAAACGGGGGCGTATTCATGTGGTGAAATCGGCATAAAATAAAGATTGTCACAAGATACATTACTTGGTGGTGGAAAAGATGTTACAGTAATTTAAAAGGGGCAAATTATTGGCCTGCATCTAGCTGGGAAAACAATGAACGGGATAAAAAAAACCACGAGGAATCATTTTAACAGAAGAATTGGCCATCACAAAGTTTTGTTTTAATTTTGAGTTGATATTAATGATAAACACTAATTTTCAAGGAGAAAAGGAAGGAAAATAACTCATGTCTCCTGTAGATTAATACCTTTTGAAATACTTTTTCAGTTGCATTTGCTATACCCAATCTTAATACACAGTATGATAAATTTGATTTAATCATCATATATGATTTAAGCCTTGAATAATCAAGAAATTGTGTGAAAACATCACGTAAAAAGAATTGTGCAGGTCCTGTGGCACGCCATTGTAACATTTAATCAGTTGGGCTGACTAGTAGCACTTTTTCCTGGTGTTGTTATGGTTTCCTATCAGACATGTTTTTGTATTGTTTAGGTCTTCTGATCTTTAAATAATTGCAGAAAGGCAGAAACTTGAGAAAATTATCAGTCTTTATTCCAGCTCATGATGATACAATGACCTAAAGCCCGGAGTAGTCTTTGCATGCAAAGAATACTGAATACAAGCTTTCAAAACTGCCTTTTTTATGAGAACCTTCTTTCAATCACATCACACAGATTATCTCTTTCCCAGCCTCTGTCAGTTGGCATGTTCTCTATGGAATTTTCTGGAAAATACTGGTGACACACAGAGGTTTTGTCCCCATAAAGAAGAAAGAGAAAAAAAAAAGATCTAGAAAAGCACTATGAGAGCACGCACATCCGCCAGGGGGCAGCAAAACCCAAAAGCGCGGCGATTGGTACTCTGGCCCATTGGAAAGACTTGAAATCTTGAACTTTGGCGTATATCTCAGCAGTACTTTGGCCTAGATATGGCAAAATTTAATCATCTGTTCCTTGACTTAATACCTACCCTCTCTGAAAATTAAATTTCATTAAAATCTGTCTATAACTTTTTGTGTTATTTTGGAAACCAACAGACAAACAAACAAACAAACCCAGGCAAAAACATAACCTTCTTGGTGGAGGTAAAAATATATTTATGAAAAAGGATACAAATAGATATGTAAATTGCTGAACTGATTATGTGCAAAAACCCCACAAAACAATACCAACGACAGAAATTTCAGGGGGCGAAGGCTCAACGTGTTCTTTGGGCTGGTGTTACAAGCGCAATCTTTTGGCTGGTGTGAATCACAAAAAAATGAATCAATTTTCTCCGTTTGAAGAACAGGGCACAAAAGCACAACAGTTACAATTAATCTGACTCCATAGTAAATTTAGAATACCAAATTTAGGATTGTTCTCATTAAATATCTGATTCCAAATTAGAATTAGAATTTATAATATAATGGTCAAATTTAAGAGGTGAACCAATATGCATATAATTATTGACTGAGTGGACATTTAAATTACCAGGCCGAATGACACATGTAACATGGCAGGACAGATTTTTATAAGTCCGATGTTAATAGACAGGCAAGCCTACACACAGTGGCGTGCACAGACATTATGGGGGGCAAGTGCTCAGGGGGGAGGGGGAGGGCACTTTTTTGCACACGTGGAACATGTAATTAACCTCCGCCGAGGAGGTATATGTTTTCGGTGCCGTTTGTTTGTTGGTTTGTTTGTGTACAACATAACTCAAAAACTTATGGCCTGATTTCAGGGTAGGTGGGTATTAACTCAAGGAAGAGGTGATTAAATTTTGGCATATCTACGCCAAAGTACTGCTGAGATATACGCCAAAGTTCAAGATTTCAAGTCTTTCCAATGGGCCGGAGTTCCAATCGCCGTGCCTTTGGCTTTGCTGCCCCCTGACGGAGGTTCGGCACTCTCTGAGTGCTTTTCTAGTTATAGTGTGAGATTAAAAAAATTAAATAAACATTATACACACATGTTCAATTTAATTCATGACTACTCTCATTCATCACAAGAAGGCACATGGGTAGCCTTTAAAGGGATATTTTTCTCAGGCAATGGGGAACTGCCTGATTCTTCTTTATGTGTTCATTTATGTTGCCTAACAAAACCTACACAAAAGAGAACATTCAGCTTAACAGATAGATTTGCACAGTCGACCGACATTGTTTGTGGTGGTCGTCCTCACGTTATCTATATCATTGTTTGGGCTATAGCATTAAACTAGCTAATCAGGTGACCAGTCAGCTAAAAAATGCTCAGTTGTTTGGTGCTGTATGAGCAGTGGCGTACCGTCAGATGCCAGGAAGGCCTTCTGTAACATCACCCTTTCCCGGATAATTGCTCTTAAACGGTTTGCGATCAGGTTTTATTGATTAACATTCAAACCGTTAAATAACAGAATAGCCACCACCAATGTGTGACACGTAATGATTAAGAAATACTTATTAAAAAGCGATTGCCTGCTTGCTATGTCGATATAATTGATGTGAATCCTCAAGGATGACAATCTGCAAAAAATCCGAAACTTTCGCGGACTTCACAGCAATTATTTTCGTCTTCACTCAGCTGTGCTACTACGCACTTTGGCTGTCACATTCAGAGTATATAGAACGGATTCTCATGGCTAATTGCTCAATGAACGTCGCAAATTAATTTACGCAAATTCAGAAATTATAAAGACGTAGGCTATCGATATTTTTTCCGTTGCCATTTTAAACGGCGTATAATTTTGTACTGCAATGTATGACACAGCTTTCAAACACAAGTTAGATTCTCGTCGGTTCCTCCAATCAGTCTGAGCAATGGTTGCTAATCGGGGAGGTAAACTGCGAGAGGTGTCTGTCATTAAGAAGTGAAAGGTGAGGTTATTGCTGGCCCTGTGTTTCTGCCGACGGACCGTCACTGTGTATGAGACATGCTACTGCACAACAAAATGATTACAGGTTGGGCTTAGAGGGCAAACTGTACGATTTCACTTGATCTGTGTGTTACATGGCTGGTGGGGAACAAGTGTGGCTGTGGCTTCCAGTCGCTCAGCTGATATGCTCCTGCAGCGCATCTATATGCACTGCGCGCGTCTTCAAGTGACAAAGAAAGAGAGGTCGGAAGTGCGTGAGGACGTGGTCCATTTTGGGGCATTTTTTTCAGTAGTTTTTAATCAGAGAGCTTTTCTAAGAGATCATTTCAACATTGGCCCCACTAAAGTGTTATTATTATTAATAATAATAATAATAATAAATATAATCATTAAAAAAAAATTTCAAAAGGGCACTTTCATTGATAAAGGGCAAAGGGGCAAGTGCTGTAGCACCACCTAGCGTCTATTTGTGCACGCCACTGCCTACACAGGTCAATAATGTAGAATACAAACCAAGTGAATAATGGACAATACATCAGTATTTCACACAGGTTCATAGGTTACTTGTGGTGGTGGCTATTCAAACTAAGTGCATCAAAAACAGTCTTGAGTGGAAAAAACCGTACCCAGCCCACTGGAAGCATTGTTTGACGAGCCATTCGTTGTTCTTACAGAAATAAATTTGGGTCGTTGTCCGGGGAAAATCGCCTTCGTTTCGCCGTGTTCGCACGATTAAGCCAACCCAACAACCTCGAAATTGTACTGTTTTCAGCAACAAGTGACGACTGGCTAAATAATGATTGTGGAACGCTCTGTATGCACGTACATTTGTGCGCTGCCATAAAATGTTGCATTTTGGGTGGACGTGTTTTTATAAAATAATATATAATTGCTAAATATAGGCCAATAACTTGCCGGTTCTGAAATACTGTAACATCTTTTTTACCATCAAGGGATGTGTCTTCCGACATGATTTTTAAAGAAATAATGAGCAATGCGCTTCATCAGTCAAGGTTAAAATGATTATTGCTAGCTGAAACATATTAATAACCGCAATAATGATCCAATTATAGAATTTGTTTAATAATTTCCAAACGGTAACTTTTTTTTTTGGCCGGGCAGTGTATAATGCCTCGCTTCACACTTTAAAAGAATTATGCATCTGTGCTCAATAGCAGTGATGATGACTTGTGGCACAGCCATTCATTTTCATTCCAGTCCAGAAACAATTTCTCATTTTTGCAAGATAAATTCCATGACATTTCTTTAAAAGCTGTGTCAAAGTGTCACATTGATTACTATCAAATGCAGAAAGTTAGTGTTGGAAATGTATGTCGATAATAAAGAATCTTCATGTTTAGATGTGTTTGTGTTGTGCGTATTTGGGTACTGAAACATCAAAACTAATCATAAGGAAGGAAATGAATTACAAAACAATTATTAAATCAAGTTTCTGTCATTGCGATCATTTTCAAATTATGTTAAGACCTTGTGCCATCTTCTTAACACAAGTTGCCAAATTAGTTCACAATCCACTTCAGGGAGAAAAAACAAAAAGTCATACTTCTGTCAAAGACATTGTGCTAAAATATTACTTATAGAGGACAGTCACACATATTGGTTCAAGTCACACATTATGACTTTTACTCGAGTAATATTCTTAAGTATCAAATATAAAATGCACAAAGGATTTCTGATATATTTTATATGTAAGTTGTTTTTATGAAAAACCTGCTATTAGGTAAATTGTACATTCATTCCCAGAGAATTGTTGCAGATAATAATCAATAATTATCTCTTTTGACATAGATAAAATGACTCTGATTTTATCACTGACTATAACCTTGTAGATGATTTTAACATTCTATAGGAGTGACGAGGAAGCATACGGACAGGCGTGGGATACTCTGAACAAATGCTATGGACTCCCTTTCGTAATCCAGAGAGCATTTAGGGAAAAACTTAGAAATTGGCCAAAAATAGGGTCAAAGGAATCTCTTCAAATTAAGGGAGTTAAGTGATTTCCTCATTTCATGCAAAAATGCAATGCCTCATGTTGCAGGGTTAAATGTTCTTGATGATTGCGAAGAGAATCAAAAACTACTGCAGAAACTACCGGAGTGGGCAACGACACGTTGGAACCGTTATGAGTCTAAAGAACTGGATGAAGGGAGGCCATATCCAAATTTCGCAGAATTTGCTGATTTTGTGGCTGAGGAGGCAAGCATAGCTTGCAATCCGATTTCCTCCCTTCATGCTTTAAAATACTTAAATGAAAAACCAGAAAAGGAACACAAGCGTCTGGAGGCCAGTGCTCTGGTGACATCAACAAAGGTGTCTCAAACCCCAAAACTGAATCCACCATACGCAGATGCTTCAGAAAATGGCAAGGATTCCAAAATCAGTCCTGCCAATCAAGGTAAAAGGCAAATTGAGTGTGTTTGCTGTCAGAAGGACCACTTTATATACAAATGTGGCAAATTTGCTGCTGTGTCTTTAGACGAAAAGAAAAAATTTGTAAGGGGAAACGGTGTGTGTTTTGGTTTCCTCAGAGTCGGCCATGTTTCCAAAAATTGTAAAAGAGGGGCCACTTGCAATATTTGCAAGCGGAGCCATCCCTCTCCTCTTCATGAGGAACGTGATCATGAAGAAGTGCCAGAAAGGGCTTTAAAGGAGGAGAATGTTTCTACGGTTTTATGTAGTGTGCAAATGAACAATAGTGTCCTCACAACTATGATAGTTCCAGTGTGGCTCTCTAGTGCAGGAAAGAATAGTTCAGAAACCTTGGTGTATGCACTATTAGACACACAGAGCAGCAATACGTTCATAGACCAAGATGTTTGTGAAAAATAAAGGCTGACATAGAATCTGTCAAATTGAAGTTGTCAACAATGACTGACAGAGGTTCTGTGGTGAATTCTAAGAGGGTGGTTGGACTAAGGGTCAGAGGGTATCACTTAAAGGATTACATAGAGCTACCGCCCACGTACACACGAGAATACATCCCACTAGAGTATAATAGAATTCCCACCCGTGAAACAGTGAAAAGGTGGTCTCACCTTTGCAGCATAGCTGAAGAGATGCCAGATCTCTTGAATTGCCCCGTTGGACTTCTAATAGGCTATGACTGTGCAAGGGCGCTGAAACCAAAACAGGTGTTGTCAGGGGAAGATTGTGATCCATACGAAGTCAAGACGGATCTTGGCTGGAGTGTAGTGGGTGCACGTAATGTCGGCTCAGAGAACGTTACAGGATTCTGTAATCGCATTTCTGTAAAAGAAATGCCGGCCATCACACCGGCCTCAGTGATTAAAGCCTTAGAAAGAGATTTTTTGGACACAAACTCCAGAGAAAGGAATGTGTCTCAAGAAGACATTCAGTTCATACAGCTTTTAAATGGCAACATTCTATTAAATGAGGAAGGACATCTGGAGATGCCGTTACCTTTCCGTGAGCGTCCCCAACTTCCAAACAATAAGTTGCTCGCTTCAGTCCGATTGAAGCATTTAAAAAGGAAATTTGAGAAAGGTACCAAATACAAGAAGGATTACGTTAAATTTATGGACAAGGTTTTTAGAGATGGTCACGCAGAAGAGGCAGAAGCCACACCAAAGGAGGGTGATGTTTGGTACATTCCACACCACGGAGTGTATCATCCAAGGAAGCCGGAGAAAAATAGTCGTATTTGACTGCCCTGCTAGATTTGAGGGAACTTCTTTAAACGATCATTTACTCACAGGCCCTGAGTTAACAAATACTCTGACAGGGGTTTTATGCAGATTTTGTGAGCACAGAATTGCAATTGGTTGCGATGTTGAGAAAATGTTTCATCGCTTCCACGTCAGTCCGGAAGATCGAGACTTCATGAGGTTCCCGTGGTGGGAAAATGGGAATATAGAAAGTAAGGCTAAGGAATATTGAATGCGCGTGCATGTTTTCGGCGCAGCATCATCTCCGTGATGTGCAAATTATGGCATGAAATATCTTGCCAGTAAGTACGAAACAGACTACCCACTAGCGGCGAGTTTTATTCGCAAAAATTTCTATGTGGATGACGGACTAATTAGTGTCAATTCAGTTGAAAAAGCCAACCACCTTATTAAGGAAGCACAAGAAATCTGAGCTAAGGGAAAATTACATTTGCACAAGTTCGTGTCCAATAACCGGAAGGTTTTGGATTCGATTCCAGAAAGTGAATGTGCCAGTTTAGTAAAGGATGTAGATCTGAATTACAGTGAGCTTCCCGTGCTGAGTGTACTGGGAGTAAGGTGGAATGTAGACACTGATGTGTTCTCATTCAAAGTTGTTCTCACTGAAAAGGCTGCCACGCGACGAGGAATTCTTTCTATAGTGTCAAGTGTCTATGACCCACTAGGATTTCTCTCTCCCTACCTCTTGGCTGGAAAAAGGGTTTTTCAGGAGATGTGCCAATGTGGTATTGGTTGGGATAAACCTATCTCACCTGAATTGAAGCCAAAATGGGAAACATGGCTTCATGATTTGAAGAATCTTGACAAAGTTCAAATACCAAGGTGCTTCATTTCTGAGGACCTTGGTACCATTCAAAAAATTGAGCTGCATCAATTTTTAAGATGCGAGCAATAGTGGATATGGGCAGTACTCGTATATCCGGATTGTCGCTGACAAACATGTGCATTGTACATTGGTAATGGGCAAGGCCAGCGTGGCACCCACAAATATTACCACCACACCTCGCCTCAAGCTCGCTGCAGCTACAGTTTCTGCCGCTGTAAGTAATATCCTAAGAGAAGAGCTTGAACTGAAAATTGATGGGGAGTTTTTCTGGACGGATTCAAAGGTGGTGCTTGGTTATATAAAAAATGAAGCCCGGCGATTTCACATTTTTGTTGCGAATCGCATCCAGAAAATACGAGAAATGACGAAATCAAACCAATGGTTTTATGTGGAATCAGGTCAAAACCCCGCAGACCATGCATCTCGGGGCCTTAAGGTGGCAGACCTAATTGATTCCAATTGGTTCTCAGGACATAAATTCTTATGGGAGCGAGAAATTGTCATGGACTAAGGAGTCCCAGTGGATCTTGTAGGTGACCCTGAAGTTAAGGTCTTGAGAACTGAAGCTGTTGAAGGGAAGGGCTTCCTTTATAGGTTCTCAAGGTTTTCTGTTTGGAATACTGCTCTCGCTGTTGTTGCTCAAATTAAACGTTCAGCACATAGAGACAGATCAGGGCCCATTAGTGTGGAGAAAAGAAAAATAGCGGCTCTCGCTCTTGTTCAAGCAGCCCAAAGAGAAGCATTTAGTGAGGAGTTGAAATGGTTTAGTCAAAATTCTGCTAGACTACCAAAAACTCATGAAATGCACCAACTGGATCCTATCCTTGTAAATGGTGTGCTCAGGGTTGGAGGGCGATTGAGAGAATGAACATCATCAATTGAGCGAAAACACCCTGCACTTCTTCCCAAGGAAGGTATTGTCACAGAGCTTATACTTGACCATTATCACAAAAAGACTCAGCACCAAGGCCAAGGGCAAACATTGAATGAACTGACGTCCCATGGATACTGAATAATTGGTGCCAGTAAGGTTGTGGCAAAACGCATCAAAAATTGTGTCACTTGCCGAAAGGTGCGAGGAACAACTGAAGACCAACGTATGGCAGATTTGCCTGTAGACAGAGTAGAACCCTCTGCCCCATTTTCATATGTTGGGATTGACTGTTTTAGCCCCTTTTTCACGAAACAAGGGCAGAAACGGTCCAAAGATATGGCCTGCTGATCACATATTTAAGCTTTAGAGCCATCCACATAGAAATACTAGAAGACCTCACAACAGATGCATTTCTAAATGCCTTGAGATGCCTCATAGCAATCAGGGGAGAGGTAAGACAAATTCGATGTGACAGGGGCACAAATTTTATTGGGTCAAGGAATGAGCAAGAAAAATGTCTGATGCAATTAGACAATGAAAGGATCACTGCTTATTTAGCGAGCCAAGAACGTGACTTTATTATGAATTTTCCTGAAGCAAGCCACATGGGTGGTGTTTGGGAGCGTCAAATACGGACAGTGAGGAGTGTGATGAGCTCTGTCCCAGCAAAGGCTAGCGGTGGACTCGACGACACCTCATTGAGAACGTTCTTTTATGAAGCCATGTCAGTTGTGAACAATCGACCGCTCACCATAAATACAATCAATGACCCTAAGAGCATTAAACCCTTGACACCTAATCATTAACTTACAATGAAGCCTTGCGTTCCCCTTTCGCCTCCTGGGGATTTTGTCAGAGAGGATTTGTATGCCAGAAAAGGGTGGAGGAGAGTACAGTACCTGACTGAACAATTTTGGGGTAGATGGCGCAAGGAATATCCAACTAATCTAAGCCTTACGCAACAATGGCATGTGCCGAGAAGAAATGTGCAAGTAGAAGATGTAGTCATTGTCAAAGAGGACAATGTCCCCCAGAAACGAATGGAAACTGGCCAGAATTGCTGAGGCAAATGTAGATGACGATGGTTTGGTGCGCAAGGTAAAAATTCAAATTTGGAAAAGGCAATTTAGGTAAGAAAGGTGAACGGTTGAAACAGCCATCCTATCTTGAGCGCCCAGTTCAAAAATTAGTGGTACTAGTTGAGAATAATTCCTAAATTGCCATGTAGATTGTTCCATAAATGGATGTCTTAAAATGTAAACCAAAGGGATCTTCTGCCAACTAAAGCTGAGGTAATATGTTGCTTTGGATTGCCAGCTTATAGGGAAATTACAAGATGTATTCAATTTCAAAATTGACACAAATCTTTGTAATTTTGGTGGCAGTGTAGCTGTCGCAGAAAGATGTGTTTTTTTTTGTGTGTGTGTATTGAGGTATAATACCAAAGGAAAATTCTTTTATTTGTAAAATATATTTCTGTGCAATCATTTTTATAATGTTGGTACATGTTATGTTATTTCATAATGTCAATATGAACACCAATTCAATGTCCAATGGGTGAATTTTATTTTACGTACTGTAGGCGTGACCAGTCTTATAGTTAAAGGAAGTGCGTAATTGCCAGAACATTCTAAAGCAAGAGAGAGCGAAAGATGCCGCAACAAAGAGCGAACGTGCTACATGGAAAGTTTGCTAACTTTTCCTAAATTCCTGGTCAGAAAGCGCACACGTTTTCACGCTGTTGGTGGAGATAAAAATAATGCTTGAGAAACATCAGTCGGAGCGTAGTATTTCTGCACCAGAAGAAAAAGTTTGGGAACAGTTAAAATAACCTTACCGATCTTTCCTGTAGATGATACCGTTAATAACTGAGTAATGTCATTCTTGTCAGGCGATTATTTACTCAGCTGACCGCGTGTTACATTAACGTAACGTTAGAAGCTGAACTGCCTGCCTGAACAGCTAACATAGCAAGCCACTTAAATACTCTCACCTTTCTTTGATAAGAATTTAATAATTTTCTGGGCCCCTGCTCTGCTGGCCTCCCTCCCTCTCTCTATCCTTTTCTGGTGTCCAGATTTGTGTGTGTGGGCTGCGCGTACTATTGACTGCCGTACTTTGCGAACCTCGCAAGGAAAAAAGCACAATTTTCCAAGAGGAGCAAGGATGTTTTATATTTCACCGGATATACAATTGGAAAATGGCTGCCCATTCAATTCAATGGGAATTGCTCAGTGGCGCAGCACGCCGACATGGGGGCCAAGCTTCCTGACCCACGCGGACATGCGCTGTGTGATTTTTGCTCACACATGCGTAATATGGGGCTCATGAGCGCGCTGGTATCCAAGGTGTCCATGACAACGGCTCGGGCTCGTGGAACTCCTACCTAGGGTGCGTGTTCAAGATCACTTTTCACCGGAAATGGAAGTCTGACCACTGCAGACTGCACCCTGATGTACATATGAGCGGAACGGAAAACAAAGCATAGCCGTCGGTAAAGGTTTAATTATGGTGTGAGATACAATTTTAAAACACAAAAGCAATATCAAATGTTTAAAACGACTTTAACAGGGAAGTAATACTATTGATTTCAACTCAAAAATGTCGGCAAAATAGTCGACATGCTCTTGTGTTAACGTGACATTGCTCAGGGGTGCGCTTCCCGAAATCACAGATGCTAACTTCCATAGTTGGAACCACTGACTGAATGGACGTATACATTTCTGCAACTACGCTATTGGGAAATGCGCCCCAGGCTCGTATCCTCTTTAGTTCAATGATGAATAACTACATTAATGGAGTCCGGCGATTCTTGCTCGTCTGCGTGCGAATTCCATTATCTTTTTCGGATTCAAGACAATAAACAGAATACACAACACAACGCACTGCACGTGCCTTATAAACGGATATGTTTCAAAGTCAGGAGCTTTAAACTTTTGTCAATTCTGGTAAGCTAATTTACTTTTAGCTTACGTAACTTATAACCATTCCGTGGAGTATTGATAGTATTCGATGCGCGTCATCAACGTTCGATGCGGCCATATTGTTGACATCCTCACTAACAATCCTGACCTGACTCTAACAAGAGGCTTCTACCTCGCATTCTTTAGCGATCATATTAACCCTGGTTGGTTCAACATGGTTAGCTGTCAGTGGTTCACGGCTGTTCTAATAACACCATGAAAAAAGCAGTGTTAGATTTTTTGCTATACCCACTGCGAGGAAAAGAGAGGGGAGAGAGGCAGTGGAGTTGCGCCAGCGGAAAAGAGACCTGTGGCTAGAATCAATAGGAGAGACTTCCAGGCTACTCCTTACAGCAAAGTCTGTTCCGATCATTTTACCATAGGTAACATTACCGTTAGATAAGCCAGTAAAGTGTGTGCCCAGCATTTAATCACTGGTAGATAACGGTTTTATTAGTCAGAGATTGTTTTGTCAGACAGTGAATGTTGATTGATGTGATGAAAGATGCAAGGTGCGAGCTACCAGCGCCTGACATCGTTCTGGTAGGAGGCGACGTCAAGACAGCTGATATGACAGTCGATATTATTGACTTATGAGATTCACGGTGAGCTACTGTTGAATGGAGTTAATGGCTGCATCCAAAATCGCCGCAATTAAATCCTCGTTCTGTAGCTACACTTGCATCCTTTCCATTCTATGGAACACAGTTTTATCCGAAAGGTCAGTTTTGGCGTCAGCATTAAGATTTCGTGTTTCTGTCTTAAGACGCAATAAAATGCCCGGTTAGCGCTCTCGTATTGTAAAACAGAAATAGTCAGTTAAGGCGCCATAAAATGCCCAGTTAAGACACAGAAATACAAAATATTAATGCTGACACAAAAACCGACGTTTTGGACCAAATGCAAGTTTACAGAACGAGGATTTAATTTAGGCGCTTTGGGAGACAGCCAATGTTAGCTCCTCCCTATCTCGCTCGCTGCCGTTTCTGACGAGTGTAGGCAGACAGTGTGGATTAAATAGTGGCAAATATCGGGATAATCCACGGCTGGCAGCAAAGATATACCTCGGCTAAACACTGCCTTGTCCAATTTATATGGATCGACACCAATCAAACAAGTTTTCTCATCATAGCGCGAAGATGATGCCATGACGGTTCGTTTATCTCAATTGAAATCTTCGCTCTGCTCCTCAGCGGTATGTCAACAATATGGCTGCCATGACGTCAGAAGGCTGTCTGCGAAAACCATCTATGGTGAAATGTGGGTCTACTGTGAAATGTTACGCACGTTGTACTGCGTTATTTTTACCTTTGTTTTAAAGCTCCTTTTTCTGTCTTTCCCCAGATATCTGAGCCTCTTGGACTGAACAGTTCATCCATGAATTTCTGCATGTCAGCGAACCAGAGGCCGTGCCTTTCTATCCACCCCCCCTATTCCCTTTCCAATAAAGTCTTGTGGCCGGCTCTGCGTAATTTTGGCCAGCTTTTCAGGCCTTTATTTTTTTTTTGCCTGTGCCCCAACTTTTTTGAGACCTGTTGCAGCCAGAAAATTTGAAAGAAGCTAATTTTGTGGATAAATATGTAAAATGTCTCAGTTTAAATATTTGAAATGTTATCTATGCTCTGTTGTGAGTGACATTGGCTCATGTGATCTGAAAGTCATTGCATTTTGATTTTATTCACAATTTACACTTTGTCCCAACTATTTTGCAATTGGGGTTGTATATCGACTCGATCTTCTTCTCATGCTCAACTGTTGCATTCTTTTAGGACTTGTAGCTATTATCTTCGTTCAGATGAAAATCAGCCACACCGTCGAACCTACCTGCATCACTCCCGTTGATCTCAGATCCTGCTCACAAACATTAGATGTTCGGATTTCATATATTCATATACTACTGTTGAAGATTATATTTCAGCATTATTCATTATATTCTTTATTCATTATTATATGTATCTTTTTTATCATTCATTGCTCATACTAATAATCAATAGACTAACTATCAGATTGAGAATTATAATCATGATCAATAACCATATTATGTGGGCAGCAAAAAGACACACACACATATAACACACACACACATATACATACAAGTAGATCACATACTGCAGTGCAAACACACAGACAATTACACATGCAAGCAGTTCACACACAGACAGACACACATATACCAGCAATTCAGTTCACACGTGCATGAGCAGCTCAAACACACATAAGCAGCAGCTTCTGTAGCTTTGATTAGTAAGCAGGATTCTGTTTACTTGATTCAAAAAACATAATCAGAGGATGTATTTGATTTCTGTAGCTTTGATCAATATTTGCTCCAGAAAAACATTAACAATTGAATTATTTGTAATAATTTGATACGCATCGAATTCATCCACTGGTATCTTTTTCTTTTTATCATGTTCATCTGGCTGTATTCTTTGTCTGCATATCTCTGTATATCTCTTGCTGGGTGTGGCTGTAGGCCTCTTGAGGTGATGCGCATGCATCTTTGCTTTGCATTCCTGAAGGATTACCTAACGGGGTTTCAGGTTACCTGTCCAATGGTAGTGCGAGACTGAGAGGTATAAGACCGGCGTGTAAAAGCGGGAGGGGATGTTCTGCTTGCGCAGGAGGAACTCGGCTTTACATTTATCAACATGACACAATAAAGCCTAATTTTCATTTTCAGAATCTGTCTTTCTCCAATTGCTTGAGGATGGGGGAACCTCAATATGTTGAAGAAAATCCACAACACCATAACAACTTTTCATA
The DNA here is from genome assembly GCA_029721435.1 of Gymnothorax reevesii. Lineage (NCBI taxonomy): Eukaryota > Metazoa > Chordata > Actinopteri > Anguilliformes > Muraenidae > Gymnothorax > Gymnothorax reevesii. The sequence goes on from CM056574.1 coordinate 10,973,882, forward strand.
TCCTCAGCAGAACTGGGTGGATTTGCTTTGGACTGTGTGTTACAATGTGCAGTTTTTTTTTTGTTTGTTTTTTTTTCTCAGACAATTCACCAAAACGGGCATATATTGAATATTCATTTGTAAAACAGTTTTTTTCATTGGGATCCCAGCAAATAAAGGAAAACAATCATTCCAGATTTGGTCAGTTCCGTCCGTTTCTATCATTTGAACACTGAAGACTCAGGTTGTCGTCACTGTCACAGTTCCTGTCTTTCTCACTACTTGTGGGAAAATATTTTGTCAGCCTAATCAAAATAAATTTAGAATGTGATCACGTTATTAGTCCACTTTTTCAATTATATGGTGCACCATTTCAGTTTAGTCTTGCTCTTGTGTTAATACTCTAAATTTATTTCCCCAAATTTATTTAATAAGAATCTCTTTTAAGTTGAAACCCCATAATTGAATCCTTAGCTGGCCAGCTTATCTTTTCACTCAAGGTCATTTTACTCTCTTCTCTTTTGGAGTGCGCACTCTGTGGAAAAGTTTCAAAAGAATGTGTTAGATGCAAACAACAATGAACAAAACTCAGTCATCATAATTTTGCTGCTTTAACTCCTACTTGGGCCTGGATGTTTTCCTGTAAAAGTTAAAAATCAGAGAAAGTTTTATTAGTCATTTCGTCTTCTTGTATTGTTGGTCCACTCCTGTTTAAAAACAGAGAAAAGATCATGAATTTATTAAATTTCTTCAGTCAGAAAAGCTTTCAGTCACAAATTCCTGCATTCGCGGTCTAATAATTTAAAAAAATTTTTTTTTTCATTCTGTGCCTGTCCCTCTCCCTCTGTTCGTAAAACTGGGGGGGCACATGGCGCTGGGCCAAACAATTCATTGTCAGTAACATTTTTTCAGATGGCTTGGACTGAGATGCAGCTTCAATTTGTTTTTCAAAGTGTTTCTCCTGATCCTCAATGTTTAACATTGCTTTCTCCTTTCTCCAAACAATTCCAGAACTGCCAGCTCAGTTTATTCTTATTTAACCCTTTTTTGCCGCCGATGCCTATTTTGTCAGTATATCCATTATTTTTTACATATTGCAAGATCAAATTTCCCTTCTTTTCAGTACTCTGTTAGTCTGATCTTTTTTTATTAATTATTTTTTAGTCCTTTTTTCCCACTTATTTAACATTTTTATATCACTCTCAAAGGTAGGAAATTGCTCTCCTAATTTCTCCACAGGCGCTGCCACATTGTTGTCTATGTATTTAAATTTTATTACATAGCCAAATTATTTTTCCCCATGTATTAAATTGCAATATGTCTATTTTACTTGTTACACTGCTCAATACGGACAGTAAACAGTTTATAATATAAACACACTTATGCGATTTCTCCTCTCCCTTTTCACTCAGATCGCATTTTGCTACACATTCCTAAACCAGTTATGTTTAGTGTATAACCAGCTAGTTGTCTAATCAATGGTATTTCTTGTTTAGTTCCATTTCTCTTTTTTATGTTTTTTTTCTTTCCTTCAAACATAGGAAATTGCTATTGCCTTTTTTTCCTTCTTTTTCCCCCTTTTTTCCTCCATCTGCCAGCTTTGCAGTATCGTCATTGTATATCTTTTACTCCAAATTTCATTTCTTGGCCAAATAATTTTTCTTTCCTCACCTCTTCAATAATGATAGTACAAATCAAAATAATGCTAAAATAATCATCTTTCAATACATGCAATTAACTACTTCTTTTAATCTGCCAAATAGATTAATAATAATTTTAACTTATTGCTGTAAACTAGGGGTTATTTATTTATATTTAGTGCACTATTAACACTCCCAACCAATGAAACACGCAACAAGAACACTGTTCATATCCATACTTACTTTACACTCATGCAAAAAGAGAGCCACACCCAACCAGCAAACTTCCCGTCAAAAAGCGTCTGTACGGGACCCCGCACTCCTCACTACCAGTCAGTCCACCCTTAGGACCAAGCAACCCTCACTTCCCGTCAATGGCCTCACAGACCCATTAATCATCTAGCTCCATACGCCAAATGTGCTGCACAACCCTTTTGTAAAAATAATAAACAACAAGACAGACAACACTGCAAAAATGGATCCCAATACCTCTCTACAAAAACGGATCCAATACCTCTACAAAAACGGATTGATCCTAGAACCATAAAAATGGCTCCCAGTACCTCTTCTAGGTCTGGGCCGTATCCCAACCATAAGCGGGGAGGCCTGCAGGTTTATTCCCTCCCTTTAGGGTCTCCAGCACGGGCCTCACATATAACAAACAGTCATACACCAAACCAGTTACAGAACGCGCTCCGATTTTCAAAACACTCACTTACAGTAACTTGTTGCGAATTCATTCGTTAGTGGTTAGTAGTTTCATACCAATTCTGCAGACTCTGTCCCTCTCCTTTTAGTTTCCCAAATTTAGTGTCTAGATTCTTTTAGCCGAAAGGTTACTTGTCGCCAGTGCTGCAGATAAGGGCCAGACAAAAGAAAACAACACCCTCACTTATCTATCTGAGCAAGATAATTCTCACCTTATCTTTAGTTTGCTGGCATCTTAGGGTGTGTTTGTGCTCCTGCCCCATCTCCGAGCACCAGAAGACCGTCCACTGTTACGAGTGTAACCAACCTTTGCCGACTCCTCCCACTGGTTTGCCAAATATGTTGTGGTTTTCTTCAACATATTGAGGTTCCCCCATCCTCAAGCAATTGGAGAGAGACGGTCGTTTGATGAAACAAGTGTAAATGTGCACACGCTAGTAATAAATTAGATTTTTAATAACTACGCGCAAACTTATTCTCCGGCCTGCCTTTAATTAAATTTAGTTTCTTTTGTTGCTCAGTAGATTTGCACCGTAAGGCCAGCTCAGATCACTGGCTTGGCTACGTCTATAATTTTGATCACAGACGGACAACAAGGAATGGCCATTTCTGGTCTCCCCATACCCAGCGGCATGTGATGCGCTACATGTGGCTTATCATCAGCAAGTGGCCGCAATACCTAGCCTCTCACATACCAAAGACCGCATGCTGTGGCTCTTAGCGCCGCCCCTAGTATTGAAAAAGGCAGCGATCTATGGGAGTAAACCCTGAAAAAATCAGGATAAGCCCCTGCTTGGGTTAGCCCACTGGTCCTTTCAAGATAGCCTCTCTGGTGTTAGCAGTGGTAATTTGTCTTTCGATATGATTCCACTCCAGAAGCTACCCACTGAGGAACGCAAGTACAGAAGTGGGCAGCCTGCTTGCCCACTGCACAGAGCCAGCAACCCTTATTAGTGGTATTTAACCCGCTACGGACCCAGAAACATCTTATAAGCAATCACATCAACATCTGCCTTGTTAATCTGGGCAGCGTAATCGCAAACCATGACAGACCCTGAGTTCAGCCTCGAGGACCTCGCGGTTCTGATCAGCCCAGATCTGCTGGCAGTTAGTAAACTTGATTTTCTATGATAATTACGCGCAAGCTTATTTTCCGGTCTGTCTTTAATTAACTTGCATTTCTTTTGTCGGTCAATACATTTGCTCCGTAACGTCGCCAGCTCACGTTACCAACTTAGCCACGTCTTTAATTTTGAACACAAACAGACGGCAAGGAATGCCCATTGCTCCAGCCACTCGCATCCGCTGCAGTGCTAAATTTGAAGGAGGCGAGAACAAGCTTACATATGAGGACCCGTTGGTGTTCGCATAGCCTGAATATAAATAAAACATTTTGTCTTTCCCCAGAAACAAGGCATTAATCATTTAAGAGAGAAAAATAAACCGTTTCGGTATCGATAATTTGTGGCTGTCAAAAAAAATTATTCACAGATTTATCAGCGTGTCTTTTTCAATTATTCCCTAAGGAGAAATTCCTTTTTGGCCCCCATGACATCACGTGACCTGCAACATCAGGTTCACCGCGAGGACCATGTCGGCGTATGTTACAGACCCTAGTTTTGTGTCCAGTTCTCCTTATAGGTCCATGAAAAGGAGCACGAAGCATGGACCAAACCATTTTTTAAGAAGGGGGTTGTTGAAATTTATTTAATCAATATAGCATGCCTTTGTGATTAACTCTGGTGCATTAGTATGAATAGCAGTTAGGTCTATGCAAAATAATTTAGTCATGGCGGTTACTGTGGGTTTTGTGGGCCCCAATGGGCTGTGGGCCCTTATAATTGTCATCACCTTTCCCCCCTGTACGACGGCCCTGGGCTACACACGGCATAGAGATGCACATGTGGGAAGTCGGCTGCGAACTTCCATAATTAAAGAGGCTACTCCCGCACTAATGTACACGGGGAGAGATCGGATACGACCTTCCCAGAATGGATTGTCTTTCTTTGTTTTAAGCCAAATCGCGTCTTTGATCCAGGCGGCATGGCCATAAATTACCTGGAAGGGGGGTCAAATCTGGATTTTGGGTTTCCACCATATGGAGGATGTAATAAAATAGTTTAGAGGAGAGAGAAGAACAGAATGATGACCCAAGAGGATTCTGACCAATTTTAAGGAGTTTCAAGAAGGACATGAACCATAATTTCAATGGGAATGAATCCTACTCCGTTCAACTCCTTGGAGTCCCCCTGAGAATAACAAGACTAAACATAAGAATATGAACTAATATGATGCAGTGGTCACGAAAATGGTTCCTGAGCAATACCTCACAGTCGCGAGAACACAGGATAGTAGATGAGGTGATTTTATTGAGCGAGGGGAGTGACCCCCGCAGGGCAGAAGGCAAAAGGCAAAAGTCCACAATCCAAAAGTGAAAATCCAGGAGGGCAGAATCAGAGTCATAACCAGGGCAGCAAACACAGAATTCGTAGTCAGGCAAAACAGATTCGGTACACAGGCACAGGTTTGTCAAAGAAGCAAAAATCAAAAACCAGTGGGCGTATCCGAATCGTTACCAGGGCAGCAATCACACAAAATCGTAATCAGGCAAAAAGGGTTTGTAAACACAGATGCAACTGTAATACAAGTAAAGCAGAGCCAAAAATCAAAAGTCGGATGGTCCAGTCATAGAGAAACGTAACGAGTACAAGGCGGATAATGAGCAGCACAGGTAAACACAAGAAACGTTCCGACGAGGAAGTTCTGTGAAGAGACACCTAATATACACTCCAGGGAGATCACATGGTACATAGAACACAGGTGCAGGGAATGAGACTCATTAGAATCGGTGGAACAAGAGGGAGAACCTAATCACTTAAATAGGCAAAAGCCAAAACGCGGACAGGGATCACGAGACATTCCTATAGACAAACATACGGCCCCAGTCAAGGAGTTCTAACATGCATAGATAATGAGAGAAAGGACAGCGGGAAACAGGTGTGGAAGACCCACAGAAATGCAGCAGAGAAGATTAGGGAGAGACAAGAGGCGGAGACTAGAACAGGGCGAGTGCTGAGAGCTTGTTAATCAATTAGTAAGTGCAGCTATACGATCCCTAGTGCTTGTTAGTAAGTTAGAATTATGTACAATGTTAGTTGGTGTTAGTAACTTCTAGCGAACATAACAAACTGTTAGTATGGTTAGTAAGGTAGAAAAGTAAGGCAAAGTAAGCAAACGAGATCGGAAGGAAGATTAAAATCTAGAATCCAATAAATCACCTGAAGAGTGACACGCAGGACTAGGCTGTGTGCAATGACAAGACAAGAGACCAGACAGGGGGAGACAGAGTGCAATGCATGGTGGAAAGCAAAACATGGACCGGAATGAAACATGGTAAAATGCAAAATATGGAAAAGTAAAACTAAGAAGATACATGAACGAATCTATGTTACCAAGTCACAATACAACATATCAAAAAATAGTCAGACAAAGCAAAGATTCAAAACCAAATAAGACATATAATCAAAAGCAGAGCATGAACATGACAAGGCAGATCAGAATCATAACAGAAAAGCTCTTAAACTGGATTATGGTATAAGCCAGTTTTGGTTATGAGCTCATAAGTATTGCACAGTAGTATGTGGAATATATGGGAAGGGTTTGACATTACTATAGTGTCAGAAAATGTAAATAGAAGAGTTTAAAGTCCAGTTTCATGGAACACAGAGTGAGGGGAAAAAAAAGGTTGTTCACGGGCTGGACAGTGATGGTCAATCCCCCCCTCGCATCACCAGAGACCTGCATATTGTCTTGTGCTGTTATAAACTCCCCCAGTCTCCCACGGACCCAGCCCCAAACACCCCACTTCCTTCGACACCTTTTGCCGTGTCCCAGCTGGATTTCCCGTCTTACACACTTACTGCTCTCTATTATATGTGTCATCTGCACTGGAGACTTTGTCCCTAACTCTGTTACTGTAGGATGTGTTGTATCATGGATTTACCTGTTGTGTCTACCTGTTTTATTTAAGACCACAGATGGAAATTAGCATCTCACTAAATCTGGTGCAAACATATCTTCATTTCTTGAAAATGATTTCTGTCATTGCACGCTGTCCTTTTACACGATAGATCGAGTAAATAAAACATACACTCTGGCTCAATAAAAGCAGGGGTACGCACAAACACACACTCACTCAACACAAACAGAGATATAAACTCATACATACACTAACTCAACACAGAGTTATAAACTTTTACACAAACAAGGATACACACATACACACACTCACAGCACATAAACACACATACAAAAACCTACACACACACACTCTTCACAAACAGGCATAGATACACATACACACTCTCGCTCAACACAAGCATGAATATGCTCATACACAGTCAACACAAAAACACACTCTCAACACAAACATAGAAACACACATACAAACACTGACACACACTCACTCTACACAAACACACATACAAACAATACATTCACACTCACTCAACGCAAACATGGATACATAGGTATACGCACTCACTCAACACAAATACACACGCTCACTCTACACAAACACAAATACACACATACACACTCACTCACTCTACACACACACACGTACACACACACCCGGTACCCAAACACAGATTGACACTTACACACACTGAACACAAACATGCACAAAAAGACAGATATACAGACAAATGTTCACACTCAGTCTAAACTAATGCACAAGCAAAACAAAACAAAAAAACAAGCAAAAAACACAAACACACTCATCACAAGCACAAAAACACACATTTTTACTCAAAAGAAATTCATAAAAACACAGATACACACCCACTCAACACAAATGCGGATGCGCAAAAACAGACACGCATACAAACACTCAACACAAATGTGCGCGCACAGAAATACACACACACACACCCACTCAACACAAATATGCATGCACACAAACTTTCACAGATACACTCACACACACACACAGGTGTCAGGTCAGGAAGAGAGCAGCACTTGAGTTATTCCACTGGAGTGTTCATTACACTTCAACTCATTAAACACAAACCAGCGCACATACAATCCCTCTATATACCACAGTCATGTGACAACACTGTCACTGTACATCACAGATACTCTGAAACTCTACACACTGCTCATATTTTCTTTTCCTATTAGTAGAGAATATGTTATCTGTGTAATGCTTCGTAATCGGTACGTATTTCTCATAAATCAGCTCAGAGGTGCTGAAATACAGTCTTATTTCACTGTGCTATTCCACTCTTACAGACACCTCCAGAGGACAGATCTGCAGAGAACCATCAACACTGAAGAAAGGAAAGAGTGTCTCAGTGAAGGAGTGAGTGAAAGTGCAGAGATGAGTGTTGTTAGTGAGGTCAGAGAATGACACCTTCCCCCTGTCCCAGTCCAGCTGCACTCTGACCCTCTGGAGTTTCCTCCGCACAGTGAGGCGTGTAGTGGAGGAGGTCAGGACTTTGTATTTCCCCCTGTACAGCCCTACACCCCACACTCCTCCTGCTGGGCTCAGATCCACACGCCCTTTCCTGCACACAGACTCTTTAGCCACACCCACCATCCAGACCTCTGCATCCCCCACCTCTACATCCCAGCTGTGTCTCCCTGAGCTGAATTCCTCAGAGCCCAACACACACCACCACATATCAAATCTCCCTGGATTATCAGGGACCTGCTGTTCCTCATCACTGCCCCTCACACAGGTCAGATCCTCAGACAGTGAGAGGTGGGGATCTGCAGTGTTTGGGTCCAGAGTCACAGGAGCTGTAGGGACAGAGAATGAGACGTCAGCACTGATCTGCACAAAGAGAAACAGACTGATACAAAGGGCCTCACATCAATCAATCAATCAATAAATCAGTCTTTCTTCATGTAGCACTTTTCATACAAACAAAAGGCAACACAAAGTGCCCCCCCCCACACGCACATGAACATTAACAGACACAAACACAAACACACACATAGATGCATGCAAACACGTGCACATACACAGGCGCCCACACATTGACACAGACAAACACACGCACACGCATATACACATTTATACACACGCACACACACACACACACACACACACACAGACTAAAATAAGAACAGAAGGCATTAAAACAGAAACTGAGGAAACATCAGAGGCAGGACAAAACTCAGAATAAAAATAATTTAAAATCAATGAATAAATAAGGAAATGAAAAATTTAACTGATAAATAGAAGAATATGCGAGCAAGAAGAACAGATATGTGAAGATAAAAACAAAACAGATGAATGAGCCCCGAAGAGCGAGAGTGGCCCATCGCACATTTTTGAAAAAAATTGTTTAAAGATTGTATGAGGTTGTTACACTTGTAAAGTTTCTAGCGACACAATGGGCAGACCCTAACCCACTATAGGCTGAAGATACGGAGAGGGTCCACCTCTGGCTTTAGGTGATATTAAAATGACTTTGAGAGCCAGAATGGTCCATCCCCAGTTTCCCAGAAATCTCAGTGAAACATGGCAGCCAAGTACGTGACAGATGAGCAGCTGCATGTTCGAACTGATGAAGATGGTGCAGCGGATGTCAGTCAGGACAGCAATTTCTGCCCAAACGAATCAGAGGAGGGCCTGGTATCCACAGATTCAGGTAATATGCATAGTAGGGCATATTAGTGTAATTCGCAAAAAATTTACCTTAACTTGTGATGAGTTTCTGTTACAGTTTTTGTAAAATTCTGTTTTCCAGAGATGCTACAAAATTGAAATGTTAAAAATAAATTTCTCGAAATTCAAAAAATATGGGATGGGTCACTCTGGTTCTGAGGGGCTCAAATATACACTAAATCCACAATGAATGAAGAGATCAGTTCAATTAAAAGCCAAGATATAAATGGGGTTTCACAACAATGACCATATACAGGGCTCCAGAGAATTGGTCGCACATGCGACCAAAATTTTTAAGAGTGCGACTAAAAATTTTGCTAGGTCGCACTGGTGCACCTGATGATGCTCAGCTTAAAACTTAAATTTAATTCGCAGGCGCATCATCGCTCTGTGTTCTCCTGTGACCGAACTCACACACTCAGCATGGTAGGATCATTCCGTGTTCTAAACCAATAAGAGACAGAGCTCGGGCGGGTCTTTGCCTCTGATTGGTCCTGTAAGTTGTGTGTGTTAAAAGTTGCGCGCGACCTGAGCTCCAGAGTGGCTGACTAACTGAAACGAAAAAATAAACTAAACGCAACAGAACGAGGGGGAAAAAAAGAGAGGCCAAAATATTGAAAGTTTTTTCATTAAGAAAACTTAGCCCGCAACCAGCCCTACAACTATAATCCCATCCATCCCCACTACCGAGTGTCCATCCCGTCAAGAAACGGAGCCGCTCCCTGGTAAATTGTCAAGCCCTGGTCCTTCGGCGACAGCATCAGACTTGGAACCAGAGAAGGTGTCAACCGAGTGTGGGATAGAGCCCGGCTCTGAGACCCAATTTAAAAAGGCCGAAATATACTTCTTCAGACAGGATTGGCTGGAACAATTTCCCTGGCTGAAGTACAACAAAGGACATAACGCAGTACACTGCGTATACTGTCATGAGTGCGGACAGAATATGGCCGGAAATAGTGCATTCGTGAGCGGGTCAACAACGTTTCGTATTGAAACTTAAAAAAAACATAACATGTCTAAAAACACACTTTGTGCAGTGACAAGTGCGCACAGAAAGTGGCCCTTCTTCCAGCTGCATAATAGTGGCAGAGAGTAATCAGGTCCTCGGAAGAATGTTGCATACAACATTGCCAAAGAGGAGTTGCCGGAGAAAAATGGATTAAACGTAAAACCGACGTATTGCAATGACACGGCATGTGTCCAATTCATTGTGGTAATAGCCGACACCTTAAAGCGAAATACAACTGCGGACATCGGAAACGCAACATACATGTCCTTCATGATTGACAGCGACACAGACGTCTCTACCAAGGAGTGTGTGATCCAGTTGGGGGTGCGGGCTTTTTGACTGCAATTAGTAGTTCTCAATCATTTTCATTTATTAACGCGTTTTATGATTGTCATAATTGGCAAGAGAAGACACGGTTTCTCTCCGCATGCGATCTCACAGCGATTAAATCATGGGCTAAATTCAGTCCAGTTGCGGAACACGAACAGAGAATTGGATCGCAGAAAACTTCCGTTTAAAACAATTATTAGTCCTGACCTGTTCTCAGTCATTTTCATAATTAACAGAAGGTTCACTCCGAGAGCACTCCACACTTAACAGGTGCTGCTTGTTCTCCCCGATTAGGAACAGGTCAGGACTAATAATTGTTCTAAACGGAAGTTTTGTGCCACCCAATTCTCTGTTCTTGTTCCGCAAATTGTATAGTCCTAAATATTATATGTAAAAAATATAAAATTAATTATTATTATATAAGTATTATGATTATTATTATTATTATTATTAATAATAATAATAATAAAAAGGAATACGTAAAAAGATAAGAGGCTAAGATCACATAAACAGTTTTCCCTTTGCAAATTACAGGCTAGTGACCTGCATTATCTTTTTTTCTTTGGGAATTTATGCTGTCACAAAGCAAGAATTTTCTGCACTTGGGCATCAGTGTGCAGATTGGCTGGGGAAAACGGTTGCTCTAGGTGCTGTTGGTGCTGCAGTGAACCATCTGAGGGGCATGTGACAGCAAGGGGAGACCTGCTATAAGATCGACACATGATGTTAGGTCTCAGTTCAGTGAAACTAAACAGTTGCACGTTTAATTTTGAAGTGTTTAATTTTACTTGAAATTTTTGAGTTTGAAATGTTCAATTTCAGTTCCACGAAGCAATTTGAGCACAAGCACTTTTATTTGGAAACATTTTATTTTGCTTAGTGTTTCAGTTTGAAATGTTCAATTTCAGCCAAGTGGAGCACTTTATTTTTATTTTTATATATAATTGTGCTTTTAGTGAGAGCAATTCAATGAAATAAAGACAAGCATTTCTCTACACCTTATTCTTGTTTAAAATTCATTCACATTATATGAAAGTTATGGAGAGCGATAAAAAGGTGACATTATGGCGTTAAAGGCGACGCAATGAAAAATTTGGGTGCACCTAATTTTTGTGCTGGTGCACCTAAAAAAAAGGTTAGGCGCACAAGTGCAACTGATGCAAAAAGTGAGTCTGGAGCCCTGGTATAACATACATTTGAGAGAGAGAAACACCAGAACTGAAAGAAAATAATATTAATATTTGTCACACATTGTAAAATCACTGTAAGAGGGAACAAAGCCTGTCAGTGTGTGTGTGTGGGTGTGTGTAGCTCCTGTCCTTAAATACAGCATCACTCTTACAGCAGCATTTTACTATGAGCATCAGTGTAGCTCCTGTCCTTAAATACAGCATCACTTTTACAGCAGCATTTTACTATGAGCATCAGTGTAGCTCCTGTCCTTAAATACAGCATCACTCTTACAGCAGCATTTTACTATGAGCATCAGTGTAGCTCCTGTCCTTAAATACAGCATCACTCTTACAGCAGCATTTTACTATGAGCATCAGTGTAGCTCCTGTCCTTAAATACAGCATCACTCTTACAGCAGCATTTTACTATGAGCATCAGTGTAGCTCCTGTCCTTAAATACAGCATCACTCTTACAGAAGCATTTTACTATGGGCATCACTGTGGCTCCTGTCCTTAAATACAGCATCACTCTTACAACAGCATTTTACTATGAACATCAAAGTAGCTCTTGTCCTTAAATACAGCATCACTCTTACAGCAGCATTTTACTATGAGCATCAGTGTAGCTCCTGTCCTTAAATACAGCATCACTCTTACAGCAGCATTTTAATATGAGCATCAGTGTAGCTCCTGTCCTTAAATACAGCATCTCTCTTACAGCAGCATTTTATTATGAGCATCAGTTTAGCTCCTGTCCTTAAATACGGCATCACTCTTACAGCAGCATTTTACTATGAGCATCAGTGTAACTCCTGTCCTTAAATACAGCATCACTCTTACAGCAGCATTTTACTCTGAGCATCAGTGTAGCTCCTGTCCTTGAATACAGCACCACTCTTACAGCAGCATTTTACTATGAGCATCACTGTAGCTCCTGTCCTTAAATACAGCATCACTCTTACTGCAGCATTTTACTATGAGCATCGGTGCATCTCCTGTCCTTACATACAGCATCACTCTTACAGCAGCATTTTACTATGAACATCAAAGTAGCTCTTGTCCTTAAATACAGCATCACTCTTACAGCAGCATTTTACTATGAGCATCAGTGTAGCTCCTGTCCATAAATACAGCATCACTCTTACAGCAGCATTTTACTATGAGCATCAGTGTAGCTCCTGTCCTGAAATACAGCATCACTCTTACAGCAGCATTTTATTATGAGCATCAGTGTACCTCCTGTCCTTAAATACGGCATCACTCTTACAGCAGCATTTTACTATGAGCATCAGTGTAACTCCTGTCCTTAAATACAGCATCACTCTTACAGCAGCATTTTACTATGAGCATCAGTGTAGCTCCTGTCCTTAAATACAGCATCACTCTTACGGCAGCATTTTACTATGAGCATCAGTGTCGCTCCTTTCCTTAAATACAGCATCAGTCTTACAGCAGCATTTTAATATGAGCATCAGTGTCGCTCCTGTCCCAAAATACAGCATCACTCTTACAGCAGCATTTTACTATGAGCATCAGTGTAACTCCTGTCCTTAAATACAGCATCACTCTTTCAGCAGCATTTTACTATGAGCATCAGTGTCGCTCCTGTCCCAAAATACAGCATCACTCTTACAGCAGCATTTTACTATGAGCATCAGTGTAGCTCCTTTCCTTAAATACAGCATCAGTCTTACAGCAGCATTTTAATATGGGCATCAGTGTAACTCCTGTCCTTAAATACAGCATCACTTTCACAGCTGCATTTTACTATGAGCATCAGTGTAGCTCCGGTCCTTAAATACAGCATCACTCTTACAGCAGCATTTTACTATGAGCATCAGTGTAGCTCCTGTCCTTAAATACAGCATCACTCTTATAGCAGCATTTTACTATGAGCATCATTGTAGCTCCTGTCCTTAAATACAGCATCACTCTTACAGCAGCATTTCACTATGAGGATCAGTGTAGCTCCTGTCCTTAAATAGAGCATCACTCTTACAGCAGCATTTTACTATGAGCATCAGTGTAGCTCCTGTCCTTAAATACAGCATCAGTCTTACAGCAGCATTTTACTATGAGCATCAGTGTAACTCCTGTCCTTAAATACAGCATCACTCTTACAGCAGCATTTTACTATGAGCATCAGTGTAGCTCCGGTCCTTAAATACAGCATCACTTTTACAGCAAGATTTTACTATGAGCATCAGTGTAACTCTTGTCCTTAAATACAGCATCACTCTTACAGCAGCATTTTACTATGAGCATCAGTGTAACTCCTGTCCTTAAATACAGCATCACTCTTACAGCAGCATTTTGCTATGAGCATCAGTGTAGCTCTTGTCCTTAAATACAGCATCACTCTTACAGCAGCATTTAACTATGAGCATCAGTGTAACTCCTGTCCCAAAATACAGCATCACTCTTACAGCAGCATTTTATTATGAGCATCAGTGTAACTCCTGTCATTAAATACAGCATCACTCTTACAGCAGCATTTTACTGTGAGCATCAGTGTAACTTCTGTCCTTAAATACAGCATCACTTTCACAGCTGCATTTTACTATGAGCATCAGTGTAGCTCCTGTCCTTAAATACAGCATCACTCTTACGGCAGCATTTTACTATGAGCATCAGTGTAGCTCCTTTCCTTAAATACAGCATCAGTCTTACAGCAGCATTTTAATATGAGCATCAGTGTCGCTCCTGTCCCAAAATACAGCATCACTTTTACAGCTGCATTTTATTATGAGCATCAGTGTAACTCCTGTCCTTAAATACAGCATCACTTTCACAGCAGCATTTAATTATGAGCATCATTGTAGCTCCTGTCCTTAAATCCAGCATCACTCTCACAGCAGCATTTTACTATGAGCATCAGTGTAACTCCTGTCCTTAAATACAGCATCACTCTTACAGCAGCATTTTACTATGAGCATCAGTGTAACTCCTGTCCTTAAATACAGCATCACTTTCACAGCTGCATTTTACTATGAGCATCAGTGTAGCTCCGGTCCTTAAATACAGCATCACTCTTACAGCAGCATTTTACTATGAGCATCAGTGTAGCTCCTGTCCTTAAATACAGCATCACTCTTACAGCAGCATTTTACTATGAGCATCAGTGTAGCTCCTGTCCTTAAATACAGCATCACTCTTACAGCAGCATTTTACTATGGACATCAGTGTAGCTCCTGTCCTTAAATTCAGCATCACTCTTACAGCAGCATCTTACTATGAGCATCAGTGTAGCTCCTGTCCTTAAATACAGCATCACTCTCACAGCAGCATTTTACTATGAGCATCAGTGTAGCTCCTGTCCTTAAATTCAACATCACTCTTACAGCAGCATCTTACTATGAGCATCAGTGTAGCTCCTGTCCTTAAATACAGCATCACTCTTACAGCAGCATTTTACTATGAGCATCATTGTAACTCCTGTCCTTCAATACAGCATCACTTTCACAGCTGCATTTTACTATGAGCATCAGTGTAGCTCCTGTCCTTAAATACAGCATCACTCTTACAGCAGCATTTTACGATGAGCATCAGTGTAGCTCCTGTCCTTAAATACAGCATCACTTTCACAGCTGCATTTTACTATGAGCATCAGTGTAGCTCCTGTCCTTAAAGACAGCATCACTCTTACAGCAGCATTTTACTATGAGCATCAGTGTAGCTCCTGTCCTTAAATTCAGCATCACTCTTACAGCAGCATCTTACTATGAGCATCAGTGTAGCTCCTGTCCTTAAATACAGCATCACTCTTACAGCAGAATTTTACTATGAGCATCAGTGTCGCTCCTGTCCCAAAATACAGCATCACTCTTACAGCAGCATTTTACTATGAGCATCAGTGTAACTCCTGTCCTTAAATACAGCATCACTCTTTCAGCAGCATTTTACTATGAGCATCAGTGTCGCTCCTGTCCCAAAATACAGCATCGCTCTTACAGCAGCATTTTACTATGAGCATCAGTGTAGCTCCTTTCCTTAAATACAGCATCAGTCTTACAGCAGCATTTTAATATGGGCATCAGTGTAACTCCTGTCCTTAAATACAGCATCACTTTCACAGCTGCATTTTACTATGAGCATCAGTGTAGCTCCGGTCCTTAAATACAGCATCACTCTTACAGCAGCATTTTACTATGAGCATCAGTGTAGCTCCTGTCCTTAAATACAGCATCACTCTTACAGCAGCATTTTACTATGAGCATCATTGTAGCTCCTGTCCTTAAATACAGCATCACTCTTACAGCAGCATTTTACTATGAGCATCAGTGTAGCTCCTGTCCTTAAATAGAGCATCACTCTTACAGCAGCATTTCACTATGAGGATCAGTGTAGCTCCTGTCCTTAAATACAGCATCACTCTTACAGCAGCATTTTACTATGAGCATCAGTGTAGCTCCTGTCCTTAAATACAGCATCAGTCTTACAGCAGCATTTTACTATGAGCATCAGTGTAACTCCTGTCCTTAAATACAGCATCACTCTTACAGCAGCATTTTACTATGAGCATCAGTGTAGCTCCGGTCCTTAAATACAGCATCACTTTTACAGCAAGATTTTACTATGAGCATCAGTGTAACTCTTGTCCTTAAATACAGCATCACTCTTACAGCAGCATTTTACTATGAGCATCAGTGTAACTCCTGTCCTTAAATACAGCATCACTCTTACAGCAGCATTTTGCTATGAGCATCAGTGTAGCTCTTGTCCTTAAATACAGCATCACTCTTACAGCAGCATTTAACTATGAGCATCAGTGTAACTCCTGTCCCAAAATACAGCATCACTCTTACAGCAGCATTTTATTATGAGCATCAGTGTAACTCCTGTCATTAAATACAGCATCACTCTTACAGCAGCATTTTACTGTGAGCATCAGTGTAACTTCTGTCCTTAAATACAGCATCACTTTCACAGCTGCATTTTACTATGAGCATCAGTGTAGCTCCGGTCCTTAAATACAGCATCACTAGCATTTTACTATGAGCATCAGTATAGCTCCTGTCCTTAAATACAGCATCACTCTTACAGCAGCATTTTACTATGAGCATCAGTGTAGCTCCTGTCCTTAAATACAGCATCACTCTTACAGCAGCATTTTACTATGAGCATCAGTGTAGCTCCTGTCCTTAAATACAGCATCACTCTTACAGCAGCATTTCACTATGAGGATCAGTGTAGCTCCTGTCCTTAAATACAGCATCACTCTTACAGCAGCATTTTACTATGAGCATCAGTGTAGCTCCTGTCCTTAAATACAGCATCAGTCTTACAGCAGCATTTTACTATGAGCATCAGTGTAACTCCTGTCCTTAAATACAGCATCACTCTTACAGCAGCATTTTACTATGAGCAACAGTGTAGCTCCGGTCCTTAAATACAGCATCACTCTTACAGCAAGATTTTACTATGAGCATCAGTGTAACTCTTGTCCTTAAATACAGCATCACTCTTACAGCAGCATTTTGCTATGATCATCAGTGTAACTCCTGTCCTTAAATACAGCATCACTCTTACAGCAGCATTTTGCTATGAGCATCAGTGTAGCTATTGTCCTTAAATACAGCATCACTCTTACAGCAGCATTTAACTATGAGCATCAGTGTAACTCCTGTCCTTAAATACAGCATCACTCTTACAGCAGCATTTTACTGTGAGCATCAGTGTAGCTCCTGTCCTTAAATACAGCATTACTCTTACAGCAGCATTTTACTATGAGCATCAGTGTAACTCCTGTCCTTAAATACAGCATCACTCTTACAGCAGCATTTTATTATGAGCATCAGTGTAGCTCCTGTCCTTAAATACAGCATCACTCTTACAGCAGCATTTTACTATGAGCATCAGTGTAGCTCCTGTCCTTAAATACAGCATCAGTCTTACAGCAGCATTTTACTATGAGCATCAGTGTAGCTCCTGTCCTTAAATACAGCATCACTCTTACAGCAGCATTTTACTATGGACATCAGTGTAGCTCCTGTCCTTAAATTCAGCATCACTCTTACAGCAGCATCTTACTATGAGCATCAGTGTAGCTCCTGTCCTTAAATACAGCATCACTCTCACAGCAGCATTTTACTATGAGCATCAGTGTAGCTCCTGTCCTTAAATTCAGCATCACTCTTACAGCAGCATCTTACTATGAGCATCAGTGTAGCTCCTGTCCTTAAATACAGCATCACTCTTACAGCAGCATTTTACTATGAGCATCATTGTAACTCCTGTCCTTCAATACAGCATCACTTTCACAGCTGCATTTTACTATGAGCATCAGTGTAGCTCCTGTCCTTAAATACAGCATCACTCTTACAGCAGCATTTTACGATGAGCATCAGTGTAGCTCCTGTCCTTAAATACAGCATCACTTTCACAGCTGCATTTTACTATGAGCATCAGTGTAGCTCCTGTCCTTAAAGACAGCATCACTCTTACAGCAGCATTTTACTATGAGCATCAGTGTAGCTCCTGTCCTTAAATTCAGCATCACTCTTACAGCAGCATCTTACTATGAGCATCAGTGTAGCTCCTGTCCTTAAATACAGCATCACTCTTACAGCAGAATTTCACTATGAGCATCAGTGTCGCTCCTGTCCCAAAATACAGCATCACTCTTACAGCAGCATTTTACTATGAGCATCAGTGTAACTCCTGTCCTTAAATACAGCATCACTCTTTCAGCAGCATTTTACTATGAGCATCAGTGTCGCTCCTGTCCCAAAATACAGCATCGCTCTTACAGCAGCATTTTACTATGAGCATCAGTGTAGCTCCTTTCCTTAAATACAGCATCAGTCTTACAGCAGCATTTTAATATGGGCATCAGTGTAACTCCTGTCCTTAAATACAGCATCACTTTCACAGCTGCATTTTACTATGAGCATCAGTGTAGCTCCGGTCCTTAAATACAGCATCACTCTTACAGCAGCATTTTACTATGAGCATCAGTGTAGCTCCTGTCCTTAAATACAGCATCACTCTTACAGCAGCATTTTACTATGAGCATCATTGTAGCTCCTGTCCTTAAATACAGCATCACTCTTACAGCAGCATTTTACTATGAGCATCAGTGTAGCTCCTGTCCTTAAATAGAGCATCACTCTTACAGCAGCATTTCACTATGAGGATCAGTGTAGCTCCTGTCCTTAAATACAGCATCACTCTTACAGCAGCATTTTACTATGAGCATCAGTGTAGCTCCTGTCCTTAAATACAGCATCAGTCTTACAGCAGCATTTTACTATGAGCATCAGTGTAACTCCTGTCCTTAAATACAGCATCACTCTTACAGCAGCATTTTACTATGAGCATCAGTGTAGCTCCGGTCCTTAAATACAGCATCACTTTTACAGCAAGATTTTACTATGAGCATCAGTGTAACTCTTGTCCTTAAATACAGCATCACTCTTACAGCAGCATTTTACTATGAGCATCAGTGTA
This sequence comes from Gymnothorax reevesii, assembly GCA_029721435.1. NCBI lineage: Eukaryota > Metazoa > Chordata > Actinopteri > Anguilliformes > Muraenidae > Gymnothorax > Gymnothorax reevesii. The sequence goes on from CM056574.1 coordinate 10,992,846, forward strand.
ACTCCTGTCCTTAAATACAGCATCACTCTTACAGCAGCATTTTGCTATGAGCATCAGTGTAGCTCTTGTCCTTAAATACAGCATCACTCTTACAGCAGCATTTAACTATGAGCATCAGTGTAACTCCTGTCCCAAAATACAGCATCACTCTTACAGCAGCATTTTATTATGAGCATCAGTGTAACTCCTGTCATTAAATACAGCATCACTCTTACAGCAGCATTTTACTGTGAGCATCAGTGTAACTTCTGTCCTTAAATACAGCATCACTTTCACAGCTGCATTTTACTATGAGCATCAGTGTAGCTCCGGTCCTTCAATACAGCATCACTCTTACAGCAGCATTTTACTATGAGCATCAGTATAGCTCCTGTCCTTAAATACAGCATCACTCTTACAGCAGCATTTTACTATGAGCATCAGTGTAGCTCCTGTCCTTAAATACAGCATCACTCTTACAGCAGCATTTTACTATGAGCATCAGTGTAGCTCCTGTCCTTAAATACAGCATCACTCTTACAGCAGCATTTCACTATGAGGATCAGTGTAGCTCCTGTCCTTAAATACAGCATCACTCTTACAGCAGCATTTTACTATGAGCATCAGTGTAGCTCCTGTCCTTAAATACAGCATCAGTCTTACAGCAGCATTTTACTATGAGCATCAGTGTAACTCCTGTCCTTAAATACAGCATCACTCTTACAGCAGCATTTTACTATGAGCAACAGTGTAGCTCCGGTCCTTAAATACAGCATCACTCTTACAGCAAGATTTTACTATGAGCATCAGTGTAACTCTTGTCCTTAAATACAGCATCACTCTTACAGCAGCATTTTGCTATGATCATCAGTGTAACTCCTGTCCTTAAATACAGCATCACTTTCACAGCTGCATTTTACTATGAGCATCAGTGTAGCTCCGGTCCTTAAATACAGCATCACTCTTACAGCAGCATTTTACTATGAGCATCAGTATAGCTCCTGTCCTTAAATACAGCATCACTCTTACAGCAGCATTTTACTATGAGCATCAGTGTAGCTCCTGTCCTTAAATACAGCATCACTCTTACAGCAGCATTTTACTATGAGCATCAGTGTAGCTCCTGTCCTTAAATACAGCATCACTCTTACAGCAGCATTTCACTATGAGGATCAGTGTAGCTCCTGTCCTTAAATACAGCATCACTCTTACAGCAGCATTTTACTATGAGCATCAGTGTAGCTCCTGTCCTTAAATACAGCATCAGTCTTACAGCAGCATTTTACTATGAGCATCAGTGTAACTCCTGTCCTTAAATACAGCATCACTCTTACAGCAGCATTTTACTATGAGCAACAGTGTAGCTCCGGTCCTTAAATACAGCATCACTCTTACAGCAAGATTTTACTATGAGCATCAGTGTAACTCTTGTCCTTAAATACAGCATCACTCTTACAGCAGCATTTTACTATGATCATCAGTGTAACTCCTGTCCTTAAATACAGCATCACTCTTACAGCAGCATTTTGCTATGAGCATCAGTGTAGCTATTGTCCTTAAATGCAGCATCACTCTTACAGCAGCATTTAACTATGAGCATCAGTGTAACTCCTGTCCTTAAATACAGCATCACTCTTACAGCAGCATTTTACTGTGAGCATCAGTGTAGCTCCTGTCCTTAAATACAGCATTACTCTTACAGCAGCATTTTACTATGAGCATCAGTGTAACTCCTGTCCTTAAATACAGCATCACTCTTACAGCAGCATTTTATTATGAGCATCAGTGTAGCTCCTGTCCTTAAATACAGCATCACTCTTACAGCAGCATTTTACTATGAGCATCAGTGTAGCTCCTGTCCTTAAATACAGCATCAGTCTTACAGCAGCATTTTACTATGAGCATCAGTGTAGCTCCTGTCCTTAAATACAGCATCACTCTTACAGCAGCATTTTACTATGAGCATCAGTGTAACTCCTGTCCTTAAATACAGCATCACTCTTACAGCAGCATTTTACTATGAGCATCAGTGTAGCTCCTGTGCTTAAATACAGCATCACTCTTAGAGCAGCATTTTACTATGAGCATCAGTGTAGCTCCTGTCCTTAAATACAGCATCACTCTTACAGCAGTATTTTACTATGATCATCGGTGTCGCTCCTTTCCTTAAATACAGCATCACTCTTACAGCAGCATTTTACTATGAGCATCAGTGTAACTCCTGTCCTTAAATACAGCATCACTCTTACAGCAGTATTTTACTATGATCATCGGTGTCGCTCCTTTCCTTAAATACAGCATCACTCTTACAGCAGCATTTTACTATGAGCATCAGTGTAGCTCCTGTGCTTAAATACAGCATCACTCTTACAGCAGCATTTTACTATGAGCATCAGTGTAACTCCTGTCCTTAAATACAGCATCACTCTTACAGCAGTATTTTACTATGATCATCGGTGTCGCTCCTTTCCTTAAATACAGCATCACTCTTACAGCAGCATTTTACTATGAGCATCAGTGTAACTCCTGTCCTTAAATACAGCATCACTCTTACAGCAGCATTTTACTATGAGCATCAGTGTAGCCTCTGTCCTTAAATACAGCATCACTCTTACAGCAGCATTTTACTATGAGCATCAGTGTAGCTCCTGTCCTTTAATACAGCATCAGTCTTACAGCAGCATTTTACTATGAGCATCAGTGTAACTCCTGTCCTTAAATACAGCATCACTCTTACAGCAGCATTTTACTATGAGCATCAGTGTAGCTCCTGTCCTTAAATACAGCATCACTCTTACAGCAGCATTTTACTATGAGCATCATTGTAGCTCCTGTCCATAAATACAGCATCACTCTTACAGCAGCATTTAACTATGAGCATCAGTGTAGCTCCTGTTCTTAAATACAACATCACTCTTACAGCAGCATTTTACTATGAGCATCAGTGTAGCTCCTGTCCTTAAATACAGCATCACTCTTACAGCAGCATTTTACTATGAGCATCAGTGTAGCTCCTGTCCTTAAATACAGCTTCACTCTAACAGCAGCATTTTACTATGAGCATCAGTGTAGAGCCTGTCCTTAAATACAGAATCACTCTTTCAGCAGCATTTTACTATGAGCATCAGTGTAGCTCCTGTCCTTAAATACAGCATCACTCTTACAGCAGCATTTTACTATGAGCATCAGTGTAGCTCCTGTTCTTAATTACAGCATCACTCTTACAGCAGCATTTTACTATGAGCATCAGTGTAGCTCCTGTTCTTAAATACAGCATCACTCTTACAGCAGCATTTTACTATGAGCATCAGTGTAGCTCCTGTCCTTAAATACAGCATCACTCTTACAGCAGCATTTTACTATGAGCATCAGTGTAGCTCCTGTCCTTAAATACAGCATCACTCTTACAGCAGCATTTTACTATGGGCATCAGTGTAACTCCTGTCCTTAAATACAGCATCACTCTTACAGCTGCATTTTACTATGAGCATCAGTGTAGCTCCTGTCCTTAAATACAGCATCACTCTTACAGCAGCATTTTACTATGGGCATCAGTGTAACTCCTATCCTTAAATACAGCATCACTCTTACAGCAGCATTTTACTATGGGCATCAGTGTAACTCCTGTCCTTAAATACAGCATCACTCTTACAGCTGCATTTTACTATGAGCATCAGTGTAGCTCCTGTCCTTAAATACAGCATCACTCTTACAGCAGCATTTTACTATGGGCATCAGTGTAACTCCTGTCCTTAAATACAGCATCACTCTTACAGCAGCATTTTACTATGAGCATCAGTGTAGCTCCTGTCCTTAAATACAGCATCACTCTTACAGCAGCATTTTACTATGAGCATCAGTGAGATTAAGGACTGCTGCTCAGTCTCTTCACTCCAGGGCTCTTCCACACTCGGGGCCAATATGACTCTGACTGGCTTTATCAGCTTGTGTAAAGGATGCTGCAGGTTCCCTCTGTACAGTGACAGTGTGGAGCTCCCTGCTGCAACACTCACTGTACTCTACAGTCCCCAGCATCTTCTCCCACACTCTGTACTTCAGGTTGCCCAGGTGCTTGGCCACATCAATCAGCGCTCCTGAGAGCGTCTCTGGATCTGCCAGTGTGCACTGGGCTCTGTAATAACATTCAGGAGTCACTTGTGCTGAGGCCTCGGCTTCAGTACCATAGAAGATCATCAGCAGTAACATCAGATCTTCACTCTACAAGAAAATGGCTCCATCCCTCCCAGTGTCCTGCCACACGGCCCCACTGGCTGCCAGATATGAAGCAGCCCGACCCCACTGAGGGACTCACTCACAGGGGCCCCAGGGGACTATTTTCGCGGGACATATTCTCTTTTATTTAGTATTTCAGAATTATCCCTCAATATTCATTACACACCTGCTGTGATTATTATGGAAGAGATTTATTTCAAACAGTCACTCACTGATAGAACATTTCAGCGCAAATAAACTACTTTCATATTTTGTCTGATGAGAGAGGATGGAGTTTGCTGACCTGCGTTGTGTGTCCTTGTAGTTCTGTAATCAGAAGAGTGAATTAATGTCACTGTAGCCAATACTGAGTGTATTTAAACTGTGTTTGGAAGCACAACTACATGCCTCCTTGTTTTTGAACATGCATTACAAATGACAACTTGGGGAAACTAAATGCTTTACTGAAACATATTCTCTCTGTTTACATTGTTTGAATTTTAAATTAAATTCAACTAGAAAAAATGGTAAAATTCTTTGCCAGCAGAATCAAGGCTATAATTCTGTTTGAGGAAGCTTTGAAGAGATTTGATGACATCAGCAGGTCTGCATGAAAAGGCAGTTTAGAGAATCCTGCACTCTGTACATGAGTGTCTGTGAGCACTGACAGCAGTTAGTACAGAGTCCTACAGACACAGTGAACAGGTCTTACCTGCAGGAATGAGACGTCTTCAGCTCCCAGCTCCTGTTCTATGACTCTGATTTGTTCTGAAAGGGATGACATCTCTTCTGTCATCTTCTCAATCTTCTCCTTCATCATCTGACTCTTCTTCTCCTCTTCCTCCTGCAGTGCAGTGATCCTGGCTGCCTCTTCATCTCTCAGGAACTGCTGAAGTTTCTCAAACTCCGTCTTTATCTGTCTCTCTGTGTGCTGGGCCTGACTCTGGAATAAACATTATTCACCATCATCTCAGCACAATCCAGGGCTGCATTTTCAACACTGTGATTTAAAGGCCTCAGTTCAGTACCTTGATGTGCTCTGCTGTTTGATCACAGATTAGTTTCACTTTATTAAAGGCTTTTAGCTTCTCCTGCAGTGGAGCCAGTGCAGTCCTGAGTCTCTCCTGTAAAGACATGACAGAGTCCAGACTTTACTGAGGAAACAGAGGGACAGTAAACTTCACTGTTTACACAGACAGCACAAGAGCCCTGTCAGATAGAGGGAGCCAGGATGGAGACTCAGGTCACAGCTTGTGCTGAAATAATGTGTCACTGAGACACATATCAGAGCATCACCTCTGTGTGGGACATTACAGGTAACCAGGCAAGACTGAATCAAATTACCTCTCTATTTAACACGCATCAGAGTAAAAAATATCCCAGTTTTAATATGCTGTAAGTTTAGCCAGTAGGTAACAGTGATTTGTACTCTTAGGCCATATTGCGTCAGACACATACTGTATATCTGAGCCATGAACTTTGACCCCTGCTGTCCCATGCTGAGCACTGCTCTCTAACACAGCTCTGAGAATGTCTCCATACTCCTGCCCCTCCCACCTGTCTCTCTCTGACAGTCATGTGACACAGAGTCAGTTTCCGAGAATTCAAAAATGACATGATCGAACTTCAAATAATACGAAATATGCAAAATGACATTCAGAATTACATTTAGTAAATACAGGATAAAAATCTTCAATTTGTAGCCAGTCTGTTACCTTTGACTCCTCTGCAGCCTCCTGTACTGGCTGTACATCGTGGTTTTTATGTTTTTTTGAAGTTAGACAGACAACACAGATGGAAATCTGATCCTCCACACAGAAGAGTTTGAGTTTCTCACTGTGCAGACTGCAGAGCTCTTCAGATCCTGCTTTAGCTCTCTGACTTCTCTCCTTTAAGAAAGCCTCACAGGTGTTCCTCAGAGACAGGTTATTGGGCGGGTTTTCCTTAGATCTTCTCCTGCAAACTGGACACTCCTGATATCCCTTCTGTCCCCAGTACTTCTGCACACAGTCCTTACAGAAGCTGTGACTGCATCTCAGGACAACAGGATCCCTGAAGATCTCAGAGCACACAGGACAGGAGAGCTCCTCTTCCAGGAGAGAAAATCCAGACGCCATTCCGTCTCAGTCTGTTCTCAGCTCAGTAATGGCTTCTGCTCAGTCAGAAGTTTAGTTTCACTTTTACTTACTGCTTTTCAAAAGCTGAAGGTGAAAAAAGGCTGGCTTCGTGCCTCAATTCAATGGTTTTGAACCTTTTTTCCTCTGACTAAAAAAATCTTCATAAATTCCTTGTTCACTGAGATTTGAGATTTAATTCTTATTGTCACGGTGGCCGGATTATTTTTCTTTATCAAGTTCGACGTGTGTGACAATTGCCTGTGTTTTGTGCTGTACTTCCTGTTTAACTCCTCTGCTCATGTTCCACTATCTCCTGCAGGGGGCAGCATTGCAGCTCTGTGGTTAGAGTGCGGTTGATCTGGCAGCAGTTTAACAACAGCTCTGTTCTTCAGGTTCTGCCACCTCTGTCTCTTGTGTTCAGCTGTACAGAGTCTCAGTCCCCAGATAACCTCATGCACACAACCTCCCTTACAAACATGATTCAAACACAGATCCAGAATCCATATCTATGGCCATGTTATGCTCTAAAATACCTGTAACTTAAACCAGACTGGAGTGACTTAAGTCAGCAGGGAATTCACTGCTCCATCCTTGCTGTACAAATTATTTTATTGGTATAAACCTCAGGAGAAATAAGATCTTGTTTTTAATGGGGTCCAAACTCATATTGTAATGATACACAAAAACCAGTTTGAATCCCTTTCTCCTATATCCCTGAGTGAACTAGCCAAATTAGTTGATACTTCCAAATCATCTACTTGTATCTTGGATCCCATTCCCACAAAGGTAATGAAAGAGCTCCTGCCCATTCTTGGCAGCCCAATTCTTCACATAATTAATTCTTCTCTGATTTCAGGTATTGTTCCCACTTCATTTAAGATGGCGGAAATCAAGCCGCTGCTTTAAAAACCAGATTTGGATCCCACAGTCCTAGTCAATTTTAGGCCAATCTCAAACCTCACATTTTTATCGAAGATCCTTGAAAAATGTGTCACCCAACAGCTCTCTTCTTTCCTGCAAACTAATGAGGTATGAGGTTGACAGTTTTCAGTCTGCCTATAGAAAGCATCACAGCACTGAAACAGCCCTCACTGTAAATTATCTACTTCATTCTATGGATAGTGGCCGCATCTCTGTTCTCGTCCTTCTCCATTTAAGTGTTGCCTTTCATACTGTAGACCACCATATTATTCTTCGTAGGTTGGAAAAATGAGTTGGTATTTCTGGACTTGCCCTTTCATGGTTTAAGTCTTATCTGTCTGACAGATCTCAGTTTGTCTGGGTAAATAACAAGTGTTCAGAGTATTCAAAGGTTAACTTTGGAATACCTCAAGGATCTGTTCTGGGCCCTTTGCTTTTTTCTCTATACATGCTTCCGCTTGGAAATATCATAAATAGACTTGATGTTAAAAACCATTGTTATGCAGACGACACGCAGCTCTATATATCCTTTAAACCGGGTGAAAATGATCCGGTTACTAGATTAGAGATGTGTCTTAAAGCTGTTAAAGCTTGGATGATGCAAAATTTTCTTTCACTAAACCCAGATAAGACTGAAATATTGGTACTGGGTCCCAAATCTCTTAGGGTCTCATTCATTAAGTTTTCTCTTAACTTAAATGGTCTCTCTGTTTCTGCCAGAGCTGTCGTTAAAAACCTGGGGGTGACTCTTGATTCAGAACTCTCTTTCCAGGCTCACATCAACAATATCATTCAAGTGGCTTTTTTCCATCTTCAAAACATGAAAACTCAGAAAAATGTTGTCCCTTCAAGGCGCTGAAAAAATGGTTCAGGCATTTGTGTCCTCTCGGCTGGACTATTGTAGTGTCTTACTGTCTGGTTGCAGTAGCTCAGCCCTGAAACGTCTGCAATTAGTGCAGAATGCTGCAGCTAGGGTTCTGACTAGACTAAGAAATATGATCACATTTGCCCGGTGCTCAAAAATCTTCATTGGCTGCCTGTAAAATTCAGAATTGAGTACAAAATACTATTACTAGCTTATAAAGCTTTAAATGACTTGGCCCCGGAATATCTTTGCTGTAAATGACTTGGCCCCGGAATATCTTTGCAGTCTTCTCATTCCTTACTCTCCCACCAAGATTACTTCGTTCACAAGGTGCTGAGTACTTGACAATTCCAAATATATCTAGAATTACAATTGGAGGCAGAGCATTCTCTGACAAAGCACCAATTTTATGGAACAATCTCCCAAGACAAATTCGGGCTTCAGACACACTCTCTGGGCTCTAATTTCTTGGCGCAGCGCAGGTGGCGTAGCGTGGCGCAGCCCGCGCAGTGGTAATTTCGTCCGGCGCAGCCCGCGCAGTGGTAATTTTGTGAGGTGCGCAGCCTTTGGTAGATGAAGGTGCGCCGAGATGGGTGTGGCAGCGTAGTAGGGGGAAGTGTCACAAATTTATCAAGACGCAGTGACAATTTCGTTGAAAAAGTCTCCCCTGGAGTTGCGCAGAAAACTCGCCAGCTCCAACCTGGTTTAATTTCTGTGCAGTGGTAATTTGGCTGACCGCAGGCAGTGCGCACACGTCACCGAAATCTCACAGGCAGGTTTCCAGAATGTCAGGCACATTTCAATGCAATAAATAATTACAGGAAGCACTATTTAATGTTACTGTCTGAATAAGGACATAAATTATAGTATCTACATCCATTGTCCTGATGTCAGATTAAAGGCGGTTGGCACGCGTTATGGAAGCTTGACCTGGCTTAATCAACGCAGCTGAATCTGTGCTGCAAACTAACGACTTCACATCTTTCTCAGCCAACCACAAACTGGCGTTCTATGCTCAGTAAAGCCACTTGCACACTGGACACGTAACAAATTTTTCGCACGACTGATTACAGACAAAGTCAATGCAAAGACGCGATAGTCGGACAGGGTTTCAATATAGCTCCGTGTCCGAAAGTCATAAAAGTTCTCATTTTTCTGAGTATTCCAGAAATTATTAGACGTGCAAACTTGGCCATGTTTGTGTTCAACCTTCAGAAAATGCAAATTGATTGCTATCGACTTTTCTTTGTCTTTTTAGCCTATTCGTCTGTTTTCTTCTGTTGAAGATAGACAACCGTCTTTATCCGGTCTTTATTTTGAAAATTAGTGAGATGGATCGAACAGATTCACACTTTATTTCCACACCAAAGATAAAATAGTACTTGTAGTCAGTGAGCAAATCAATTCCATGACCATTGACAGTGTCAATAAATTACCGCATGCGCGATCAAGACTGTCCAACACGAAATGCAAAACAATCCATGTCCAGCAGCCAGCAAAAAGTAAAAGTATTGATATGAGAACACATTTATAACAAAATAAAGAATAAAATATATCACCAACAAACGGAACATCCAAAAAAGATGACCCGCAAATAAATTAATCGCAGTGTTCATTGGATGTTCTGTTGTTAAAATGATTCTTTTTATTCTTTATTTTGTTATCAATCTGTTCTAATAGTCCTCTTTTGGCTGTCAGACACGGAGGCATTGTACATTGTCTCGCGCCAATGTCGACTCACTTTATTGACCAGAGCTTAAACAGAATCATTGATTGAAATTCTCGGTGCTCATCTTGAAGAACTGAGCCTTCTAATCAAAACATTCTCGTTTAATATCTAAAAGAGTCAGTAGATTTGAATAAATTAAAATCAATCGTCTGTTGGACACGGAGATACATTAAAACCCTGTCAGACTTTCGGACACGAGACACTGCGTTCAACACAATCTGTCGTGCGAAAAATTTTGCGTCCAGTGTGCAAGCAGCTCAATACTCTACTATTATTGTAACTTAGGTCGTTTTTAGTGGGGGAAAGGAATACAGCCTGATTGCTATGATGTCGTACTGAGTTAAGATCACATATTGAAAATAAATGTGTGACGTATCTTGCATTGTTGTCCATGCGTGTTAATCTCAACATTTTGAGCAGCAACAGGGTGTAATAATAGGAACACGCTATCCATTGTTTCTCTTCGCAATGAGCAACCGTCGTATTTCATTCCAACTTCATAAGTTTGAATGATCTGACGCAGTTTGCCACTTGCGCAGGAAGGCGGGGAAGAGGCGGGACAGAGCAGTACTTGGGCCAGGCCACGCCGGGCATAAAATTGCAACATACGCCTGGACATACCCCGTTGGCGTGGCGCACCCCCCATTCGCCCGTCTGCGCCTGGTCTACAAATTTATTCTATCTTCAAGTGTAAGCTAAAAACTTATCTTTTTAGTCAAGCCTATGATTATTTATGTATAAACATTTATTGGCTCTGATGGGACTGACTACATCCTTGTTTTATCTTGATGTGACAGTTGAAGGGTCCTGTCACTGGAAGTGTCTCCTAATAAGTACATGCCCTGGCTACCTTGCCAATGAGCCTGGCTCTTTGGCGATGTGGTCAGCGCGCATGACTCTTACCCGGGAGTCTGGAGGTTCAAGTCCCCGCCCGGGCCCTCCTTCGGCCTGCTACATTCTGGCGTAATCGGCAGGATCTGGGGCATCCTAATGGATGGCAGCATGTGTCAAGCACGGAGCGTGAGGTCACGCTCACGAATTCTTTAACATTGGGGGCTCATCCAGGATTCCAATATCTGACCTGCACTCCTTGAAGAATCGGCGCCGACTGAAAACCGTGCGCACGGTCGTCCAGGGGACGTTGTGGAAAGACCTCAGCCCGGGGCGATTGTGAAGGCCCTATTGGGGTGTGTAGTAGGTCAGAAACGGGGGGTTATCCAAACAATGAGTGGAGGTGCGCGTGAGTGACGGAATTTTTACTGAATAGGCAAAATTCTAAACGATGTGCAATGAAGCGGAACGAGCTGCCCACACGACAAAATCAGAACAATTTTTTGAGCTTTTAAGTTGTAGTTGATGTATCATGGCTCAAAACCAATATCCTATTTTCTGTACACCAAATATTTCAAAATTGTATGTGTTGCATTGGAAGTTTTGGTCAGTGTATAAAGGAGAGGAGTGTCTAACCTTGTAAGGTTCCGTGGTTCTGTGTGTTTTGGTTTGTTCATTTTAGGTTATTTATTCAGTGATGTGAGTCTGATGTCTAGTGTTGCACATTTCAGTTTTCCCCGGTATTATTCCAGTCCTTGTCTTACCCAGGTACAGTCTTTGCTTTTTCCCCGGTCGCGTCACAGTCCGTCAGTTTCTGTCTTAATTGATTGTGACACTATTTCGGGTGATTTAATGGATTCTGGGTTTCAACCTTCCTTCCGTCTCGTTTACTAGTTTCCTCTTGCTTTCCTATAATTACTAACAAAGTACTAACAGTTTGTTTTGTTAAAATTACTAACCAAAACTAATATTGTGCATATTATACTAACCTACAAACAAGCACCCGAGATTGTACAGCTGCACTTACTGATTGACTAATTACCTCTCCGCGTTCGCTCTATTCTTGTTTCCGTATCTCGTTTCCTTACTGGCTTAGCTATGCTTTCTGCAGAGTCTCTGCATCTTTATTTTCTATTCTGGTTCTTATCCTATTCACTTAGGAGTCTTTTTATTTAGTTTATTTGTCCGGTGAGGGGGATTCTTGTGATCCGCGTCTTTGTGTTAATGTTTTTCCGCTCTTTGTAATTGAGTTTCCCTCGTGTGATTACCCCTTGTTAATTGCATTATTTTCAGCACCTGTTGTCGAGCTGCGTGTGTCTCCCCTCCCCTTTATATTCCCATGCAGCAGGCACTGAGGCAGACGGGACTTTACGTTGCACACCTTGCCTATGCCTTATTCTGAGTTTCCACGCACTCACTGCGAGATGCGTGTGTTCCGGGGCCTGGACGCTGTGCGGGCAGCGCCCAGTCGTGATTGGGATTCGCCCGAGCCGTCTGTATCCGCTGCGCTTCCTGAACCATCTTGGCCTGCTGGATTTCCCGAGTTCCCGGTGTTCGCTGCGCGCTGCACCTTCTGCACCGGTGGGATCTTCCGGGTTCCCTGTGCCCGCTGTACCATCTGCGCCAGTCGGTTCTCCCGAGTTCCCGGTGCCACTGTGCGATGTACCATTCTGCGCCAGCTGGATCTCCGAGTCCCCTGTGCCTGCTGTTTCCCGTGATGTTCCCGTCCGAGTCACCTGACCCATTCCGAGATGTGTGCTGTTCTCTGTGATACCCCCGTCCGAGTCACCTGACCCTTTCCGAGATGTGTGCTGTTCTCTGTGATACCCCCGTCCGAGTCACCTGACCCACTCCGAGATGTGTGCTGTTCTCCGTGATGTTTCTGCCCGAGTCACCTGACCCTCTCCGAGACGTGTGCTGTTTCCCATTATGTTCCTGTCCGAGTCACCAGATCCATTCTGAGGTGTGTGCTCTCCCCCGTGATGTTTCGTCCGAGTCACTTGATCCATTCCGAGCCGCTGGCTCGTTGCGAAGCCGTCTTCTCCTGAGCAACATCTCCAGCCCTGTGTTTCCCTGTGCTCCAGTCCAGTTTCAGTGCCCTTAGCTATTCTATTCAGTGCTTAGGCACGGTGGTTTTGTTTTGGCCGGAAGTGCCTTTCTTTAGTTATTCTCTAGTCCCGTGCCTTAGTTCTCCCCGTTCAGTGTTTGTGTGACACGGTGTTTTGTTTGGCCTGTTTTGTTTGGCCTTTTGGTTTTTCCCTGCCCTGCCTTGGTTTTTTTTGAAAGAAATAAATTCCTGAGTTCCCGCACCTGGCGTCTAACCCTACTTTCTTAACAAACCTGGTCATTTGGAGCATAGGGTACAAGGTGCTGTTGGAAGTAAGGAGGATGGTTGAGATAAATACACTTAAATATAAGTTTAAGACATTGAATGTGTTTTCTTACACTAGGAGAAGTGCAGTTGTGAGAGAAATTAAATGTAGTTATATACTTGTAATCAGAGGCGTGACCAGAATGCCAAGCTTAGGTGGGCATTTGTCCTCTTTGGGAGGGCAAAAAAAAGAACCTCTAATTTAAATCGCCATAAAATAAATAAATAGGGCCTATATATATAGTGGCGGCTGATGAACTGGCGATAGGGGAGGGACATTAACAGGTGTGGTCAGTTTTCATTAATTATGCACACTAGGGCTGCGCCAATCTTGAACCATGATTTTTTTAAGACGTAGCACCACCACCTGCTGCCATGGGGCGAACGTCCAAGCTTTCCCTTTACCTTCCCTGCTGAAAATACCAGCTTAACCAGCTTTACCACCTTCATCAAGCTATAGAGACCAGCTATGACCAGCTGAGAATACAAATCAGACCATCTTAAACCAGCTTAGACTTCTAGCAGCTAGAATTCTAAGCTGGTTTAGGATGGTCTGAGTTGTGTTATTAGCTGGTCATAGCTGGTCTCTATAGCTTGATGAAGGCAGTCAAAGCTGGTTAAGCTAGTAGTTTCAGCTGGAGTCAGCTGGTGAAGGGCTGGTTGACCAGCTAAAACTGTCCAAATACAGCTTAAACCAGCCTGACCAGCCTAGGCTGGTCAAAGCTGGAATTTTCAGCAGGGTTCATTAAACCCATCGCAGGTTGAACGAAAGTGCGAAACATCAAAGGGCATGTGAAATGCTTTTGGAAAAAGAACTTGACTGACTTCAGTATTTTTCGGCTACATGCGGCACGGAGCCAAGTAAAGAACTACAGAATCGCCTCATATGAACCAATTGGGCAACTGTCAGAAAAAAAAACCTGTTCCCATTTAGTATGCTTGATTAACAATCAATTAGTTTGTTCGTTTTCTCTCTAAGTTGAATGAGTAGAGCTGTTTAGACAGCATGTTTGATTGATGCATTTCGAACTTTAAATGTCCATAGAACAGCAGATTTGCATGAACCCGATTGTCATTGCCTCACGATTTCGTGCAAATGATCATTTATATCTCACATTCATGTTTCATCGGCTTTTGGGGAAGACGAAGATTTTTTCTAATTATTCAAACTGGAATTCTTTCAATCTAACACCGTAGCCCAGTTAGGTTTGTCTGCTTTTCACCATCACATCTTAATCGTTATAGGCCACTGAAATTGTTTGATTGTTATTGAGGCCAAGTACACGGGAGCAGATTTATGGAAGGGCGGAGCACGTGCAATTTGCGAAATCTAAACTCTGGCTTCTTCCTGGCAGCATTTTAAATTGTTTTAAGCCGCTTCAGGTGTGTATGTTGAAAGAAATTACACGCGACTGCCTACACACCTCATGTCTGTAAGTGGTCTCGTCACAATTTAAAAAAAATCCTCGTGCAACATCGCCACATCCCAACACAAGGTGGAAAACCTTCTGAAAAGCGGATGAAACATGAATGTGAGATATAAATGATCAGTCGCACAAAATGGCGTGGCAATGACAACATGTTCATGCAAATCTGCTGTTCTACGGCCATTTAAACTTCGAAATGCATCAAACATGTTGTCTTATTAAACAGCTCTACTCATTCAACTTAGAGAGTAAACGAATACACTATTTGATTTCCAATCAAGCAAAGTAAACAGGAACACGTTTACTTTTCTTAGAGTTGCCTTCTGAAGTCCTTTACTTGGCTCCGTGCAGCATGTAGCCGAAAAATATGTACGCCAGTCAAGTTTTCTTCCCGAAGTGCTCATGATACAGAATTATTGTTGCAACAACCCCAGTGAGTGACTAGCAACTCCAGACTAGCTGCTGGCGAGCTGCCTGGGCTCACTCGGTAGCCAACTCAGGTTATAACCACACGAGTCAATACAGATGACGAAACAATTACACAAATTACCTGAATGTCAAACAACAAGACTAACAAAATAAGCGGTGGCAGAATTAGCAACAAAAGAGATATGGGCGAAGTTTTAATTCCCCGAGAGAAGCACAGGGCCGGAGACGTGACCTCAGACTAATGAATGAAGACGGCAGTCTAAGAGCATGGGAGGGTCCTAGTAATTCGATAGTGCCCGTTAGTTTTGCAAAGGAATCCAGCAATCACACATAGTGATAGATAAATGAAGCATACGTAAAGCTCACTCTAAATGGCTTTGTGTCTCCGGCTGTCAGTTGGATATCGCGTGTTTGCTGTCAAATTGGAGTAGATCAGTTTTTTATCTTGAGTTTTCATTGGGGGGGCAGAGCTGTTCTCAGGGTGGGCACTGCCCACCCCCTGCCCCTCCTTGGTAACACCCCTGCTTGTAATTTAACTTGCACGTATGTTGAAATGTCATGGATGTACAAAACCCAAAACCAGTGAAGTTGGCACGTTGTGTAAATCGTAAATAAAAACAGAATACAATGATTTGCAAACCCTTTTCAACCTATATTCAATTGAATACACTGCAAAGACAAGTTACTTAATGTTCGAACAGGTAAACTTAGTAATTTTTTGCAAATATTAGCTCATATGGAATTTGATGCCTGCAACATGTTTCAAAAAAGCTGGTACAAGTGGCAAAAAAGACTGAGAGAGTTGAGGAATGCTCATCAAACACTTATTTGGAACATCCCACAGGTGAACGGGCTAATTGGGAACAGGTGGGTGCCATGACAGGGTATAAAAGCTGCTTCCCTGAAATGCTCAGTCATTCACAAACAAGGATGGGGCGAGAGTCACCACTTAGTGAACAAATGCATGAGCTGATTTTCGAACAGTTTAAAAACAACATTCCTCAACGAGCTATTGCAAGAAATTTAGGGATTTCATCATCTACGGCCCGTAATTTCGTCAAAAGGTTCAAAGAATCTGGAGAAATCACTGCACGTAAGCGACAAGGCCAAAAACAAACATTGAATACCCATGACCTTCGATCACTCAGGCGATACAGCATCAAAAACCGACATCAGTGTGTAAAGGACATCACCACATGGGCTCAGGAAGACTTCAGAAAACCACTGTCAGTAACTACAGTTCGTCGCTACATCTGCAAGTGCAAGTTAAAACTCTACAATGCAAAGCGAAAGCCATTTATCAACAGCACCCAGAAACGCCGCCGGCTTCGCTGGGCCCAAGCTCATCTAAGATGGACTGATGCAAAGTGGAAAAGTGTTCTGTGGTCTGACGAGTCCACATTTCAAATTGTTTTTGGAAACTGTGGATGTCGTGTCCTCCGGACCAAAGAGGAAAAGAACCATCCGGACTGTTATAGGCGCAAAGTTCAAAAGCCAGCATCTGTTATGGTATGGGGGTGTATTAGTGCCCAAGGCATGGGCAACTTACACACATGTGAAGGCACCGTTAATGCTGAAAGGTACATACAGGTTTTGGAGCAACATATGTTGCCATCCAAGCAACGTCTTTTTCATGGACCCCCCTGCTTATTTCAGCAAGACAATGCCAAGCCACATTATGCACATGTTACAACAGCATGGCTCCGTAGTAAAAGAGTGCGGGCACTAGACTAGCCTGCCTGTAGTCCAGACCGGTCTCCCATTGAAAATGTGTGGCACATTATGAAGCGTAAAATACGACAACGGAGACCCCGGACTGTTGAACAACTTAAGCTGTACATCAAGCAAAAATGGGAAAGAGTTCCTCCTGTAAAGCTTCAAAAATTAGTCTCCTCAGTTTCCAAACATTTACTGAGTGTCATTTAAGGGAAAGGCGATGTAACACAGTTGTAAAAAGGCCCCTGTGCCAACTGTTTTGGAATGTGTTGCTGCCTTTAAATTCTAAGTTAATGATTATTTGTAAAAAAAAAAAAAGTTTCTCAGTATGAACATTAAACATCTTGTATTTGCAGTGTATTCAATTGAATATAAGTTGAAAAGGATTTGCAAATCATTGTATTCTGTTTTTATCTACGATTTACATAACGTGCCAACTTCACTGGTTTTGGGTTTTGTAATTGACCGAACTGGGTGACCCTATACTGAACTGTGTGTCCCTCTGAGACCTCGGGGTAAGATCACAACAGAAGTGTTATGTAATGTGCATGTGCTCCTTCGAAACCCTGGGATCCTTCAGGGGCCCTGAGAGACGCCTCGGGATGATGTAAACGGCAGGGGGAGCCTCCTCTCCGCTGAGGCTGAGAAGGTTGTCGGGACCAGATGTATGCGGGATACCTGCACTCAGCTATGGAATGCTGAGAGAATTCTCTAGGCCTCCGTCGGTCAGAGTTGACCTTGGGTTAAGTATCCTAGTTGTGTGCTAGGCTGGAGCATCGGCGACTATGACTGTGAAGACCGATGCGTGAATGGCTGTCCTTGTTGCAAGTATTGCATGTGTATGCTGGCTGTTGGACAGAGCTGACGCAAAGCTTTCTGCGGACCCGCCTCTCTGTGGCGGCTTGTGTCAGCTTGTCTTCTCCTGTTTTAAGGTGCTTGGTCACGGCTTCTCTCCATTGTGACCGATCAGCTGCAAGGTTTTCCCAGGTCTCTGTGTCAATATCCACAGCCTTCATGTCACGCTTCACAACGTCACGGTATCGCAACTGTGGGCGTCCAGTGCATCTGCTTCCAGTTGCCAGCTCACCATACAGTAAGTCTTTAGGAATGCGACCGTCCGGCATGTGGTGAACATGACCCAGCCAGCGGAGTCTGCGTTGCCTGAGTAAGGTAAACATGCTAGGCAGACCCGCACGAGACAAGACCGCTGTGTTTGGGACTTTGTCTTGCCACGAAATTCCCAGGATGCGGCGGAGGCTTCTCATATGGAAGGTGTTCAGGCGTCTTTCTTGTCTGGCATATGTCGTCCATGTCTCGCTACCGTATAGCAGTGTACTGATGACGCAGGCGTTGTAGACTGCCATCTTGGTCTTCTCTGTGAGCATGGGGTTGGACCACACACGTGTAGTGAGGCGTGCAAGTGTGGTGGCCGCCTTTCCAATTCTCTTGTCAAGCTCCACGTCTAAGGAGAGGGTGTCGGTGACAGTGGAGCCTGGGTATGTGAAATGATGGACAACATCAAGCTCGTAGTCATCGATGGTAATGGTTAGTGGTGGTTCTGTTCCTTGTCCCAGGACGTTAGCCTTTTTCAGGCTGATGGTAAGCCTAAAGTCTTCACAAGCCTGGGAGAAACGGTCCATCAGTGACTGAAGTTCTTGCTGAGTGTGGGAGCCTATTGCTGCGTCGTCAGCAAATTGCATGTCTCTTATCAGGGCTTCACGCACATTGGTCTTGGCTCGAAGGCGGGCAAGGTTGAAAAGCCTGCCACCTGATCCTGTATGCAGGTAAATCCCTTCTTTTGATGTGCCAAATGCATGTTTTAGAAGCAAGGCAAAGAAGATTCCAAAGAGGGTTGGGGCAAGCACGCAGCCCTGTTTGACGCCGCTGCTGATGTTGAATGGCTCAGAGGTGCTGCCGTTGAACTGCACAGTCCCCTGCATGTTGGTGTGGAAGGACTTAATCAGGCTGAGTAGTTTAGGAGGGCAGCCAATTTTAGATAGAATTCTGAAAAGACCCTCTCAGCTGACGAGATCGAACGCTTTGGTCAGATCGATGAAGGCGATGTACAGGGGCATCTGCTGCTCTCTGCACTTCTCCTGAAGCTGGCGAAGGGAGAAGACCATGTCTATTGTTGATATTTCAGCACGAAAGCCGCACTGCGACTCTGGATAGACACACTCAGCTAATTTCTGTAGTCGGACCAGAATGACCCGAGCAAAGACTTTGCCCACAATGCTGAGTAGGGAGATGCCCCTGTAGTTGTGGCAGTCACTGCGTTCTCCCTTGTTTTTATAGAGCGTGACGATCTTAGCATCCCTCATGTCTTGTGGTACGGCCCCTTTGTTCCAGCACTCACAGAGGACTTCATGTAAAGTCTGTAATAGTGTAGTCTTTGATCAGGTCAGGGGGGTTCCCGTCACTGCCTGGAGCTTTCCTTGAGGCTAAGTTGTTGATAGCCTTGCTGAGTTCGTCAATAGTGGGTTCGTTGTCAAGCTCTCCCATGACAGGTAGGAATTTTATGGCGTCAAGGGCTGAAGTTGTTACTACGTTCTGTCGGGAATAGAGTTCAGAGTAGTATTCCACCCATCTCTCCATCTGTTGTCCCTTGTCTGTGATGACTTCCCCTGTGGTGGATTTCAGGGGAGCTGTCTTGTTCTGGGTTGGGCCCATTGCTGTTTTGATGCCTTCATACATCCCTTTTATGTTCCCAGTAATTGCTGCAGTCTGGATGGTTTCGCTGAGCTCTGTCCAGTAGTCATTAGCACAGCGTCTTGCAGTGCGTTTGACTTTATTCCTTGCAGCTCGAAGGATCTGTAAATTTTTCTCGCTAGATGACCGCTTGTATTCTGTTAGAGCAGCACGCATTGCTTCTATAATGGGGGTCATCTCAGCGGATTTAGCCTTGAACCAGTCATGCGATTTCGAAGTGTTTTTTCCAAAGGTGGCCAAGGCAGTGTAGTGCATGGTATCCCGCAAGGTGGTCCGCTTTGCAGTGGCAGAGTCCCCTGGCTGTGAGATTCCTAGTTCATTCTCAAACCTCTCAGCAAATTGCTCTACAAGGTCAGGCTGGCTCATCTTGGTGACATCAATGCGAGGGTTCCTTTGCTTCTTGCCGCGGTGGAACCTTTTCGGATGGAGCCTGACCTTGCAACACACAAAGGAGTGGTCTGTGTCACAGTCCGCGCTGTGGTAAGAGCGTGTGTGGAGTACGTTCTTAATGGCAGTTCATCTGACCAGGATAAGATCCAACTGATGCCAGTGCTTTGAGCGCGGGTGTCTCCAGGAGACCTTGTGCTGAGGTTTAGTCTTGAAAAAGGCTATGCAGAGGTTGTGATAAGCGCATAGCTTGAGCAGTCCCTGGCCATTGTCGTTCATCTTGCCGATGCTAAACTTTCCAAGGCAAGAAGGTCATGATCGTTGATCAGCTCCTAGTCTGGCGTTGAAGTCGCCTAGAAGGATAAGTTGTTCCTTAGAGATGTTGCTGATTGTGGCTGTGAGTTGATCATAAAACTCATCTTTAATGTCGGGTGTAGCGGAGAGTGTTGGAGCATACACGCTGACAAGAGTGACAGGGCTTGCCGTGGTGTTCAGGCGGAGAGTGAGGAGTCGTTCTGAGCCGTTGTTGCCTGGCTCTACCATATTCAGCAGGTTTTTCCTTCCTGCAAAGCCCACTCCATGCTGGCGTGGTTCGTCGGAGCTCTTCCCCTGCCAGAAGAAGGTGTAATCTTTCTCCCTCAGTCTTCCAGAGTCTGCAAGTCGCGTTTTTTGTCAGGTGGCAATGTCCACATTGAGCCTCCTGAGCTCGTCGTTGATGACGGCCGTTTTCCTAGAGTCGCTGACGTCCTGGAGGTCTTCCGAGAGACCTGTCAGCATTTTTATAACGTTCCAGCAGCCTAGTTTCAGGACTGGCTTCTTTTGATAATTTTTGTTGTTGCCTGGTGCAAAGTTTGCGGTCTGCCTGTCGAATGTCATGTCTCCTGATCTCCACGCACCCAATGGAGAAAGCAAACCGTGGCGGGACAGCACCTTATTGGCTGGGGGCTGCCCAGCTTGAGGCGGGCGGTAGCTGTCCAATGGGACTCGAAGGTCCCTCCCACCGACGAGAACGACCCCTGGCGTTTCACTCTACGCTAATCGAGCAGTAGCTTATCACCGGTAAACTGCCGTTCTATGTGTTGTGTCGATGCCATGGGCATAGCTGGAGTGTCCTCTACAGGTGTAGTGCGAGGTGTGTTGGTGTGTGGTGTAGTCGGTGTAATCGAATGCTAGCCTGGGCAGTGTTTTATGGAGAACAGGCTGTTGCCCATGTATCATGTCCCCCCTCTCCTTGTCACTGATGGGGCCAAAGGAACAACAGAGTCGCTACAGTTTGGGACCAGTGCCGTCGCAGGAGCTGCCAGAACGAGTTGAATACAACTTCGAACTGCCTTAGGGACTCCGACTCCGGATTTTTCCTCGAGGTTGACTCCTAAAACCTTTTCCATGGGTGAATACAGCCGCAAGGCAGCGGAGGTTTGTGATGAGGGTTTTCCTTCCCCTAGGTTGACTGCCTTCCCAGGCTGACTCTGGTGGGCGGGGTCGTCCATGTCCCCGTGGTAGGCTGAGGTCCAACCTGTCGTACCCCAGTGCCCGCTAGAGAGAATTAACGTCTTTGTAAATTAGTGTGCAGGGAAGGGGGGCTGGATAAAGAAATGTTAACGGAAAGGAGGGGAGTAATGAACTATCGTGGGAAATTTGCAGCAGAGGCGTACATTTAAGACATTTTGCTCATACAAATATCCAGGCAAAGGGAAACTCCCTTTATCCTTATTCTGCATGTAACTTGGGCCCTATATGCATATAATAAAGGCTGGATCCTATTTTACTATCACTATTTTACCATGTTTCTTACAGGAATTAATAAAAAATTCCACAACATTTGGGGGCTTAGTTTGGGATCCCAATATCTCACCAGCACCTCCCCGGCAAATCGGCGCAGCCTGAAAACTCCGTACACGGGTCGTCTGCGAGGCGATAGGGGAAGTCCTCAGCTCAGAGCGAGTCAAGGATGTTTGAGCATGTTGTGAGGCCAGGAGGGACATTCTCTGTCCATAGTTGGGAGAGGAGGAGCAGGTGAGAGACGGGATATTCCTGTATTTAGTTTTACTGATGTGAGAGTGAGAGAGTAAAACTGAAAATGGGACAGACTAACCGTAAAGGGGGGTGTTGTTGTACTTGTTGCAAGTCCTGTTGTGGGACAGATGATGTGACTTTGAACGTGACATGGGAGTGTGTAGAATGTCGGCTTCATGGTTCAGGGAAGTGGGAATCATTATGGGTAAAGGAATTTGAGCTTAGTGGGCACAGACTTGTATCCAGCTGTGCCTTCCACTCCGCCATCTACACACTTGGGAAATGAGCATCCGTATAACCCTTATGCACCTGAAATTAGGCATCGCATAGTCCTGTCACTAAAGTAGGCAAACATACAAAAATATTTTTGTCCTCCGTGACGCAGCAATTTGGAACCTAGGCTGCTGCCTCCTCTGTCCTATGATAACGCAGTAGAGGGAGCAGCGGGACCTTAAAAGAAAAGTTCGCAAATGCCTAATAAAAGTACCCCAATAAATGCGGGGCATCAGTGACATGCCCAAACGGTGAATGACAGTAGTGATGGGGACAGGGATGATTGTATGGGACTGATAGCCCCACAAATAGAAGTGTCTGCGGATGGCGGTGATACACAGTGGGTGTAGCGTGTGTGGACGTCGGGAGATACGTGTGCGGCTATGGAAGGGAGTCCCTATCCGTAGCAAGGGTACCAGGCGTTCCGTGCATGATTCGTACCATTCGTAACAAGTTATTGTTTAAACGCTACTGAAACAGGGCGCTGTCTGCATCTGCTACTGAGGCAGCAATGGTGTTTGCTAAAGCAGGAGTTTAGCCATTTTAATGGCTGTGGTTGGTTAAAGTTAGTGGAATTAATTTACGTGATTAACAGAGTTGGACTTTCGCCATTTTAATGGCTGTGGAGTGGTAAAGGGACAAAGCTGCAGAAGTGAACAGAATAGTTATTCATTATGAAACCATATAAAAGTCCATAGGAAGTAACAATTGAACGAATTGAGGCGAATTGAATTGCTTTGAGTAAAAAGTGAGGATCAGGGAAAATGATTAATGTACGAGAAACAACTACATTTCCTAGTTCTAAAGAGCAAGAAAATCTAAGCAGTTTTCTGTAAATAATAAGACTGTGTGAAATTGATGAGCCAGAACTATATCTCTGAAAAGAAAATGAAGAGAAAATAATGCTGAGAAACAAGAGGAATAAATTGTTCAAAATTTGCTAAAGTACTGCCAAACACATATACAGTAAGAGACTGTGTGCCACATTTAACTGATTGAGTTTTCTGTTCCAAGTACTGGACAATTTCACTTGCTATTTGAAGGTGAAAAAAAATAGGGTAAAATGATCAGAAAAGAAGAAGTAAATATAAAATATGATTTGAATGGTACAATTAGATATATAAAAGAATGAAAAAAATCTAAGTGAACTTGATTGAGTCTTGAGTGTTCAAATAACAGAAACAGACTGAGCTGAACAAATGTGGCAGGATTATTTACCTTCATGTGTTGGGATCCTGATTTTAAAAAAAACTATCACAGTTGAATATTTAATATTTATTCATGTTTTTTAATTAAATTAAATAAAATTAAATGCATATTGTAACACGGTCTAAAGCAACTCCACCCGGTTTTGCTGATGACATGGAGAACTGTCACAATGGTCGGGGCTAATAAGCCCTGACTGTGTATCTCCTCCATGCATTTAGCGGAACTGACTGAGGTGGATTGCTCAATCATAATTAATTGAAAAAAAAAACTCTTCGTATGCATTGTGTTTTTAAAAAAGGTGACTGAAAGCTTTCCTGACCAAGGAAATGCAATGAATGATTAATGAAAGATTTTTTTTTCTCCGTTTTGAACAGGACCTAGGTGTCAACATAAATCAGTGTCCAGGGAGGGGAAATTCACCAAAGTGATGTACATACATTGTAACATTCTGCTCATACATATATCCAAGCAAAGGAGGAATTTGTTCTGTCTTTGTTCTGCATGTAACTTGGACCCTACATGCATTTAGTAAAGGCCAGATCCTATTTTACCATCTCTGTCTCTGAGTGTTTCTCACAGGAAGATATAAAAATTTCCACCACAGCATGAATACATAAAGTCATAAGAGGAGCTCCTGATCACCCTGTCTCACGGGCCAAATAGCAGAATGATACTGAAAACTTGGCCACGCGACTCTCTCAGTGGCATGTATGCATCAAACAGGTAGCTGCATTATGGCCTGTTATATCAAGATCAAACACCGAGATCATTTCCTGCGTCATATAATCTGCAGTAATAATAATAGGTGATTTAGACCAAATAAGAGGTCCTGTCCACGAGAGAGCAATTCCTGACAACAACTACAAAATAAATGAAAAACGAGACTCTTCATTAGAGAATTGCGACAGCTGAGCCCTGAAAAATATCTAACACTGAATTAAAAAATCAGGGCTTGTGAATGAGTGTGAGTGAGGCTGAGTTGTGCTTATGGAACTGGCTTCGACAGAGGAACTTTCTGTAACTCTGACAGATGACTTTTTTTTAGATGCTGTAGAGCTTCCATTTGAAAGTGCATACATTCAATTAAATCTATTTTCCGTTGACTTAAATTCTTAATACCTTTGGTGAGGCTGACTAAAATCACCTGCTGCGTAGCTTGATCAGGAGGCATAGTCGCTTGACTCTCCATAGTGGCTTGATTGTTCTGTGGAAGAGCAGTGTTGTGTTCCAGGGTCCTGGGCCTTTGGCCAGGACAGTATTTTTGGTTTTAACAGTTTCTTGTACCAGGTTTCATAGTTCATGTTCATTCTCATGTTACAGTTTTAACAGTTTCTTGAATCGGGATTCTGCATTTTTATTTAACATGTTTATGTTATTTTACATTCTACATGTTTATTGTTCATGTTTTTACTTTTCCATGTTTTGTTTTTCGCCAGGTCTGCCCAGCCACTCCACTGCTTGTCTGCGTTCCGCCCCGTGCCTTCGTTGTTGCACATTTCAGAGCTCTGGTTGGCTTTGTGGTTTCCCCCTTCCTTCTGTGCTGTGCTGGATTCAGGGCTGTCTAAGCTTAATTGACAATTAACTGTTTTTCAGTTACTAATGTTTACTAACAGTCACGGGAGGTGTAATTCTTAGATAGGCACATTACTAATCACAACTAATTTAGACAGGGAGTTTATTGTCATGATTCCTGCTTTGCTGTTTCAAGATCTTGCTGTGCTTTTCTGTTCTAAACATTCATGCTGCTTTCAAACTGCATACTTCATCGGTACTTAAGCTGAGCCGCTCATTTTCTTAATGAGCAAGTCATTTCTACCTATCATTGTCCATGTTTAATGATCTTGCCTCTTGTTTCTTCTCCAGGTGTTGCTCCTCATGTGTACTGATTTCTGTTGCTTTATCTGGAGTCGGTTGTTGGCTGGCAGACAGTGTCTCATGCCCATCTGTCATGGAATTTAGTGCAGTATTTACAGCTTCATTCTATCCATTCAAGTGCTTGTTTTTTTACTTTCAAAGCCTGATTATTCTTTTCTGTTTGTGGTTTTTCTCCCTGGAGGTTCCAGTGGCTTTTATTTTTGTCGTTTGTGCTCTTGATTTATTTTACCTCTGTGAAGCTCTCTTTAGTTTGGATTTTTGCAACCCTTTGGGTCAAGTTTTCTGTTAGCCCTCGTGCCTGTTTCCTTTTCGATTAATTAACTCCCTGTTCTCCGGCATCTCGCTTCTGGTGTCTCTGATCTCGCATCAAGCGGAAATTAGCAGAGACCAGTTGCCACCATGGATCCGATTCAAAAGCTGGTGCCAAGAGAGAATCAGCATAGCCATTGTGATGAGCGATCGAAATAAGCCACTACTTTCAGATATAAGCCAGATATGAGCAAATTATCTGAAATTGGTCTCGACCTGTTTTCAATCATTCATTTAGATTAGGAGATGCCGGGGCACAGTGAATCAGAAATTATTTCGTTGATTTTCTCATACTATTTGTAAGCAAACTTACCATTGTGTACTGAGCATAAAGGGGCGGGTGTTGTGTATATACACAAGGCATCAGATCCACTACCACTAAAATGTGACCCATCACTATCCATCACTACCTATAAACATCAGCTAGCTAGTCTGAAATGGTAAGGAATCGCCCCCTAAGTGCCGGTCGTAACATGGCTAGAAAGAATAAAAGGATGAGGAGTCAGAGAGGCCACGCAAGTTTAAAAGAATAACAATGATTTATTCGCCAGGTAGGCAAGAGCTTAAATCAACAGACTTCACATCAGTTACCATGATTTTAGACAAATATTAAAAGTCATACCTGGCGAAAGCTACACACACAGTTGTGTGAGGGCGACATCTGAGAAACTATCTGCCATAACTATAGAGGCTACACACGGCATAGAGATGCACGTTTGGGAAGTCGGCAGCGATCTTCCATAATTCAAGAGGCTACACACACACTAACGTACGCAGGGAGAGATCGAATACGATCTTCCCAGAATGGATTGTCTTTCTTTGCTTTAAGCCAAATCACGTCTTTGATCCAGGCGGCATGACCATAAATTACCTGGAAGGGGGGTCAAATCTGGATTTTGGGTTTCCACCATTTGGAGGATGTAATAAAACAATTAAGCAGAGAGAGAAGAACAGAATGATTACCCGAGAGGATTCTGACCAATTTTCAGGAGTTTCCAAAAGGACATGAACCATAATTTCAATGGGAATGAAACATACTTCATTCTACTCCTTGGATTCCCCAGAGAATAACAAGACCAAACATGATATGAATGTGAACTAATATGATGAAGTTGTCACTATAAGCTTTTAAACTGGATTATGGTATAAGCCAATTTAGGTTATGAGCAAATAAGTATTGCATAGTAGTATATGGAATATATGAGAGGGGTTTGACATTACTATAGTGTCAGAAAATGTAAATAGATGAGTTTAAAGTCCAGTTTCATGGAACACAGTGAGGGGAGAAAAAGATTGTTCACGGGCAGGACAGTGATGGTCACCCTGCTTATTGAGACCTGCTTATTGTCTTGTGCCGTTATAAACTCCCCCAGTCTCCCACAGACCCAGCCCCAAACATTCCACTTCCGTCGACACCTTTTGCCGTGTCCCAGCTGGATTTCCCGTCTTACACACCTACTGCTCTCTGTTATGTGTGACATCTGCACTGGAGACTTTGTCCCTAACTTTGTTGCTGTAGTATGTGTTGTATCAGGGATTTATCTGTTGTGTCTACCTGTTTTATGTAGGACTACAGATGGAAATTAGCATCTCGCTAAATCTGGTGCAAACATATCTTCATTTCTTCAAAATGATTTCTGTCATTGCATGCTGTCCTTTTACACAAAATATCAAATAAATAAAACATACACTCTAGCTCAACAAAAGCAGGGGTACGCACAAACACACACTCACTCAACACAAACAGAGATATAAACTCATACACACACTCACTCAACACAAACAAAGATATAAACTCATACACATGCTAAGTCAACACAAACAGAGTTATAAAATAATACACTCAACACAAACAAGGATACACACATACACACACTCACTGTAGATAAGCACACATACAAAAACTTATACACACACTCTATACAAACATGCATAGATACACATACACACTCTCACTCAACAGACACATGAATACGCTCATACAGTCAACAAAAACACACTTTCAACACAAACATACAAACACGCATCAAAACACTGGCACACACTCACTCTACACAAACACACATACAAACAATACATTCACTCACTCACTCAACAAAAATACACAGGCTCACTCTACACAAACACATGTACACACACACACCCTCTACACAAACACAGATTGACACTTACACACACTGAACACAAACTTGCACAAAAAGACAGATAAACAGACAAATGCTCACACTCAGTCTAAATGCACATGCACAACAAATAATAACAAACAAGCAAAAAACACAAACACACTCATCACAAGCACAAAAACACACATATTTACTCAAAAGAAATTCATAAAAACACAGACACACACTCAACACAAATGCACGTGTGCAAAAACAGACACGCATACAAACACACAACACAAATGTGCGCGCACAGAAATACACACACACACACACACACACACACTCAACATACACACACTCAACACACACACACACACACACACACACACACTCAAAACACACAGACACACACACACACACAAAACACACACACTAACACACACACACACACACACACACGATCAGGAAGAGAGCAGCACTGGAGTTATTCCACTGGAGTCTTTATTACACATCAGCTCATTACATACAAACCAGAGCACATACAATACCTCTATATACCACAGTCATGTGACAACACTGTCACTGTACATCACAGATACTCTGAAACTCTTCACACTGAGCATATTTTCTTTTCCTATTAGTGGAGAATATTTTATCTGCGTAATGTTTTTATCAGTGCATATTTTTCATCAGCCCACAGGTGCTGAAATACAATCTTATTTGACTGTGCTATTCCACTCTTACAGACACCTTCAGAGGACAGATCTGCAGAGAACCTTTATGAACACTGAAGAAAGGAAAGAGTCTCTCAGTGAAGGAGTGAGTGAAAGTGTAGAGAGGAGTGTTGTTAGTGAGGTCAGTGAATGACACCTCCCCCCTGTCCCAGTCCAGCTGCACTCTGACCCTCTGAAGTTTCCTCTGCACAGTGAGGCGTGTTCGGGGGGAGGTCAGGGCTTTGTTTATCCCCTCGTACAGCTCTACACCCCACACTCCTCCTTCTGGGCTCAGATCCACAACCCATGTCCTGCGCACAGACTCTTTAGCCACACCCACCATCCAGTTCTCTGCACCCCCCACCTCTACATCCCAGCTGTGTCTCCCTGAGCTGAATCTCTCACAGCCCAACACACACCACCAATAATCAAATCTCTCTGGATTATTAGGGACCTGCTGTTTCTCATCACTGTACCTCACACAGGTCAGATCCTCAGACAGTGAGAGGTGGGGAAGCGCAGTGTTTGGGTCCAGAGTCACAGGTGCTGTAGGGACAGAGAATGAGACGTCAGCAATGATCTGCACAAAGAGAACCTGACTGATGCAAAGGGCTCCTCATGAATCAATCGATCAATCAATCAATCAATCAATCATTCCTTATGTAGCACTTTTCATACAAACAGAAGGCAACATAAAGTGCTTCACACAGACACACACACACACACACACACACAGACACAAACAAAAATAATTTAAAATCAATCAATAAATAAGGAAATTAATAATTTAATTGATAAATAGAAGAATATGTGAGCGAGAAGAACTGACATGTGAAAATAAAAATGAAATAGATGATTGAGCCTCAAAGAGTGAGAGTGGCCCATCGCACATTTTTGAAAAAGTGAGGTTGTATGAGGTTGTTACACTCGTAAAGTTTCGAGCGACACAAGGGGCCGACCCTAACCCACTATAGGCTGAAGATACGAAGAGGGTCCACCTCTGGCTTTAGGTAATAGTCACATGACTTTGAGAGCCAGAATGGTCCATCCCCAATATCCCAGAAATCTCAGTGAAACATGGCAGCCAAGTACGTGACAGGTGAGCAGCTGCATGTTCTAACTGATGAAGATGGTGCAGCGGATGTCAGTCAGGACAGCGATTTCTGCCCAAACCAATCAGAGGAGGGCCTGGTATCCACAGATTCAGGTAATATGCATATTAGGGCATATTAGTGTAATTCGTAAAAAATTTTACCTAAACTTGTGATGTGTTTCTGTTACAGTTTTTGTAAAATTCTGTTTTCCAGAGATGCAACAAAACTGAAACTTTAAAATCAAATTTTTAGAAATTAAAAAAATGTGGGATGGGTCACTCTGGTTCTGAGGGGCTCAAATATACAACAGTAAATCCACAACTGAAGAGATCAGTTCAATTAAAAGCCCAGATATAAACTGGGTTTCAGAACAATAAACATTATAGTCTCACATACATCTGAGAGAGAGAAACACTAGAACTAAAAGCAAATAATATTTGTCAAACATTATATAATCACTGTAAGAGGGAACAAAGCCGAGCAGTGTGTGTGTGTGTGTGTGTGTGTGTGTGTGTGTGCGTGGCTCCTGTCCTTAAATACAGCATCACTCTTCCAGCAGCATTTTACTATGAGCATCAGTGTAGCTCTTGTCCTTAAATACAGCATCACTCTTACAGCAGCATTTTACTATGAGCATCAGTGTAGCTCTTGTCCTTAAATACAGTATCACTCTTACAGCAGCATTTAACTATGAGCATCAGTGTAGCTCCTGTCCTTAAATACAGCATCACTCTTACAGCTGCATTTTACTGTGAGCATCAGTGTAGCTCCTGTCCTTAAATACAGCATCACTCTTACTTCAGCATTTTACTATGAGCATCAGTGTAGCTCCTGTCCTTAAATACAGCATCACTCTTACAGCAGCATTTTACTATGAGCATCAGTGAGATTAAGGACTGCTGCTCAGTCTCTTCACTCCAGGGCTCTTACACACACGGGGCCAATATGACTCTGACTGGCTTTATCAGCTTGTGTAAAGGATGCTGCAGGTTCCCTCTGTACAGTGACAGTGTGGAGCTCCCTGCTGCAACACTCACTGTACTCTACAGTCCCCAGCATCTTCTCCCACACTCTGTACTTCAGGTTGCCCAGGTGCTTGGCCACATCAATCAGCGCTCCTGAGACCTTCTCTGGATCTGCCAGTGTGCGCTGGGCTCTGTAATAACATTCAGGAGTCACTTGTGCTGAGGCCTCGGCTTCAGTACCATAGAAGATCATCAGCAGTAACATCAGATCTTCACTCTATAAGAAAATGGCTCCATCCCTCCCAGTGTCCTGCCACACGGCCCCACTGGCTGCCAGATATGAAGAAGCCCGACCCCACTGAGGGACTCACTCACAGGGGCACCAGGGGACTATTTTAGAGGGAAATATTCTCTTTTATTTAGGATTTCAGAATACTGCCTTAATATTCATTACACACCTGCAGTCATTATTAACCTCCGCCAGGAAGTATATGTTTTCGGTGCCATTTGTTTGTTGGTTTGTTTGTGTACAAGATAACTCAAAAACTTATGGCCGGATTTTGACGAGATTTTCTGGGCCGATGGGTATTAACTCAAGAAAGAGGTGATTAAATTTTGGCATATCTAGGCCAAAGTACTGCTGAGATATACGCCAAAGTTCAAGATTTCAAGTCTTTCTAATGGGACGGACTTCCAATCACCGTGCTTTTGGCTTTGCTGCCCCCTGGCGGAGGTTCTGCGCTCTCTGAGTGCTTTTCTAGTTATTAAAGAGATGCATTTAAAACAGACACTCACTGATAGAACATTTCAGCGCTAATAAACTACTTTTATATTTAGTCTGATGAGAGAGGATGGAGTTTGCTGACCTGCGTTGTGTGTCCTTGTAGTTCTGGAAACAGAAGAGTGAATTAATGTCACTGTAGCCAATACTGAGTGTATTTAAACTGTGTTTGAAACCACAACTCCATGTCTTCTTGTTTATAAACATTCATTACATATGACAAGTTAGGGAAACTAAATTCTTTATTAAAACATTTTCTCTCTGTTTAAATTGTTTGGATGTGAAATGAAATTAAACTAGGAAAAATGATGATACACTTTGCCAGCAGAGGCAAGACTGTAATTCTGTTTGACGAGGCTTTGAAGAGATTTGATGACATCAGCAGGTCTGCATGAAAAGGCAGTTTAGAGAATCCTGCACTCTGTACATGAGTGTCTGTGAGCACTGACAGCAGTTAGTACAGAGTCCTACAGACACAGTGAACAGGTCTTACCTGCAGGAATGAGACGTCTTCAGCTCCCAGCTCCTGTTCTATGACTCTGATTTGTTCTGAAAGGGATGACATCTCTTCTGTCATCTTCTCAATCTTCTCCTTCATCATCTGACTCTTCTTCTCCTCTTCCTTCCGCAGTGCAGTGATCCTGGCTGCCTCTTCATCTCTCAGGAACTGCTGAAGTTTCTCAAACTCCATCTTGATCTGTCTCTCTGTGCCCTGGGCCTGACTCTGGAATAAACATTATTCACCATCATCTCAGCACAATCCAGGGCTGCATTTTCAACACTGTGATTTAAAGGCCTCAGTTCAGTACCTTGATGTGATCTGCTGTTTGATCACAGATTAGTTTCACTTTATTAAAGGCTTTTAGCTTCTTCTGCAGTGCAGACAGTGCAGCCCTGAGTCTCTCCTGTAAAGACATGACAGAGTCCCACTTTACTGAGGAAACAGAGGGACAGTAAACGTCACTGTTTACACAGACAGCACAAGAGCCCTGTCAGATAGAGGGAGCCAGGATGGAGACTCAGGTCACAGCTTGTGCTGAAATATTGTGTCACTGAGACACACATCAGAGCATCACCTCTGTGTGGGACATTACAGGTAAACAGGCAAGACTGAATCAAATTACCTCTCTATTTAATTATAGTAATAAAAATCTTTATTTTGTACTCAATGTACAATGCCAACACACATGTTCCACACACAGTTACAATTCATAACGTTCAAAATATTCAATAAGGAATCTTACATCGTGTTAGGATCCTGTTTTCATTCCATGTTTAAGTTTTGTGCCTGGCTATGCCATGTTTATTGATTTTCGTGTTAAGTGACCTCTGCATGTTATTTTGACTATTCTTTGATTGCGTATTGTGTTTTGGTAATTTGGATTTCATTTTTTTTATTATTTTCCTTGCCGCTTGTCTTGTTTATTTCTGCCATGCCATGCTTTGCACTACGTCTACCCCGTCTTGTCTTGTGTAGGTCTTTGCTCTTGGTTTAGTCTTACGTGCCATACATTCAGGTGATTTACTGGATTCTGGGATTTCAATCTTCCTTCATATCTCGTGTTCTTCCTTCCTCTCTCCTTTTGCTATTTACTAACAGTTTATTGTTTCCGATAATTACTAACACTTATTAACATTGTATATTTTTACGAACTTCCTAACATGCACTCGGGATTGTATAGCTGCACATACTAATAGACTAACGATCTCTCAGCAATCGCCCAATTCGTATCACCGCCCTCCTTGTCTATCCCTAATTATCTCTACTGCAGTTTTCTACTTATATCTCAGGCTTTCCCTTTTCTTTAGACTGTACACTTTAGTACTCCTTAATCGGAGCTGTTGTTTGTTCATAGGATTGTCTTGTGATCCCTGTCTGCGTTTTGGCATTTGCCAAATTCATGTAATTAGATTATTCCTTATGTGTCAATCCTGATTATTGTGTCATTGATCACACCTGTTCTCCCTTGTCATGTGTTCACCCCGGATGTGTATTTAAGGTGTCTTCACATTCACTTCCATGTCAGATCGTAAACTTCCTTGTCTCTTGTGCCACGTTTCTTGCCTCGACTCGTTGTGATTTATCTTTCTGACTGGATTGCCCGATTTCAGATTCTTGGTTTGCCCTTTTGGATATTTTTGCATCTGTGCGTTTTTGACCTTTTTCTGCCCGACCTTGATTTTGTGGATTGCTGCCCTGTTTACGATTCGGACTGTCTATTAGCTTATGAGTTTGCTTCTCCCTCAAACCTACGCCTGTGTATCGGATCTGTTTTGTCTGAAAACGATTTTTGTGATTGGTGCCCTGGTAACGAACTCTGCTCTGTCCCACTGGAAATCGAGCTTTGGATTACGGACTCTGTTCTGTTGCCTTTCTCTCTGCAGGGGTTATCCCCCTTATTCAATAAAGCACCTATTTTTTGCAATCCCGTGTCCTCGCATTTGGTTCCAGATCGATACCTCACACATCACTCTCATCACAATGATAGACCCTAAAATCAATAAAATCAGATATTATACCACACAGCATTGCGTCGTGACCATGTTCCTTTTCATTGCTAACCCGGCTGACTATGACATTAATACACACAGCTGACTGACTCCCATTCATGAGTAACAGGCAACAAAACTTTACCAGTTTATTCTCACTCTGATACGCTGCTTTAACTTGTCTGTTTAACCAACGGCAGCAGCGAGAACATGACCAGTATAACAGCCTCGACCGAACCGTTCAACCTCATGAATAATTCATCAATATATACAGTAAACAATACAGGTGACAGGACGCCTCCCCGTTTAACTCCATTGGAAATAAGAAACAATGTTGTGTAATTATTTCACTGTATGCAAACCAACAGGGCAGTGTAAAGGGCTGCTAAACACTGATACTGTGGGACATGAGCCTCTCTTTAGGAGAATCTTAAAGAGCTTAACATACTCCACCCTGTCAAAGGCTTTGCTCAGATCAAACATAACAGCATACACTGCACTGACACCATTATTGTCATATTTGATAACGTCATTTACCGCAAATGTGCACTGTCATAGAAGACTTTTTCTTGGATGTGCATCAGTTCAAATTATTTTTACTCTCAGTTCACACTGCGTCAGACACATTCTGTATATATGAGCGATGAACTTTGACCCCTGCTGTCCCATGCTGAGCACTGCTCTCTAACACAGCTCTGAGAATGTCTCCACACTCCTGCCCCTCCCACCTGTCTCTCTGTCAGTCATGTGACACTGAGTCAGTTTCTGAGAATTCATAAATAAAATGAACAAACTCTGCAAAATATTGAATATACTAAATGAAATTCAGTATAACATTAAGTAAATAAAGGATATAAGCTTAAATTTTCCTTTATAGCTCTTACCTTACACTGTTCAGCAGCCTCCTGAATTGGTCTCAGTTTGTGTTTTTCATGTTTTTCTGAAGTTTGACAGACAACACAGATGGGAATCTGATCCTCCACACAGAAGAGTTTGAGTTTCTCACTGTGCAGACTGCAGAGCTCTTCAGATCCTGCTTTAGCTCTCTGACTTCTCTCCTTTAAGAATGCCTCACATGCATACTTCAGAGACAGACTAATGGGTGGATGTTCATTTGATTTTCTTCTCCTGCAAACTGGACACTCCTGAGATCCCTTCTGTTCCCAGTACTGCTGCACACAGTCCTTACAGAAGCTGTGACTGCAGCTCAGGACAACAGGATCCCTGAAGATCTCAGAGCACACAGGACAGGAGAGCTGCTCTTCCAGGAGAGAAGATCCAGACGCCATCCTGTCTCAGTCTGTTCTCAGCTCAGTGATGGCTTCCGCTCAGTCTGTAGTTATTAAGTTTTAGTCTTACTGCTGTTCCAAAAGCTGAAGGTAAAAAAAGGCCGTCTATGTGCCTCTATTCAATGGTTTTGAACCTTTTTTCCTCTGACTAAAAAAATATAAAATTCCTTTTTCTCTGAGATTTGCAAAGTTTAATTCTAATTGTCACGGTGGCCGGATTATTTTTCTTTACCAAGTTGGACGTGTGTGACTGAATTACCTGTGTTTTGTGCTGTAATTCCTGTGTGACTCACCTTATCACATCGCACCACTCCCCTGTTCTTCAGGTTCTGTCACCTCTGTCTCTTGTGTTCATCTGTACAGAGTCTCAGTCCCCAGATAATCTCATGCACACAACCTCCCTTACAAACATGATTCAAACACAGATCCAGAGTCCATATCTATGGCCATGTTACTCTCTAAAATACATGTAACTTAAAGCAGGCTGGAGTGTCTTTAGTCAGCAGGAAATTTTCTGCTCCATCCTTGCTGTACGAATTATTTTATTTGGATAAACCTCAGGAGAAATAAGATCTTCTTTTTAATAGGGTCCAAATTTATATTGCAATAATTACATCACAACACCAGAATGACAACAAAACAACAAAAAAGCTTATTAATGAAGAAAGCAGTTAATATCAACATAATGTCCTCAAACAAAATTTTAACCATCAGTAAACAAGAAGAAAAGACTGATCATGTTCAATAATTAGGAATCCAGTGCAACTACAGAATGGCAAAATTAGTAGGTTAAATATTAGGTTAGTATTAGGTTAAAGTGAAGGAGGATTGACTAAAACCATCAGCTGTAAACTGCAACAGCTTCACTGGAGACAAGAGCCGCCTCTTTAGAAATTATGAGGAACAGCATGATTAATCAGACCAAATCATGACACAGATCTGGTATCACCTGGAACATTTTCTTCGTCTGAAGGGGCCATAAATATATACCCTGTTTTACCTGACCTTTATAGCTCACCTGGACCGAAGGTCTGGTGCCCTTATGTCATGGGCCGTCAGTCCGTCAGCAGCAGTGTCGTCCATAAACATCTCCTCCAAAACCACTGGACCGATGAAGCTCAAGCTTGGCACATACATTCTGCCCATGAGGATGCCAGATTTTGTTCCTGGCGTTTCGATCCATTTCAAATATGGCTTCCATTGCGGCCATTTTGAAAACACCATATGGAGCCATAGTGAAGCAGTTTTTTCAGCGATTAAGCTGATATTTAGTATATGGGTTGATGGAGACAAGCCCTGAAACATATTTGACGGGTTTCATGGATTTAAGAAATTTGACCTTGATTTGACCTCTGAACTTTGGCCACACCCACTTTTGTAGGTGCTTACTTTAAAAACCTTATTCTCCGAAACCACTAAACCTATAAAGCTGAAACTTTGCGCACATGAGGACACCATAATTTGTTCATGGCGTTATGAAACAGCCTGTACAAGTATAAACAATCTAGGAGGGCCGTGGTGCTCATGACACTATTTTTTTAATATGGAGAACAGAGAAATATAAAGGAGAGGAGTGTCTAACCTGGTCATTTGGAGCACAGGGTGCAGGGTGCTGTTGTAAGTAAGGAGGATAGTTAAGGTAAATACACTTAAATATAAGTTGAAGACATTGAATGAGTGATCTTACACTTGGAGGCACTAGGAGAAGAGTGTTTAAGTGCAGTTGTGAGAGAAATTAAATGTAGTTATATCCTGGTAATCCAGCTTGCACGTATGCTGAAATGTTATGGATGTACTTGACCAAACTGGGTGACCCTATACCTCTCTGATCTTGGGGTCAGATCATAACAGAAGTGTTATGTAATGTGCATGTGCTCCTTCGAAACCCTGGGATCCTCCTGGGGCCCTGAGAGACGCCTCGGGATGATGTAGACGGCTCGGGGAGTCTCCTCTCTGCTGAGGCAGAGAAGGTTGTCGGGACCAGATGTACGCGGGATACCTGCACTCAGCTATGGAATGCAGGGAGAATAAACGTCTGTGTAAATTAGTGTGCAGGGAAGGGGGGCTGGATAAAGAAATGTTAACGGTGTTGGGGTAATGGCCTCGCCCAGAACACCAATGTTGGGAAAAATGCAATTTGCCTAATGATATCAATATTATTAATTTGACTATCCAAAAAAATATGATATTGTAATATGAATATTAAATATTAATATAAATACCTCGGGGCACCACCCTTCCTCAGTGAAGGGAAAACGATAGCGAAATAATAAAACCTCAGTCTCAATATCCGCTAAGCTATTAATTTGGAAATTGATTAATAATTAAATTAATAATTGTAACCAACTTACCCAATCAATAGTTAGATTGAAGGATTTGGAGTTCTATAGAAGAGGTTGGCAGTTTCGTTCATTCTTGTTCAACATTAATAACCACAGCATATGTCTTAAAAGGATATTTATTTAAATGAAACAAATGAAACACACTATCTAGACTACACTAAACACTATATACACAATGAAGGAGGTGTGTGTGTGTGTGTGTGTGTGTGTGTGTGTGTGTGTGTGTGTGTGTGTGCGCGCGTGCGGGTGTGGGTGAGAGAGAACAAAGGGATGATCTGAGGTGTGAGTGGGGGGGGGGCTTTGCTGACCATGTGGAGTGGGGGAAGGCAACCCTACTGTAACAAAGACCAAATCTTTGCAGCAATGGAAAGTTTAGAGTTTTAAAGTCAGTCAAATGACCTAAAATGCTCAATGTTGTTTGCGTTTGTGTGTATTGCGTTAAAATGAAGAGATGTGTGTGTTTTGCACAGGAAAGGCGCCGTGTTAGTCTACAGGAGGTTATTTGCATGCAAGAGCTTGTCTGCTATACATTAATACCACCCTGTCCAACTAAAACACAATCCTAAAAACAATCTCAACAACTATCATTTAACAAATACACACAGTCACTTTTAGTCTTAAAGGAAGGTTTGTGAATGCCCAGTTGTTACCAGTCCTTAGTTGAGGAAAGAGGTTTGGAGGTTGCTGGAGGATCCAATCACGGGTGATGTTGATCCGGCTGGAAGAGCGGTTCTGGTGCTGTCTGTGTCTTTGGTGCGGGGAGAGGAGGGAAGCTGGCCGCTCCTCAAAAGCAAGCTGTTTCTTCAACTCTTGCTGTACTCCTGGTAGCCTGGCAGATTCTTCAGCATGGCCAGTCTATGCTGGGCCTAAGAGGTGGGGGAGGGGTTCCCCAGCCTGAGCAGTCCACAGGGGTCCAGGAGCCTCTCCAAGGGAGAGAGAGAGTCCAGAGCTCCAAGAGAGGATCCAAGAGAAGAGAGAGATAAAATGGTTGACCACTGCTTTTATGTACCTGGTCTGCTGGCGGGAGGGGTTTGCAGGCAGAGAGTGGTCATGGGAAATCCAGGGATCCATTTTGAATTTCCACACATATGAAAGTTTTCCTCCATGTGAGACCCCAACAATGGAAAGGAGGGGAGTAATGAACTATTGGGGGAAATTAGCCACAGGGGCCTACATTGGAGATATTTTGCTCATACAAACATCCAGGCAAAAAGGAACTCCCTTTGTCTTTGTTCTACATGTAATGGGCCCTATGTGCATATAGTAAAGGCCGAATCCTACTTCACTATCTCTATCCCTGAGTGTATCTCACAGGAATGAATAAAAATTTCCACCACATTTGGGGGCTTCGTCCGGGATCCCAATATCTCACCTGCACCTCCCCGGGGAATCAGCGCAGCCTGAAAACTCTATGCATGGGTCGTCTGTGAGGCGATAGGGGAAGTCCTCAGCTCAGAGCGAGTCAAGGCTGTTTGACCATGTAGTGAGGCCAGGAGGGACATTCTGTGTCCATTGTTAGGAGAGGAGGAGCGAGTGAGAGACGGGATTTTCCTGAATTTGGTTTTTCTGATGCGAGACAGAGAAAGTAAACCTAACAAGTTGACATGGTCTACAACATCCCCTGCCAATCGTGTGCTACTTATTTTCGAACTCTATCAAGGCCTTTATGGTCTGAAGCTACACACCAAATTTGGTTATTGTATCTGTAGTAGTTTCTGAGTAAAGCTGTCCCCTTTATCTCGGACGGACAGACGGACCGACGGTCGGACGGACGGACGGAGGTCAAACCTATATTCCCCTCCCAATTCGTGTTGGCGGGGTATTAAAATGGGACAGACTAACAGTAAAGGGGGAGGTCGTTGTAATTGTTGCAAGTCCTGTTGTGGGACAGATGACGTGACTTTGACCGTGAATGGGGAGTGTGTAGAATGTTGGCATAATGGTTCAGGGAAGTGGAAATCATTATGGGTAAAGGAATTAGGGTTTAGCAGGCACAGACTTGTATCCAGCTGTGCCTTCCACTCCGCCATCTACACACTTGGGAAATGAGCATCCGTATAACCCTTATGCACCTGAAATTAGGCATCGCATAGTCCTGTTACTAAAGTGGGCAAACACGGGAGAATATTGTTGTCCTCCGTGACGCAGCAATTCGGAACCAAGTCTGCTGCCTCCTCCGTCCTATGATAACGCAGTAGAGGGAGCAGCGGGACCTAAAAAGAAAAGTTTGTGAATGCCTAATAAAAATACCCCAATCAATGCGGGGCACCGGCGGCATGCCCAAACGGTGAATAATAGTAGCGATAGGGATGGGGGTGATTGTATGGGACTGATAGCCCCACAAATAGAAGTGTCTGCGGATGGTGGTGATACACAGTGGGTGTGCCGTGTGTGGACGTCGGGAGATACATGTGCGGCTATGGAAGGGAGTCCCTATCCGCAGCAAGGGTACCAGGCGTTCCGTGCATGGTTCGTACCATTCGTAGCAAGTTATCATTTAAACGCTACTGAAATGGAGCGCCGTTTGCATCTGCTACTGAAGCAACAATGGTGTTAGCTAAAGCAGGAGTTTAGCCATTTTAATGGCTGTGGAGTGGTAAAGGGACAAAGTTGCAGAAGTGAACATTATTTCATACTTCCCCACTGGAATCTCTTCATATTTGGTACACTTGTGAGACAGCACGCGCAGTATGCTAGGGAAGTGCTATTTTTCACAAACTTTTTGATTTGCAGGAATTACCGGCTCTCAAATATTTCCCCCCATGTAATTGTCTCCATTCGCACATTGCAAAGCACCATTTTTGACAGCCATTTATTAAATAAGTCCATTATGGAATCCCTTCATATTCAGTGCTCTAGTACTAGAATGCATGTAGTATGGTTTAGCTTTAGCTTTACAGGCCCTCAAATATGGCTCCCCATTCATTTGCACATTGCAAAGTACCAAATTTGACAGCTATTCATTACATAATTTTGCCATAAAATCTCTTCATATTCAATGTGCTTATTCTAAAATGCATGTAGCATGGTATGCAAGTATAATTTTTCACAACCCTTTTGATTTGGGGGAATTACAGGCCCTCAAACACAGCCCTTCATTCAATTTTTTCCAATCGCACATTGCAAAGTACCAACTTTGATGGCCATTTATAAAATAATTCTCCCATTGAATCTCTCATTTTTCAATGCACCTGCACTACAGCACAAGCAGTATGGCAGTGTATTTTTCCACAAATATTTTGAATTACAGAGGTGTCATGATCCCCTCTTCAGTTTTCTGAAAAAAATGTTGTAATAACATAAAAAAATCTTGTAATAATAAGGCACTTTTCACTCATAACGTGATACGGACCTGGGTTTTTTTTTTTTTTTCATAAGTGGCAGCAATACGCTTCTGTAGGTTGGGGACTCCACCTCTACCACATGACCGCGCACATTCAGAAGTTTCAATGTCTCCATGGAAACGATTGACCAATCAGAGGCTGTATAAAAAGTGCAATAGATATGTTCTTTGGGAGGGGGGACTCGCAGCCGGGCTGGCTGGCGTGGCTGCTTGCTTCAGTGGTAGACTAGAGACTGGGAGAGCGCTCAGTCATGTCAAACATTATTGCTAGTCTAAAATACTCTACATTGTCTTTTCAGGAGACTTTGTCAACGGTAGGCCTATTGAAAGCACCGTTCTACCAGAACGGAGTGCTCATTGAAGGTTTGGCCATGTCGGATTTCCATGCTGATGCTCCTGCCAGCCTCTACAAACTTGTTCTGGCTGCTGGCTGTCCACCAGCTTGGTGGCTAGCGCATTAGCAATGGTTAATTTAATAGTCCGTTCAACATTTTCAGAAAAGGTAGCCAAACATCATCTGTGGGTAAATGGACTCATAGCTATCACCTATTTTAACATTTTTTCTAACTACCTTGCTAGCTAGCTCGCTAATTAGGCAAGCTATGACTGAATCATTATTTACCAATTAGCAAACCGTTTTTTGTTGGCAGGCAAGATTTGATAATAGGTCATTTAAATTAATGTTAGCAATGCAAATTGATGGTATATAAATGCGCCTTGCACTGAGCATAGCATTTCTGCTAACAGTATTTTACGCTGTGTTCAGAGTAAAGAGACTTTAACCATCAATTCCCATTGCTTCTTAACTTAGGGAAACCTGTTGTACAATCTTGCTAAACTAGCTTCCTAGCTAGTGAGCGAACTGGCTTTGTTTATCAGCAATAGCATGGCTGAAAATAGTATATGCCACTACGTTCGGAGCAAAGTCAGTTCTAAGGTCAATTCTCATTGGACTTTTAACAGGACTATGGGTTATATTGAGAAGTACTGAGACCAAGCAACATATGTATGTGTAGTGTTGACGCTATATTTATTCTCAACAGTGACATTCCAGCACCAAAGAATCCCCTGAAATAAGCCAGCTGATATGAAATCAGTGACACCAGATGCGGGAAAAGGGAATGAGGATTTATTTATAAACAAAAACAAAACAGGCACGAGGGCCAACAAAAAACTTGGCCCAAAGGGTTGCAAAAAACAAACTGAGGTAAGCTACACAGAGCTATAAACAATAAATGCAAAAAGGCAAAAAACAAAAGGCACTGGAAACTCCAGGCGAGAAGATCAAGAAAAATAAATAACAAGACTAAATATATATATACACAAAAC
This sequence comes from Gymnothorax reevesii, assembly GCA_029721435.1. Classification (NCBI taxonomy): domain Eukaryota; kingdom Metazoa; phylum Chordata; class Actinopteri; order Anguilliformes; family Muraenidae; genus Gymnothorax; species Gymnothorax reevesii. The sequence continues at coordinate 11,034,672 of CM056574.1, forward strand.
AAGAGGCTAGGACGAGACTTGAAACTAGAAATGCTAGGGGACTTGACAAGAACTTGGCTAAATTTGCACATGCAAAGAGACGCGAGAAACAAAACTTGAGACACTGTCTGCCAGCCAACTTCCACCGCATCCAGATAAAGGCTTGGAAATCATGACATGAGGGGTAACACCTGGAGAGAGAGAAACAAGAGGCATGGCAAGATCAAGACATGGACAGAGATTGGATGACATGACCTGCTCATTAAGAGAATGAGCGTGCTCAGCTTAAGTACCAATTAAGTATGCAGTTTGGAAGCAAGCATGAATGTTAAGAACAGAAAAGCACAGCAAGATCTTGAAATAGCAAAGCAGGAATCATGACAATAAACTCCCTGTCTAAATTAGTAGTATTAGTAATGTGCCTATCTAAGAATTACACCAACCCAGTGAGTGTTAGTAAATGTTAGTAACTTAAAAACAGTTAATTGTCAATTAAGCTTAGAGAGCCCCGAATCAGCACAGCACAGAAGGAAGGGGAAATACCAAAGCCAACCATAGCTCAGAAATGTGCAACAACGAAGGCACGGGGCGGAACGCAGACAAGCGGTGGAGTGGCATGGCAGACCTGGCAAAAACAAAAACATGGAAAAGTAAAAACATGGACATGGAACATGAATTTATGAAATACTATGAACATGAACTATGGAACTATGAACTATGAATTATGAAACTTGGAACATGAAACTGTTAAAACCATAAACAATATCGTCCTGGCCAAAGGCCAGGACCCTGGAACACAACAGTACCCCCCCCTTACAAAAGCGGCACCTGACGCTGACAAAAAACCACCAAGAACTAAAATACATGAAGCCGCACAAAACTAAATACAAATCCTACAAGACAAATAACTAACGAGAATACTAAAGACAAAAAACCCTATGACACAAAACACCTAACCAAGAAACAGTACAACAAGAAACACTAAACATAGACAAGATTACTTGGGGTCTCCAGCAAGCTGGGGCTAAGGCTTGGGCTATGGCAATGGCATGAGGCTATGGTAATGATTTGGTATGGCTATGGCTTGGGGCTGTGGCTATGGCTTGGCTTGGCTTGAGACTATGGCTTGGGCATGGCTTGGGGCTATGGCTATGACCATGGCTTGGGGCTGTGGCTATGGGCTATGGCTTGGGGTGTGACTGGTGGTAATCACGGATGAGAGATTTGTCTAAGATGTGCCTGGCCGGGACCCAGGAACGCTCCTCTGGGCCGTACCCCTCCCAATCCACGAGGTACTGGAGGCCCCGGCCCCTCCGACGGCAATCCAACAAGGCTTTGACTGTGTAGGCCTCCCCTCCGTCGATGAGCCGAGGAGGAGGCGGAGGCTCAGGTGGGGGCATGAGGGGGGAGGTGGCAACAGGCCTCAGGCGTGAGACGTGGAACACAGGGTGGAGACGTCGCATGGTGGATGGGAGCTTGAGCCGGACGGCAGTGGGGCTGATGATTCTCTGGATGGGGAAAGGACCCAGGAAGCGAGGAGCCAGCTTGCGGCTTTCCACCCGGAGTGGGATGTCCTGCGCAGCTAACCACACCTTCTGGCCGACCCAATAGTGAGGGGCTGGGCGCCGACGCTTGTCTGCCGTGGTCTTCATCGTCTTGCCCGCCCGAACTAAGGCGCGGCGAGCAGACAGCCACACACGGCGACACCGTCGGATGAATGCCCCGGCCGAAGGCACCCCGACTTCCTCCTCCTGGCTGGGGAACAATGGAGGCTGGTAGCCCATACAGCACTCGAAGGGGGAGAGGCCGGAGGCAGAGGCGGCGTGGGAGTTTACGGCGTACTCAACCCAGGGTAGCATGGTAGACCAGGATCTTGGGTTGGTCGAGCACACGCATCGGAGGACCGTCTCCAGGGTTTGGTTGGCCCGCTCAGTCTGTCCATTGGTCTGTGGGTGGTATCCGGAGCTGAGGCTGAAGGAGGGGCCAAGGGATGTGCAGAATGCTTTCCAGAACTGGGAGGTGAATTGGGGACCACGATCTGATACTATATCCACAGGAATGCCATGGGGACGGACAACATGCTGGATAAGTAGATCAGCTGTGGTTTTAGCAGAGGGGAGCTTGGGAAGGGGCACGAAGTGGGCAGACTTGGAGAACCGGTCAACTATGGTGAGGACAGTGGTGTTTCCATGGGAGACGGGCAGGTCAGTGACGAAGTCCAGAGCTATGTGGGACCAGGGACGGTGAGGAATGGGCAGTGGTTGGAGCAGACCAGAGGGAGGTGCGTGGGAGGACTTGGCGCGGGAACAGACTGAGCAGGCAGAAACGAACCCCCGGATCTCTGCTGCCATCTTGGGCCACCAGAAACGGCGCTGGATAAACCGCAGGGTCCGGCCGACCCCAGGATGGCACGACAGGTTGGAGGAGTGGCCCCACTGGAGAACGTCAGACCGGGCAGCTGCAGGGACGTACAGGCAGTTGGCAGGGCAGGCACTGGGCGTAGCTGCGCCGTTCTGAGCGTTGCGGACCAGCTCCTCGATCCGGAGGCACACGTTGTTAACGAAGCAGGTCCTTGGCAGGATGGAGCTGGGCTCTCCCTTGGACGAGGAAGCGTCGAAACGCCTGGAGAGCGCGTCAGCCTTGGTATTCTTGGACCCCGGCCTGTAGGCCAGGGAGAAGTTGAACCGGTCGAAAAAGAGGGCCCATCTGGCTTGTCTGGGTGTCAACCTCTTAGCAGAACGGAGGTACTCTAGGTTTTTATGGTCCGTCCAGACCAGGAACGGAACCCTTGCCCCCTCAAGCCAGTGCCTCCATTCCTCCAGGGCCAGTTTCACCGCCAGCAGCTCCCGGTTCCCGACGTCGTAGTTGGACTCCGCAGGCGTCAGCCGGTGGGAGTAGAACGCGCACGGGTGTACCTTCTGATCATTGCTGGATCTTTGAGATAGCACCGCACCAACCCCGACATTGGAGGCATCCACCTCCACAATGAACTGCTTGGCGGGGTCGGGGGTGGTGAGGATGGGCGCGGTGGTGAAGCGCCTCTTCAGCTCACAGAAGGTCACCTCGGCTTGCGGAGTCCAACGGAATGGCACCTTGATGGAGGTAAGGGCCGTTAGGGGAGCTGCCACGGTGCTGTAGTTCCTGACGAATCGCCTATAGAAATTGGCGAATCCCAGGAAGCTCTGTAGGGCCTTGCGGTCCTTGGGTGCGGGCCAGTCCACCACAGCCTTGACCTTCTCCTCGTCCATGCCCAGGTGGTTAGGGGAGATGACGTGCCCCAGGAAGGAGGTAGTGGTGGTGCTGAACTCGCATTTCTCAGCCTTGACAAAGAGGCGGTTCTCGAGGAGGCGGCGGAGCACCTGGCGAACATGGTTTGTGTGCTCCGTCTTGTCCCGGGAGAAGATCAGGATGTCGTCAAGGTAGACATAGACGAACCTCCCGATCATGTCGCCGAGCACATCATTCACCAAGTTCTGGAACACTGCGGGCGCGTTGGTCAGGCCGAATGGAACCACCAGGTACTCCCAGTGGCCGCTAGGGGTGTTGAAAGCGGTCTTCCATTCGTCGCCCTCCCTGATGCGCAGGAGGTGGTAGGCATTCCGCAGGTCCAGCTTGGTGAATATGGCCGCCCCCTGGATGACATCAAACGCCGAGGACATCAGTGGAAGCGGGTAGCGGTTCCTGACCGTGATCTTATTGAGCCCTCGGTAATCGATGCAGGGGCGCAGGGAGCCATCCTTCTTCTTGACAAAGAAGAAGCCTGCCCCCGCGGGAGAGGAGGATGGACGGATGATGCCAGCTGCAAGGGACTCCCGGATGTACTTGTCCATGGCCCCCCTCTCTGGCTCAGACAAGGCGAAGACACGCCCCCTAGGGGGTGCTGTACCAGGCTGGAGGTCAATAGCACAGTCATAAGGGCGGTGCGGGGGCAGAGACACCGCACGGGACTTGCTAAAGACAGCCGCCAGGTCATGGTATTCAGGGGGCACTCTGGAGACGTCTGGCTTCCCCTCGGAAGCTGGTCCACCCGCCGAACAGGAGGGTCGGGAGTCGAGGAGGCAGCTGGCCGAACAGGAGGGACTCCACTCCCGCACCTCATGGCGGGCCCAGTCGATCACCGGCCCATGTAACGCCAACCACGGATGACCCAGGACAATGGGAGAGCGGGGTGTCTCGGTCACGAACAGCCGGACCTGTTCGTGATGATTGCCTGACGCCAGCAGCTGGATGGCAATGGTCTGGTAGCACACCTTAGCAAGGGGTTGCCCACCCAGCCCTGAGATGGACAATGGGCTGGGAAGTTGGGAGAGGGGAACCCCCCACTCGGCGGCAGCTCTGGCGTCAATGAAGCTCTCCTCAGCTCCTGAGTCAATGAGGGCGGTGGTCTTGCGGGAGCAGCCCTCCCAGGTCAGGGTCACCGGGATGCAGGTCCGGCGGTAGGAGGAGGTTTCCTTGGCTGAAGCACCCACTAGTACTCCTCCAGACGCTAGTGGGCGTTGTCTTGGACAGCCTCGGACCGCATGACCCTGCTGGCCGCAGTAAAAACACGCCCCCGACCTCCTTCTCCATTGGCGCTCCTCCTGGGTGAGCCGGGACCTCCTGATCTCCAGGGGAGATGCCTCTCCAGGAGAGAGTGTGGTGGCGTCCCCCCTCGGCTGGTCCTGAGGCGACGCGCGATCAGGGCACGGGGGTTGGATCTGGCCAGAGGGGGGTAGAGCGTCGGCCAGGGCCAAGGGTGAGCGCCCTCTCCTCCAGGCGGCTGTCGATGCGCAGGGCCAGGTCTATAAGGGCCTCTGGAGACTCAGGGATCTCACAGAAGAGCAGTCGGTCTTTGACTGGTTCGGACAGCCCCTGGAGGAACACGTCACACAGCGCCTCCCTGCTCCAGCCCGACGTGGCTGCCACCGTCTGAAAATCGATGGCGTAGTCCGCCACCGATCTCCTCCCCTGCCTCATCCTCAGCAGCTCCCGTCCTGCGGCTCTCCCCTGCTTGGAGCGGTCGAAGACACGCAGTAGCTCCTCCGCCAAGGCCCGGTAGGTGGTAGTGCAGGGCTGCCGAGCCTGCCATGCGGCAGTTCCCCACAAGCGAGCCCGCCCCGTCAGCTGGGAGAGGACGAAGGCGACTCGGGCCGGCTCTGAGGCGAAGGTGGAGGGCTGCAGAGCGAAACACATCTCACAGGAGGTGAGAAAAGCCCTGCAGAACCCTGGTTCTCCACCATACCTTTCGGGCGGCGGAAGGCAGGGCTCAGGACCAGGGTGGACAGCTGGCTGCAGCTGAGGTGCTTCTGCGCCGGGCTGGCGCACAGGGGTGATGGGTGGCTGGTGTGCTGCAGGAGCCCGGGGCTGGACAGCTGGCATGATGGGGCCCTGGCTGGGACCTGCCCGGGGAAGGCTGGCCTTCAGTGTGGCCAGCGCAGCTGTCAGCTCCTGGATCTGCTGCCGTTGATGCAGCAGCTCAGCCTCTCGCTGGGCGATCCTGCACTCCATCCCGCTGGTGTCAGGGAGACAGTGTCTACTGATATGAAATCAGTGACACCAGATGCGGGAAAAGGGAATGAGGATTTATTTATAAACAAAAACAAAACAGGCACGAGGGCCAACAAAAAACTTGGCCCAAAGGGTTGCAAAAAACAAACTGAGGTAAGCTACACAGAGCTATAAACAATAAATGCAAAAAGGCAAAAAACAAAAGGCACTGGAAACTCCAGGCGAGAAGATCAAGAAAAATAAATAACAAGACTAAATATATATATACAAAACAAGAGGCTAGGACGAGACTTGAAACTAGAAATGCTAGGGGACTTGACAACAAGAACTTGGCTAAATTTGCACATGCAAAGAGACGCGAGAAACAAAACTTGAGACACTGTCTGCCAGCCAAATTCCACCGCATCCAGATAAAGGCTTGGAAATCATGACATGAGGGGTAACACCTGGAGAGAGAGAAACAAGAGGCATGGCAAGATCAAGACATGGACAGAGATTGGATGACATGACCTGCTCATTAAGAGAATGAGCGTGCTCAGCTTAAGTACCAATTAAGTATGCAGTTTGGAAGCAAGCATGAATGTTAAGAACAGAAAAGCACAACAAGATCTTGAAATAGCAAAGCAGGAATCATGACAATAAACTCCCTGTCTAAATTAGTAGTATTAGTAATGTGCCTATCTAAGAATTACACCAACCCAGTGAGTGTTAGTAAATGTTAGTAACTTAAAAACAGTTAATTGTCAATTAAGCTTAGAGAGCCCCGAATCAGCACAGCACAGAAGGAAGGGGAAATACCAAAGCCAACCATAGCTCAGAAATGTGCAACAACGAAGGCACGGGGCGGAACGCAGACAAGCGGTGGAGTGGCATGGCAGACCTGGCAAAAACAAAAACATGGAAAAGTAAAAACATGGACATGGAACATGAATTTATGAAATACTATGAACATGAACTATGGAACTATGAACTATGAATTATGAAACTTGGAACATGAAACTGTTAAAACCATAAACAATATCGTCCTGGCCAAAGGCCAGGACCCTGGAACACAACACCAGCGAATTCCTCCCTGAGAGTCGCTATTAATCACATCTCTCTAACATGACTTTACACTCCGTCCATGTAATATGAAATGACTAAATAAAACTAAACTTATCAGAAAAACTAGAAAGGCACTCAGAGAGCGCAGAACCTCCGCCAGGGGGCAGCAAAGCCAAAAGCACGGCGATTGGAACTCCGGCCCATTGGAAAGACTTGAAATCTTGAACTTTGGCGTATATCTCAGCAGTACTTTGGCCTAGATATGCCAAAATTTAATCACCTCTTCCTTGAGTTAATACCCACCTACCCTGAAAATCTTGTCAAAATCCGGCCATAAGTTTTTGAGTTATGTTGTACACAAATAAACCAACAAACAAACAAACCAACAAACTAGAACGGGCACTCATTAGAGCGCATACCTTCGCCGACGCCACTGAATCCCTCGCCACTGGCGTTGGTTTCATGCCGATCGGATAAGAATTGACTGAGATATGGACGAAAGTCGGTTTTGACCTTTTCGTGGCCTTGACCTTGACCTTTGACCCGATCACTCCCAAAATCTAATCGATTGATCCTCAGGTCATGCCAAATCAACCCACCAAATTTTATGAAATTCCGTTTGGTACTTTTTGAGTTATTCGATACACATACATACACACAGACAGACACACAAACAAACTAGAACGGGCACTCGGTAGAGCGCATACCTTCGCCGACGCCACTGAATCCCTCGCCACTGGCGTTGGTTTCATGCCGATCGGATAAAAATTGACCGAGATATGGCCGAAAGTCGGTTTTGACCTTTTCGTGGCCTTGACCGTGACCTTTGACCCGATCACTCCCAAAATCTAATCGATTGATCCTCAGGTCATGCCAAATCAACCCACCAAATTTTATGAAATTCCGTTTGGTACTTTTTGAGTTATTCGATAACAAACAAATAAATAAATACACGGGGATCAAAACATTACCTTCGTCAGCGAAGTCGCTGGCGAAGGTAACAAACGGCACCGAAAACATATACCTCCTCGGCGGAGGTTAATAAGCACTTAAATTTACATCAGCGTGGTAAGGGCCACTTAAAATGACAGACACCATCTTCGGAAAATTATTTGACAAGTGCTCTAATTATTCATATGTAGTCCCATTGACTAATATAGAAGGGTTAGGTTTATAACCTGCAGCAGTGCGCAGTGATGATAATACACTCAACAAAATGAAGATAAATCAGAAACCAGAACTATTCCAGTATTTATTTAACATAATATTGGATCATATAGATGTAAATGGGTAAAGAGATAAAAAAATATATATCATAAAAACAAAAATAATAATATCTTTTTGAGAGAAAAAGCCAATATCTAGTGTGACCTACTCTTTTGATGACAGCATTTAATCTTTAAGGCATAGTTTTCACATATTTTTATATTTCCTCACTTGCTAAACCCTTCCATATGGTTTGAAGTTAATTACAAAAGAATTATTTCGATGTTACAACAGATTTGCTAAATCGGATTAAGGTCTGAACTTCTTTTGATCCAAATTTCAAAATTTGATTCAGCAGTCCAAAGGATTTGTTCCCTGGCCATTGGTGTGCAATCCTTGAGTTTCGTAGCAAAAAAGTTTTTTTGTAATGTTTCCAGCTCTTGGCAGCAACACAACCAATCAGACAATGTTCACACAGGCATCTGGAAATAATAGATCTTGAAACTTTCATCTCTACACTTCTTGCTCAATATCATCACAGAGTTGTCCTGCTGTCAACCGCCTTTTTTTTTTTTTTACCTGTCATACGCAGATAATGAACATTTGCACCTCTATTGTCCCTAATTTTCAAACCTTTAATCGCAATTTCCTGGAAAACACAAAAATGGCAGATAGACCTAGTTAATCCTCGGCCAACGATTGGTTTTCCGGAGCCCTCGTGGTAATATCCTTAACAGAATGATGTTGGTTTATGATGCAGTGCCATCTGAGGGACCGACAGTCATGGGCATTCAATGTTGGTTTCGGCCTTCCAGCTTACGTGCAGAGATTGCTCCGGATTCTCTGATTGTTTTGATGATATTAGGGACTGTAGATGTTGAAATCCCTAAATTCCTTTCAAGTGCAAGTTAAAAAACTTTGTTCTTAAACTGTTGGACTATTTGCTCACACAGTGGTCAACCTCTCCCCATTCTTGCTTGTGAACGACTTTTAGGAATGATTTTTATACCTATTCATGACACTCACCTGTTTCCAATTAACCTGTTCACCTGTGGAATGTTCCAAACAGGTGTTTTTGAGCATTCCTTAACTTTCTCAGTCTTCTGTTGCCCTTATCTCAGCATTTTTGGAATTGGGGTCTGTATTTAAAAATTACTGCTTTCAGTGTTTTTGTTTATTGATCATACTTTTACGCTAGTGTGTGTGTGTTATCACTGCCTACAATAGTGTTTTTCGACACATTTTCACAAAAAATTGTAGAAGTGATATATACGGACCCCTATTAGACTAAAGTGGTGGTGTATAATCATCACTGCACTCTACTGTGTACTGCAGCCAGCCACTAGATGGCGATCAAGATTCTTTGTTTCTCTTCCATCTGGATGATAGTGAACACCAAAATAACTGGATTTTAAGGAGTCATATTCTACTCCCCTCCTTCCTGCATCTTCCCACTGGCATAAATTTTGGCCCCGCCTTCGGCACAGTTATATAGTCCCTGGATTGTCGACAGTAGAATCAAGTTGTGCTGAATACATCAGAGAAGGTGATTCTATTCGAATTGCTGTTAACCTGCCGAGAGGATTTGATTGTCTCATCCCCAACTACTTCTGACACATCCAGCAACTATCAATGTATGTAGTGCAACTCGGAGTAAATGTTTCTGCGCCTAGCACGTGGATGAAAGAATTCTTTTTTTTTTTTTTTTTTGAAGTTTATTAGTGAGTGATTGACTTAATACACCCCTGCTTGCAGAATACAGTACCTGGCACCTGAGCTGAGAGAAGACATGGCAACTGAGGGCAAGGTAATGTCTCATCTGTCATCGGGTGGATGTGTACCCTCATAGAGAGAGAGAGAGAGAGAGAGAGAGAGAGAGAGAGAGAGAGAGAGAGAGAGAGACTGTGATTAAAGCGCTATTTAAATTAAAGTTTGCGAGATGGATTGATTGGTGTCTGTCGTCTGTCTCCTGTTTTACATGGATCCATAAATCACTGAATGCCATGACTGTGATCACTGAGATTTTTCTGTAGATCAGTTGCTCGCCCTACTAAAAACAGGTGAAAGGTAACAGGCAGCTTTACTCTGTTTGACCTGCTCTGTGGCAGGTGATCAGGTGTAAGGCAGCGGTGGCGTGGGAGTCGGGTAAACCCCTGTCATTGGAGGAGGTGGAGGTAGCCCCGCCCAAAGCCCACGAGGTCCGCATCAAGGTAAGGTCCATGCCTGAGTGCAGCGAGAATCCTGTGCAAGATAACAGTTAATTACAAATGGGTGCATGTGAGTGTGTGTGCGTGTGTGTGTATGTGTGCGTGTGCGCGCGTGTGTGTGTGAATGTGAATGTGTATGAGTGGGTATGTGTGTGTGAGTGTGTGTGTATGTGCCTGCTTGTGAGTGCGGTTGTATTCGTTTGTGTGTGTGTCTGTTAATATATGCATATGTTGATGTGCCCATTCAAATATATATTTGTTTGCATGTGTGTGTGTGTATGTGTGTGTGTGAATGTATATAAGTGGGCGTGTGTGTGAGTGAGTGAAAATGTGATGAGTGTGTGTGTGTGTGTGTGTCTGTGTGCATTTGTGTTTGTCACGGTCAGCTTCATTAATTGCAACATAAAGAATGCAGCACACAAAAGAGCTTGTTTAAGGTTCTTTATTGGATTAAAGAATAAATGCAAAGAGAGAGAAAAATGAGTGGAGAGCATTATATAGCCTAAACATGAATGAACACACTCCTCAGACTGGTGTGATGGTTGCCCTTAGAAGATCTCCGTTCCGCAGACAAACCACAGCCCTTTTATAGGTGAAAATTAAGGTAAGACTCAGACCTACTTCACCTACAGTACAATCTGAAGAGAGGGAGACAAGCAAAAATATAGGCTATCTAGTGGTGTAAAATAGTATAGCAGTTGTACCCTGAGCTTCACTGTTAATGCAGTACACGTCAGAGGGTGGGCATATATGTGTGTAAGTGTGTTTATTTGTTTAAGTGTTTGTGTACTTGTGTACATATATCTTAGAATGTGAATGTGTGTGGTGCTTTATTTGCTGATTCAAACTGACCGCAGGTCTGTTATGTGATTTTTGGGGGCAGATCATATCCGCTGGGGTGTGCCACACTGACTTGACGGAGCTGAATAAAACGAAATTACCCCAAGGCGAACCCCTTGTTCCTGGGTCTACCCCTTTCCCCATGGTCTTGGGTCATGAGGGAGCGGGTATTGTGGAAAGCGTGGGTCCTGGAGTCACCAAGTTTGCCAAAGGTGATGTTCTGCTGCCATTACATTACCAGGCAGCATGCAGCAAACACTCTCTTACGTTGAAAATTTCCAAGACGGTTGGCTTCATGTCTCAATTCCTGCTTTCATTCAGCAAAACTGCAAGGATTTTGGTTACCAGCTGATCTTAATCATGTTTTATGGGATTAGGTTAGGGAGTTGAGCAGACCAATCTCCACAATCCATGTACAGACCTCGTACTGTCTATGCATTGTCATGCTGAAACAGGAGAGGATCTTCACTCAGCTGCCGGCAGCATGGAATCATCTGGAATGTTATGCTATGCTATTTCATCCAGGTTTTCCTGTTATGGAACAAAGTGACCTAACCTGAACCATTAAAACAGCCCCAGAGCATCAACATTCTTTCATGCATGTAGAATATGTCGCAACACATTGGTGCAAACTGGCCCATGAGTATGTAAAAGCAATTACAAAACTAAATAAATGCAATCAAATTATCGAGTTCTGAATGATCAAGACAGCTTAAATTGTCAACAAACCAATTCAACGATGAAAAAATACTTAAAAATCTAAATGAGTTAGGGAATTAAGCAGAAAGGTTAGCTTCTGAGAATCACCAAACGGAATATTGCACATATCGGGTCTGTCAGCTGTGCTGTGGCATAAAATATATCCTCTCCCTTCTAATACATTAAACAATATCTCACAGAGGGAGCGCTGAGCTGACTTACCGTTTTAATATACACTGCGTGTGTCATGCAAGATTAATTACTGTCAAGTTTCATTAATTGGACAAGGATCTTACGATCATATGAAGACCACAACAGAAAAACGATTTTGTGATTTTTGTATTTTTTTAATATTATATGTTATCATAGTATTTATAATAATATATAATAATACTATATATTACTATTATATTTATATATTTTATACTTTTTGCATATTTTTTCAGTGCTTTGTTTGTAAGATCGTTTTGAATTTTTAATTCAGAATTTCTCCGCGAAAATGTCACTCTGATCATATTTCCATTGTGGTCTTCATATATTATTGACTTATCAGGTAATATCATTTCTAGATGAGTCTATAGCATAGCACTTCACCAGTGGAGAGTTGTGTTACATGATGGTTGGTCTAACATTCCCTCCCACCTCTCACTCTCTCTCCCTCTCTCTCATGTCCCCACAGGTGACTCCGTCATCCCTCTTGCTGCACCTCAGTGCAAGAAGTGCGACCTCTGCTTGAGCCCGAAAACCAACATGTGCCGGACAAACTGGTTTGATACCTTACAGTAGTTTTTCAGTCTCTCTCTCTCTCTCTCTCTCTCCCTCTTTCCTTTGGTTCTATTTCTGTGCCTTTGCAAACAGGAACACAAGCAGCTGTAATGTCTCGCACAATTTTTTCAGTGGAAAAAGACATATTTACTCCCTTCACCCAGTTTGGTAGTTTCCTTCTCTAAAATAAAAGCATTTTCCTCTCAAGTTTGGTTGGACTGTGTCAAAGGAGGCATGTCAATGCATAATGCTTTTAGTCACAGACATCAGTTGCAATTTGACTCACCAAAACCACCTTTTAATGCAAATACTGTCACTCTATGGTACTTTAATGAGAGTGAATTGCAGCCAGTGAAGCTGTTCACGAATAAACACTTGTTGTTTCTATTACATTTTGATTTTAGCTGTGTACCCTTTAAATAATGCCTAAGAGGTGGCGGTGGAGTATTTTATATGTCTGGATATTTTCTTATAGTAGGGGAAAATTACTCTTCCACAAATACAGTGCTCGTTCACATCAGATGGCATCAGGGAAGTTTTACCAATATGCGCTGGGTAAATTTTCAACACCCCATGCTGGCTGGAATTTTAATGAAATATATTTGTCAGAAAATGCGGCTGCTTCACAAAACGACCCCAAAGCACCTTATTACAGTCATAATTTAAATGTTTCCTTTTGTGTCAGATGGTGCTTTTTGAAACCTGGTGAGCCCAAGATGCCACCAAGGGGGCGCCCCGGTCGCTCATCGGTCTAAGAGAGCGCACCATAAAGGCTGTGTCCTTTTCGCGGGACCCGGGTTTGATTCCGGGTCATTTGCTGCATGTTTTCCCCATTCTTCTCCCCTACTCTCCTGTCACTCTCCACTGTGTAACTATCAAATAAAGGAAAAATCCACAAAAAAAATCGTCAAGATCCCACTGAGGCCTGCCATTCCTTCAGTGATTCTGGGGGATTTGTTGCATCTCTCACTATTCTCTTCAGTATCCTGGGGGGCAAAATGCAGGGGCGTCCTCTACGCTTGAGGTTTTCAACAGTTCTATATCTTTTAAATTTTTTCATAATTTCCCTGACTGCGCTCAGGAGCGTGTTCAATTGTTTATGAATCTTCTTGTGTCCATTACCGGATTTATGGTGTTTTCATTGTGTTGGATGACAAAGGGATATAGCATGTGTGTTACGTCATTTTTATACCAAGTGAAACATGAGGTGATGTAAAGGCTCAATATAGCTTCTTAACATTTTTACATGAGACTTAAATAAGTTGAATTTAATTCCTGGTTTAATTTTGTCTTTAAGGGTGTCATTAATTGTGAAAGCTTGATTTGATTTGAAGGAAATTGATTTTTAATCAAATCAGTAGATGATTTTGGTTGGTTCCATTGGAAGAGTTATATTTTTTAGAGTGTTTCTCACAAGTTAGTGTCTTTATAAATTTTTTTGTTTGTTTGCTTTTTTTAAAAAAAAAATTTTTAAGTATTTTTTTGTGCTCTACCAGTTAGGGGTGCCAGTAATTTTGAAGCCCACTGTATTTCCTGGGACTCCGCAAGCGGCACTCAAGCTGCCAGCTCTATTCTTCAGCAGGCCCTCCCTCACATGCTTACCCATCGGGTTCCTAATCTTGCGGTGCAGGACCCCTACAACAGCAACCTCTCCACCTACCACTGTTTCCTGGCCCCGCGATTGATGATCTTTGAATTATTACCATCTTCATTTCCCATGGAAATCACCAGGGGGGCTTTTGTCTTCACTTGCCAGGGACTGGCTGCCGACTGTCAGGAGGCTGGAGGCTGGCTGTGCACACCCATACTGCTTTTTTTTAATTAATTTATTTAACCCGTATTTAACAGGGAAGTCCCGTTGACATTGAAATCTCTTTTTCAAGGGAGCCCTGGGGGTTGAGGTGGGGAGGGAGAGAGTAATTTGCACAGCCAATTAGATCAGGGGATGATTGGGTGGCAGTTCGAAATAGCCAGGTTGGGACTTTAGCCATGACAGCAGAGAACCCCCTACTCTTATCGATGAGTGTCATAGGATCTTTAATGACCACAATGAGTCAGGACCTCGGTTTAATGTCTCATTCGAAAGAAGGCGTCTCCTTTATTACAGTGTCCCCATCACTGCACTGGGGATTATTCCACCAGAGAGAAGATCACAACCTACTGGCCACCAACACATCCACCAGCAGCAACTTGATTTCTCCAGCTTTTGTTGAGGAGATGAGGACGGTGTTTGACCAGTCCTGCTCCAGTAAGACCGCTGCCCAGAAGTCGCTCCAGCTTCACTAAAGCAATTTTTTGGAATGAGAATATTCCATCAATTTCTGAATTCTGGCTGCCTCTACACAGTGGAACTCTTGCATGCTTTATGACAACTTTTTAACTTTGGAAATGCTCACCATGCCATTGCTGAATGGCCTGTTCAGTGGACGTGAGTATCATCTGGGAGAGAGGTGCCGTCTCGTGCTGTTTTCTCTTCTTCTCATCCACTCCTTCCTATCTGCCTGACCTGGCAGGATCGACCCATCTCCACCTGGGCCTCAGCTGATGCCGGGGGAGACGGGAACTTTATCCATCCAGGTTTTGTTCGCCTCCTGAGGGTCCCAGTCAAACCACTGCCACCACCCTTCTGATCTCAAAGTCTCACAAGGATTGCCCTTCCTGATGACACCGTGGTAACCTGGCTAGTGCCCATGCTATCCCCTGGTTACCATTCTAAAGAGTTGGCATTTTTCATCACGGGGGTCACTGCATGCCTGGTGGTGTCAGGAAGGCCTTGGCTTGAGCGTCACAACCCTTTTGTGGACTGACCTTTGGGATCCATACTAGAGTGGAGTTCACCATATTCTCAGTCCTGCCTTCGCTCAGCTTTCTGTCTCTCTGCACCTCCTTCCTATAACTACCAGGAGGAGAAGCCAGACCTAAAAGGAGTTCCCCTGATTTACCATGATCTCCTCCATCAGGAACTCAGCAAAACCCAAGCAGTATCACTTCCTCCACATAAACCCTATGATTGTGCCATTGACGTGTTACCCAGAACATCACCCCCTCAGAGATTGGTTGTATCCCCTAACCACCCTGGAATCCAAGGATATAGAAGAGTGCATACATCAGTGATTCCCAAAGTGTGGGCCGCGGCCCCCTGGTGGGCCGTGGTGGTACTGCAGGTGGGCCGTGAGAGGTCATTAAAAATATAATTCATTTTTGCAAATATGATTTTTTAGCATTTTTATTGTAAAATATTTATTGCACGATTTAAAAAAAAAATGCGAAAGTAATAACCTATTGAGTGTTATTGACCTCACAATATTTTAGGAACCTTATATAGTTTATGATCGGAACGTAGCTTTTTGGTCATCATGACCGGGGGTCATAATCGGAGGAGCACGTACTGTGTTCGATAATTAATTCTGTCTTGTGTGTACACCACAGATTAAAAGTTTGGGCTTCCTTTATCCCCCTGCTTTCATTTCAATCCTGAATCTTTATTATAATAATAATAATAATAATAATAATAATAATAATAAATAAATAAATAAATAAATAAAAAACAACAACAACAATTATTGTTGTTGTTTTTTACTTATTTTATTTATTTTCTTAACAACAACAATTATTGTTGCTTTTAAGTGTTCTGAGAATGCACAATTTCGTCTATGTACTGTTTATAGGACAAAGGTGGGCCGCGGACATTTTTTAGACTTTCAAGTGGGCCCTGATTTGGAAAAGTTTGGGAACCCCTGGCATACATCATTCCTTGGCTTCCAAAATTATTCAAGCTTCCTCTTCGCCAGCCGAAGCTTATGTCTTTGTCATGGCCGAAAACGATGGGTCACTACTTCCCTGCATCAACTATCAGGGACTTCAATCAATTACAACTTAGAGTTGTTACCCTCTTCCTCAGATGGACACAGAATTCTCCACAGTTGTTTTTTCACCAAGCTGGTCCTGCGCAATGCTTACCACCTTATATGCATGGAGGATGGAGATGAATGGACAATAGCATTTAACACAACCTCTGGCTTCTACAGATACCTGGTGATGCTGTTCAGACTTATGCTAATGCTCTCACTGTGTTCCAGAATCCCATCTGCCGTCCAATGGCAGAACCTAGTAACTCTTTTTTATTTGATTTTAGAAAAAAGCGGAAAATGAAACAATTTGATATTAAAGCCTGGTTATTTGGGGAAGGTTAGATTTATAGTTCATTATCATTCTCTAGGGATCACAAACTCAAGGACAATTTTAACCCTTAAAGGTCATTTTTTGCTTTTTCTAAAATCAAATAAAATTGAGTTACTAGGTTCTGCCATTGGACGGCAGTCATTAATGATGTCCTCGGAGACATGGACTCCCAGTTTGTATATGTTTTCCCGGAAATATTCTGGTATTGAAATCAACCCTGGACGGCCATACCTGGCATGTCCGCTTGGTAATTTAAAGGCTGCCGGAGGCTGTGGTTTGAAACCAGAGGAGTTGAATTTCATCACATTACTGGCTCCTTCTTGGGCCTCACTGTGAAGCAGGCTGTCTTAAAGATGGATCGGCAGTAGGAACAGGCTGTGCTGGATTAGTCTGGGCCCAGAGATGTTAAAAATTTAGAGAGGTTCCTCAGGATTACCAATTTCTATCGGCAGTTCATTCAAGGGTACTCCACAGTAGCAGCCCCCCTGACAGCGCTCTTGTCCATCAAGAATCTCTTTGTCTGGACCATCTCGGTGGCCTCCGCCTTTAATCATCTTAAAGAATTTTTTACCACTGCTCCCATCCTCATGCTCCTCAGCCCCCAACACTGGTTCATTGTTGAAGTTGGCGCCTTCATTGTGGGTGCTGTCGCAGTCCTACCTCAGCAAGCAGATGATGGCAAGCAGCATCCTTGTGCTTACTTCTCTCATTGGCAGTCAGCTGCTGAGAGGAAGCACTTTATTGTGATGGGTAGCTGTTGGCACTGAAGCTTGCATTTGAAGAGTCGGGGCTCTGGCTGAAGGAGTCCAGTGTCCTCTTTCTCGTTTGAATGGACTATTGGAACCATGAGTACCCTTTAACTGCGGAGAGCCTGAACCCCAGGCAAGCCCTTTAGTCCATCTTCTTCACAAGATTCAACTTTGTCTTGACTTACCGTCCAAGTTCTAAGAATGCTAAGCCTGACTCAATGTCTCTGTAGCCGTTGGTGCCCGAAGATGATCCTGACCTCATCCTCCCAGGTAAATTTCTTCTGGCAACCCCCAAGCTTAAAGTGAAGCCTGAGGTCAAATAGTCATTGCGATTTTGTACCACTCCATTGGACAGTCCATTCAATTGTCTCTTTGTGCCCAAGAAAGTAAGAGGTAATGTCCTTTCTTTTGCCTAAGTCTCTCAGCTGGCAAGCCATTTCAGCATCTCTGGCACCTATACCCTCATTTGTCAGTATTTTGGTAACCAAAAATTTGCCTGGATATGTGGGATTTTGTTGCAGCTTATACTGCATGTGGCTATCCAAATCAAGGGATCAACATTGCTGTGGTCAACTACAGCCCATGTAGGTTCCTAACCGGCCGAGGGCCAGCATTGCAATGGATTTTGTCACTGGGTTGCCACTCTCTGATGGGTTTACAGTCATCCTATCCATCATAGACTAGTTCTCCAAAACAGCCCATCTTGCGCCATTAACAATTCTAATCACAGTCAAGGAAACCACCAAGCTCCTATTTCATTATATAGTCCATCTCCATGGCATAGCTCAGGAGATGGTTTCCAACCGTGGTCCCCAATTTGCCAGCCACCTCTGGAAGGCTTTCTGTGCCCTGGTGGGCGCTACCTCTCGTCTGTCCTTGAGGTTCCACCCAGAGACTAAAGGCCATGTTCAGAGGCTGAACCACCACCTGGGCAAAACTCTATGCTGCCCGACAGAAGGTAACCCTGCCAGGAGGTCCGGTCTTCTACCTTCGGTTGAATTAACTCACAATTCGTTGCCAGTTGCTGGTCGAGGCATGTATCCTTTTCATTGTTGTCTGAGTTACCAATTACCTCTATTCCAATCCGAAGAGGGAGAAGGCAACTCCAGCACACATCTGCCTTCCAAAAGAAAGGGAATTATTGTCACTGACCAGCTCCTGAATACCCTGTGGGACAGAGGGTCTGGCCAGCCACGAATGATATCCCAATAGGGGAACGCTGCAGGTGCTCAGCCCCCCAGTTCACTGTCCCATTAACCATGTCAATATTCCTGTCTTCATCCACTGTCAACATCTTCCTTACTCATTCCCTTCAAAATATTTACCCAGTATTCCATGTATTGAGAATTAAACCCATGTCTTTGTCTAAGTGGTGACCCTGCTTACACTGTGCGCCACATCCTGGATATCTGGTATAGGGGGTATGGATCCCAGTTTCTGGTAGACTGGGAGGGGTACAGGCCATGAAGCAATACATCGTAAACCCCTCCCTAATTCATGATTTTTTGTGCAGGCATTTGGGGTCCACCAGTGGGCCGCTAGGTGGCGTCCCTCGCGGGGGTTATTGTCACAACCTTTGTGTTATTCCCTTTTGTGTCCCCTCCCTTTTAGATATATTGTCACCTTTGATTGGTTTTGATGCTCTGTGTGTCTCCACCACCAAGTGTAGTGCATTCATGTTTCCAATTCCCTTCCCACGCCCAACTCTCAAGCCCACTCCATCTAAAGTGAACTGTCCCATTCTGCTCTGGGCTTCATCCCTCAGAGTCATTACCATATTACTGCCAATAAACCCGATCATTGGATGGTGTCTCTGCATTTGGTTCCTAGCGTGGATCAAACAGCTTCTTAGCTTTTGATTTTTTTTTTTTTTTGTGATTCATTTCACTTGCCTGCCATCTCTGAGCAGAAAATTGTGACCAGCAAGATGCTGCAAATTACAGAGGGAGGTAAAGTAAGAATTTAAAAACAAAATACAGTCCGACCCTCTAGAACTGTGGCCACCAACCTTGCTCCTGGAGATCAACCGTCCATGAAGCTTTTACACCAGCCCTAGTAAAACACACCTCTCCAAAATACTAGGGATCCTGTTTGCAGGATTGAGATCGCAAAGCAACAGTCTTCAGGATGGTAGATTTTCAGAAGCATGATTCCTGACCTTTGCTGTAGACTGCAACAATGATGATAACTCCTTGCAAGATGACTAAGAGGTCTCTGCAGTCATTGGTTGCTTAGCCAGATTTTCTGTGCTTATTTGTTCCCCACAGAAGTTCGTCCATCAAATTACATCAATTAATATTTCACCCAAGCATTCTGAAGCTGCTGGAAAAAGCACTGTAAAAAAAGAAATAAGACGAGGCCATTTGAGATAAAAAGTGAGCAGGAAGCACCATAATTCATTGGCAGTGACACATTTTTATTTTGGTTCTGTACTCTAGAACTTTTAAGTTTGAAAGGACTCCATGAGAATGAGGTTGAGTGTTCAAAGCCTGATAAAGCCTGTCAGCTTTAATTTGAGGTTGTTCCTGAACGGCCACAGGGAGCGCTGGTTGTTATTCTCACCACCGAATTTAGACCCAAGATACCAGGTGAAGTGAGTTTTGCTCAATTAAGTTCAGAGTAACATCAAAAACTGGCCGACACTTAGCAGTCGAGGATCAGGATGAACCATCTCTGTTCAAGATGGATGTTGATCCCTGATCCCGTGATTACACTTTCATTTTCCCACAGGGATGAGACGATGAAGGGTGTGCTGTCAGATGGAACTACTCGGATCTCATGCCGGGGGAAACAGCTTTGTGTGGTCTTTGGCCTGGGCACCTTCTCTGAATACATTGTGGTCTCTGATATTGCGTTGACCAAAATCCGGCCAGACGCACCTCTCGAGAAAGTTTGCTTGCTGGGATGTGGAATCACAACGGGATATGGGGCTGCCATCAACTCTGCCAAGGTGCGGCAGTTTTTCACTCAGGAAACTACGGGGCTAATTTCAATGGCTTGTTTTTGCACCACAACCCTCTATTGAGTGGGTGAGAACCAGAATCTACGAACCCACAAATTGACAGTTCAGGGAAAAACAGGTTCAAAGTTTCCCCTCTTTGTGAATTGAGCTGTTTCCCAGATTGATGCCAAAATTTCTGGTTAGAGGAACATGTGACTGATGTTCAATATTTATGAAACAAATACGCCACAACTCCATCAGGACATGCGCACTGCTGCACTGTGTAATGTTCTTCTGTGGTACTACACATTTGTAGATGTTATCGCAACCTACCAGTCTGACATGCTTGATTTTAGCGTTTGTACTCCTTTTCGTGTTCTCATGTGTACGTACATATTTTGTAAATCGGGGTACTGCGCTTTGAATTGAATTAGTGAATTCAATAAAGGCCCAACTCCAGGCTGAAAATGTGTGGAGTTGAGCCCTTATAGAATTCACCAATTCAAATTTTTTTTTAACAGAGGGGGAAAATATCCATCTTGAATGATGTCCACATTAGTGTGAACAAGGCCTTAAGTAAAACACTTGAATGCAGAAATTATTGAATTATTGAATGCAGCCGACAGAGTGATCAATGCACGGTATCAGTTTGAGATCTTAGGCCTTTTTCGTAACCTCCCCTTACTCCCCCCCCAGGTTGGGCCTGGCTCTACCTGCGCGGTGTTCGGTTTGGGGGCCGTGGGTTTGGCGGCTGTGATGGGGTGCAAAGCAGCAGGAGCCGCAAGAATCTTTGCTGTGGACATCAACAAGGACAAGTTCCCCAAAGCCAAAGTGTGTGGGGCGACCGACTTTGTGAACCCAAAGGATTATGACAAACCCATTAGCAAGATGCTTTTCGAGATGACCAGTGGAGGGGTGGACTTCGCCTTGGAGTGTGTCGGCGATGCAGGTGTGATGGTGAGCTTGATGATGACATGCCGTCTTTCACAGCTATCCGACACTCAACATCTGGACTGGCAAAACATGGGACATGCTTTTGTTAAGTTGCAAAACCGCTTTAGCCAGCTTTGTATGCATGCCGCGAATAATGAATAGTCAAGCTACACATTGTGATAGAAACAACTGCACTAAAAGAAGAAAAATGAACTCAAAGTAAACAATCAGGAGCTTCTTAATTGATGGGACTGTGGACTCCTGGTCACAAAAACAGACAATTTATTAGGCAAGGAAAAGACAGAGTCACAACTGATTGTAAGACCTAGAAACATCTGTGTTCGGCAGCCTAAACCCTATCACATATCCACCGAGCTCTGAATAAATTTTTCTACCTTCGGCAGATTTCGCGACATCAGGGGCTGTGGCATTCGAGTGTGGCAGTCACATATTTGGCAGGTCCCGCACAGAGCCCTCTGTAGTTTTCTCAACTCCAATCACTTAGCTCTTAGCCACAAGGCTTTTGCAGGACAATCATGCAGATGCTGCGCTTCTTCCGAGCGGTACCTGTACGGTTGGAGATCAGTTGCAACCTGCCGCATATCGCATCTGCCGATAATTCTAACGTCCCCTTGACTTTCCACATTAAGTCCTGCGTGAGAGTTTTGTAGTGGCCCAGCCTCACTCAGCGCAGCAACCATGGCTACACCCACATGGACCATCTTCTCCTCTCCTCTCCATGGAGGAGAACAACAGCCAGAATCAGTAGTTGTCCCCACTGAGGCCACAAGAGCAGCAGCCTCAGGTGCACCAGCTTGACGTTGAGGGCGTCTCAGCAGCACTGCCGTTTTTGAATGATGATTTCATTTATTGAGGGAAAAAGCTATCCAAACCTAACTGGCCTTATGTGAAAAACTCATTTACCCCTAAACCTAATAACTGGTTTTGCCACCCTCGGCGACAACAACTGCAATCAAGCATTTGCAATAACTGGCGATGAGTCTTTCACATCACTGTGGAGGAATTTTGGTGCGCTCTTCTATGCAGAATTGTTTTAATTCAACCACATTTGAGGGTTTTCGAGCATGAGCGGCCCATTGAAGGTCATGCCACAGCATCTCAATCGGATTTAACCTGTTTAATCCCACTGGGCACATTTGTGACAGATATCTTTTACTTTGTTTCACTTCTAGAAGCTCTAAAAGTGTTGTTGTTGGCTTTGAGCAAAAAAATGCAACTTTGAACTGAACCATTATGAAATCAAAAAATACGTACAGTTTATGCGTTAGGGAGATCTAATGAGTAAAATGCATGCATTTGCATTGCAAGGAAAAATTTGAGATTGAACGTGTTAAGTCTGGACTGTGACTAAGCCACTCCAAAACCATTTAGTTTTTTTACGCCATTCAGAGGTGGACTTGCTGGTGTTTTTGGATCATCCTCCTTCTGCATAACCCAAGTACGCTTGGGCTTGAGGTCACGTACTGATGGTCAGACATTCTCCTTCAGGATCTTTTGGTAGAGAGCAGAATTTATTGTTCCTGGAATTACAGCAAGTCATCCAGGTCCTGAAGCAGCAAATCAGCCCAAGGCCATCACACTACCACCACTATGTTTAACGATTGGTATGACGTTCTTTTCATGAAATGCTGTGTTAGATTTACACCAGACGTAACACACACACCTTCCAAAAAGTTCAACTTTTGTCTCGTCAGTCCACAGAATATTTTCCCAAAAGTCTTGGGGATCATCAAGATGTTTTTTGGCAAATGTGAGACAAGGCTGTGTCTTCTTTTTGGCCAGCAGTGGTTTTCGCCTTGGAACTCTCCCATGGATGCCATTTTTGCTCAGTCTCTTATTATTGAATCATGAGTCCTGACAATAACTGAGGCCTGCAGTTCTTTAGATGTTGTTTTGGATTTTTTGTGACCTCCGGAATGAGTTGTCAGTGCACACTTGGAGTAATTTTCGTTGGCCGGATACTCCTGGGAAGTGTTCCAAGTTTTCCCCGTTTGTGGATAATGGCTCTCACTATGGTTTGTTGGAGCCCCAAAGCCTTAGAAATGGCTTTGTAACCCTTTCCAGACTCATAGTTGTCAATTTCTTTGTTTCTTATCTGTTCTTGAATTTTGTTTGACGGCGACATGATGTGTTGTTTTTTGAGATCTTTTTGCCTACTTCACTTTATCAGACAGGTTCTATGAAAGTAATTTCTTAATTCAACAGATCTGGCAGTAATCAGGCCTGGGTGTGGCGAGTGAAATTGAACTAAAAAAAAATGTGCTTAATGCGCAGATATAGATGCCGGCGTCCCTAAATTCCAAAATTGAATTCTTAAATAATTTTATAATTGAATTTCAAAATCTCTTTCTTCTCTCCAATAATATTCCACAGTTTCTGTGACAGAAATACTGAGGTATGACGCCTAAATATTCTTATGCATACCAGGAAAAAATTGGCATTATTTATGTTCTGCTCAAAGGGGTTAATAAATGAAATTATTTTAAAGCCGCATTTTGTATTTACTCGGGTTATCTTTGTCTAATGTTGAAACTTGTTTGATGATCTGAAACATTTAAGTCTGACAAATATGTAAAAAAAAACAAAGAAAAGAAATCAGGAAGGTGGCAAATACGTTTTCACAGCACTGAGTCAAAAGTTTGCATACCCTGGCTGAATTTGGAAAATAGGTTTCATTTTTATTTAAGAAAACATGAATGGCCGAGCAAAAAACACATCTTTTATTTCTTATTGGATTCATATTCAACTGTTAGTCATGTAGAATGGCACAATCATCAAGTAAAACATGGCAATAAGAGAAGACAATGAAATGGACCCTGTTTAAAAGTGTGCACACCCTCAGTTCTTAATACTGTGTATTGCCCCCTTTAGCATCAATGACAGCCCCTAATTCTCTCAGGTGGAATAGCTGCCCATTCTTCCTTGCTAAATGCCTCCAGCTCCTGCCAATTCATGATCTCCTCAAAGCAGCACGATGATATTGAGGTCTGGAGATTTGGATGGCCACTCCAGAACCTTCACTTTTTTCTTCTTTAACCTGTGGAGGATGAACTTGGCCTTGTGCTTTGGATCATTGTCATGCGAGAAAGTCCAAGTGCATCCCATGCGCAGCTTTCTTGCTGAAGAATGCAAATTTTCTGCCAGTATTTTCTAATTGCATGCCGTAGTCATCATGCCTCCAATTTTCACAAGATTCCCTGTGCCTTCAGAGCACACACACACCCAAAACATCAGAGAGCCACCACTATGCTTCACAGTGGGAATAGTGCTGAATGCTCTCCTAAAAAAGCACTTATGGTTGTGACCATGAAGTTCTATTTTGGTCTCGTCACTCCAAATGACAGTATTCCAGCAGTGGTGAGATGTGTCAAGGTGTTGTCTGACATATTTTAGGCGGGCTTTTTTGTGGGATTAGTGCAATGATGGTTTCCTTCCAGCAACTGTTAAAGTACCTCCTTATTGTGCTCCTCGGACCGACCACACCATCTTTTTCCAGAACATCCTGTAATTCTCTTGAGGCAGCTTATGGATTTTTCTGTCATGGTTTGGAGGCTTTGAGAGCTTTCTTTGTTGCTCACGTCCGGGACGATATCGTTTTGCTCTCAATCTGATTACTGGGCCAGCTGGCATTAATTGGGGGCGTCGCCCGGATTCTATTTAAGCTGTAGTTCCTCCTCATTTCCCTTGCGAGAGTGTCAGTGTTATGTTCGCAGTTTAGCCGGTAAGGTCTCTAGTAAGAGAGTTGTTAAGGGTTTAGCTGCATATTTGAGGACAAGTTTTAGATAGCAAGGGAATCTTTCTTTTTTTCCCCTTTCATTTCTTCCTATCGAGCTCGCCTTGCTTCCTTGCCTTGGACGTCTAGGTCCATTGGCAGCACGAGTCTCGCCCTCTTATTACCTCCGCCGAGGAGGTTATGTTTTTGGTGGCGTTTGTTTGTTGGTTTGTTTGTGTACAACATAACTCAAAAAGTAATGGACAGATTTTAATGAAATTGTCAGAGAAGGTGAGTATTAAGTCAAGGAACAGGTGATTAAATTTTGGCATATCTAGGCCAAAGTACTGCTGAGATATACGCCAAAGTTCAAGATTTCAAGTCTTTCCAATGGGCCGGAGTTCCAATCGCCGTGCTTCTGGGTTTTGCTGCCCCCTGGCGGAGGTTTGTGCTCTCTGAGTGCTTTTCTAGTTTTATTTGTGTCTCTCTCTCAACTGCTGCTTCCTTATTTATTCTGGCCACTGCTTTTGGAGTCTCAAACTCACCAGCCATTACATTTTCTTTGTCTCCCAATCAATTCTCCTGGCAGTTTGGGCTGAAATCTTTCTTGGCCTACCTGACCTTAGCTTGGTATCAACACATTCCCAAATTTTCCACCTCTTAGTCATGAACAGAACAGCACTGACTGGCATTTTCAAGTCTTTAGATGTCTTTTTATATCCTTTTCCATCTTTACAAAGTTGAACTATCTTGTTACGAACGACCGTAGACAGTTCTTTTCTGCTTCCCATGGCTCAGTGTCTATCAGTGTTTCCACTTGGGATGACTACTATCAAACTCAATGATTATGCACAGACACTAGTTACAATTTAAAAAGATGTGGAAAATTAACCCTTATGGCCATTTAAACCTGAGTATATCATCTTGTGTCTATATAACAAGGTCAAACATTCAAGGGTATGCAAACTTTTGGTTAGAGTCGTTTGAGTGATTTTAGTCGGGAGCCAAACACCTGCATGATGATAAATGACTTCGCATGATCTCTATCCTTAGATGAAAGACAAGTTTTTTGCATGATGTGTCATGTTTTTAAAATAAATGGCCACATTTTATAACTTCAGTGAGGGTATGCAAACTTTTCAGCACAACTTTGTGTGTATGTGTGTGTGTGTGTGTGTGTGTGTGTGTGTGTGTATATATATATATATATATACTGTGCTAACAAATTCATTAGACCACCTGTCATAATTTATGAGATATGAGAAAACACAAGTATTTTGGAAATTTGTCAAAAACTTGTTGAAAACTAAATTATTAACAATGAAATAAATAGCAATTATATTGTTTTTTGTTAATAACAAACTGAAACAAATAAATAGTCATTATTCACACATTAAAACCAAAAAAACTTAAAGGGGACCTAACATGCTGATCCTTCTTTTAATACATATGAGTAATGTTATAATGTTGGTTGTTCATGCTCAAACTCTGAAAAGGTTCTAAACATAAGATACAGGGATTTTGCTGTAATACAAGAACGTGATTTTGTGAGCGTGATTTACTCTCTGAACAGCTCCTCCCAAGATCTTCACGAGATCTGGGTAAAACCTGACATCAGGTTATGCCGTCCAATTAGTACAGACCTAGCCAGAGCTAACCACTGCGCTGGACCTGCCCACACCGGAAAACTATTCTAGCAGGCACTAACAATGGCAGATCATACTATGCCTTAGTATATTCTACACTTTTGGAAATGCAAAAGAAGAACCGCAGATCATTTGAGGTGCAATTTTGTCAGTATTTCTCCCAAAACTACTTGTCCGTTTACTTTTGGATGCGAAAAAAAAACTAATATTTCTCTTCCAAAAGATGATGCCACCAGAAATCAGTGGGTAGTTTGTGCATTTCACCAGACAGCTTTGTCAATAAAGGATATTTCGACACAGGATAAGCATTTCAGCTGCTTCTGAAACCTGAAGCAGTTGCATCGATCAAGCCCTTGGAGCCACACGCTTTAAGTAACCATATAACAGCTAATAATGTAAGTGAAGCTAACTTGTTATGGGTGGCTGGCAGGACTGCTAGCGATAGTTTGCACTAACAACTGGCATCAAATGCAGGCTTTGTATAATATCTGAAGATTAAGCCTGTATCTGTCGTGACTGTCCGTGACTCACAGACACAGAAGCTCTAAGTTGCTTTTACTGCATAAGCCAACCTGACGTGATAGCCAGTTGATTGTGGCTGTAGCACAGCGGCTAACGTAGCCAAGTTACTGTTGCTAATGTTTGTGTCCTAATTAGGCAAGAGTGATATCAGGGGAAATTCTACAGAAGGTGTGTGAACATAAACCTCATTTGAAGCTAACCTTTAATACTTGTTTGTAATTTGGATGCAGAGTACAACTGTTCACAGTAACAGAACTTGCTGTCTGTAAAACCTGTATTGCAAGGGTTTTTCTCTGTGGTTATGACCGCTCGTTTACCAGCCACTGCATGTTAGTTTGCATGTCATGCTAATTAAAAATGCTTCTGGTTAACTTCTGTGCAGTAATTCTGATCGGTATGCTTGTGTTACTTCGGTAAGCAGCAATGTGGCAATTTCATCATAATGTTGTCCAATTGTAGCCACTACAGTTAGTGATCGCTTCACTTATCCATGACTGGGATCAGCCGGATACTTCACAAATGTCTGAGCAAGCTTACAGGTGCTACCATGAAAGCAATGCGAAACGCAGAAGATCTGCCGGTTTACAAATGATTTCTCTGCACTACCTTGACATAATTTCATCCCCCTTCAGATTTTGTTGTGGCTAATAAAAAGTCAAAAAAGGCAGAGATTGAATAGGTAATTCTTTCCTGTAGAAGTGATCAATTCACTAGCTCCACATAAGCAACTTGTCCGCTTTAACGGATCTTATGTTCAGCAAAACCTGTATTATGTCCATATCATAACCAAGCTCTCTTTAGCTGAAGCGTACTATCCATAAAGCTGCTTTCACATTGGACACGAAACAAAGTTTTTGCTGGACAGATTAGCCTACATTCAAAGTCAATGCAAAGACGCGAATACACGTTATGGGCACGACAAGCAGCTTTCACGCCGGACGCGAAACAAATTTTTTGCGCGACAGATTAGCTACATTCAAAGTCAATGCAAAGATACGAATACAGGCGTCATAGGCTCGTTAAGCAGCTGTCACACTGGACGCGAAACAAATTTTTCACACGACAGATTACATTCAAAGTCATGACCGCTTATCAGCTACTGCATGTTAGCTTGCACGCTCTGCTAATTAAAATGTTCCTGGTTAACTTATATGCAGCAATTATGATCAGTATGGTTGTGTTATTGCGGTAAGCATCAATGTGGCAGTTTCATCCTAACGTTGCCTGATTGAAGCCACTACAGTTGAAGCTAAATGAAGAGGTGCTGTATGTGTCTGCCGAGTTGGGCTGCAGTTTGACCAGACGTAGATTTTGCAGAGCTGGGAGTGCGTTTTTGGGTGCTTATGAAACGATTGCTTCACTTATCCATGACCGGGGTCAGCCTGATACATCTCCAATGGCTGGGCAAGCTCTTTGATACTACCGGTGAAAGCAATAGGGAACCGCACAGGTTAACGTGTTCGGTATAACAAATGCTGCATTGCCATCGATTGAATATTAAATTCTTTCCAGTAAAAGTGATCGATTCGCTAGCTCCACATAAGCAACGGTTCACGCAGACGGAACCAACGGTCTGTAAAACCTGTATTATGTTCATGACCGAAGCAGTCCATAAGCTGTTGGTCCACTTTTAGCTGCCCCTCACTGTCCATGTTTCCCTCTAAACTCAGACCCACCGGATTTCTATGGTCTCCGGTCTATACTTGGGCATGTCGACCAGTTCTACAAATGTGTCGATATGGCGTGGATTCTTCATGGACTGCATAGATATTTCTGGCAAGATGTGGCTTCAGACAGAAAATTACTGCTTTAGACATGAAATTCAGAAAATGAAGACAAATTAACAGCTAATTAAAATCCTATGATTGCAAATGTGGTCGGAGCTAAACCAGCATCCATAGGGCTGTCCCAGAACCAGGTTTGAGAACCACAGCCTTGGAGGTGTGCTACTTCGTCACGTTACTTCTACTGTGAATGGTCATGACAATGTCATAATAATCATATTAGATTGCAAGTAATAATGCCAATTTAATTAATAATGCAAATAATTGTATATTATCAATAATTTTCATAATAAATTTTCGGAGGGCCTAGAGTATGCAGGTTTTCATTCCAATCAATCGCTACACCTGCTGATGACACCAATTAATTTCCTATTCTCTGCTTGTTTGTGCGCTAATCAGTGAAATCAGCAGGGTTTCTGATTGGTTGGAATGAAAACTTGCATATTCTCCACCTCCATGGCACACAAATGGGCACCACTGTATTACAAGTATCATTAAGACCTTCACTGAACATTGCATTGTGGGAAAGATGCCTCTGATGTGATGAGGAGAACCTGTGCTCTCCTGTTTTTAAGAGGGCTGCACTGGAATCCTGTCGTATGGCGCTGGGCACCTGCGTGATCGTTGGGGCTTCGCGTGATGAGGACATGACACTAGATTCAATAGGTCTCCTGCTCGGCCGGACTCTAAAGGGAACTTATGTCGGTGGTAAGTGAATTAAATCTGAAGTGGAAAGTGGAAATGTAAGGATCTATATTTATTCATCCACAAAAAAAATGCATGGATTTTGAGGTTTGTTTGTTTGTTTTTTTTTTTCCTGCTGCTGGGGTGCTAAAACAGGAAAGTCCAACCCAGTACTTGGAGATCAACTGTCCTGAAGGCTATCACTCCAACACGGGGGAAGTAGTTTACGGGAAAATTGTAGATTTCCTCAAGCTATTAAATTGAGGAATCAGGTGTGCCAGGGCCAGATTAAGTTGAGAGAGAATACCATCGGGATGACTGTTGGGCAGACTTGTACCACTCTGCTGTCTTACTTTATTTTGCATCTTTGTAGTTATGTGTTTTTTTAATATATACAAGAAGGGATATGTGTTCCCCCAGCTTTTGTAATCCCTGCATACTTTTAAGCGATGTTTAGGATGCACACTTGTCTTCTGGCTGAGTCTTGTTCTTCTCCGCACTGTTTGAGCGCTGCATTTTTCTCCCGCAGGGTGGAAGAGTGTGGACAGCGTACCCAAGCTGGTCGATGACTACATGAACAAAAAGCTGCTTCTGGACGAGTTTATAACTCACCACTTTCCCATGGAGAAGATTAATGAGGCCTTTGACCTCCTGACAAGTGGTAAAAGGTGCGTGCACCTACATACATACATATAATTTTGTTAATAAGCATGCTTATTTATGGCCATCATGTTTTTAAAAAAATTAAAGCAAGAAATTTAAACGGGAAAGAATAAAACAAATAAAATATTTGGAGGTTAGCATTAGAATTTATGAGCCTACTGCTGAAAGTACTTCAGTCACATTTTCATGCACCGGGAGGTAAGGCTTGGAAAAGGTCTTTCATAATCACTTAAGCCCACTGCTTTGATTTTCTCAAAATGGACATTTATTGACTGATATTCTTTTAGCACTGAAGTCTTCATTTATAGCTTTGGCTCGACAAACAACATGTTTTAATGCTGAACTTGACTTGTCCAAAATGTGACTTAAGTACTTTTAGTACTTGAGCACTAGGCTCTTCAATTAGAGACTGTGCCAGCATTAATTGGTGGGTGTTTACATCCGAATCATTGAACTATGTCAGAACTGCAGGTGTTTTTATACCGCCGTGCCGGCGACATCATGTTTTTGGGTTGTCCGTCCATGCATTCGCCCCAGTCTTCTGAACGTGTTATCTTCGGAACAAACGGAGAGAATTTCTTAAAATTTGATAGAAAATTCTTCTTTGACTTGAGGTGGTCAAAGGTCGAAGGTCATGGCCACTTTGAGCTCAAGACATCTCACAGCCAGAAGGTTGTGGGTGCGAATCCGGCCTGGGGCCTTTCTGTGTGGAGTTTGCGTGTTATTCCCGTGTTCGCGCGGTTTACTCCGGGAACTCCGGTTTCATCCCACATAGTGCTTATGGCTTATTTTGGTCTCATCACTCCAAATGACAGTATTCCAGAAGTTGTGAGATGTGTCAAGTTGTTGTCTGGCATATTATCGATCTGTATTTTTGGTACATTTTCATGACAGAAAAGGCCATGACAGCCCTTTTAATTTTAGTTTTTTGTAGCAGATTTGAGAGCATTCCCAGTTTTGCTGAGTGCTGTAATCCATCAAACTCCATGACTCTGAGTTTGAGATAAAGCCCTCCAGCATAATGTAAACAGCACTTGCTGGAATGTGAACATTGTGTTCCTTTCTGTAGGGTAGTGATCGACTCTCTTGTCTTGCAAGTAAGACTGTTGCTTCAGGTAAATTAGAACATCCTTCATGGGAAACTGGGTTCCCTTACAAAAGTTACAGTTAAAGGCCTTGCGTTTGCAGGTTTAATGGATTTCATTACGACGCACACACAAAGTGAATGAAAAAGTAATCTGGGGTAAAAACCTATCTCTAGATTCTAATAGACTAAAATCCCTACCTTGACAATCATATACAATGCTGTGAAAAAATATTTGCCCCCTTCCTGATATCTTGTTTTTTGCATACATTTGCATGTATTTGTCATACATAAATGTTTCAGATCATCAAACAGATTTTAATATTAGACAAAGATAAATAGAGTACATACAAAATGCTGTGTATAAATGATGATTTCATTTATTGAGGGGAAAAAACTATCCAAACCTAGCTGGCCCCATGTGAGAAATAATTGCCCCCTAACTGGGTGTGCCACCCTCGGCGACAACAAGCGCAATCATGCGTTTATGATAACTTGCAACGCGTGTTTAACATCGCTGTGGAGGCCTTTTGGCCTACTCTTCTTTGCAGAATTATTTTAATTCAGCCAAATTTGACGGTTTTTAAGCATGAACAGCCTGTTTAAGGTCATGCCACAGCATCTGAATCAGATTTAAGTCCGGACTTTGACTAGGCCACTATACGTGATGTGATCAGGGTATTGGCAATTAGTGCTACAAGAACATTCTCTTTTATGATAAGAATCACAAGAATACATATGTTAAATGAATACACAATCTTATCAGTGTTGCAAAAGTCAGCACCTTCAATGAGTACACAATCGTGTTCTTGTCATAGGCTGTCTTTGGGGTGAACTCCCAAAGCCAAATAAAATAACTGAAGTGTGTTTTGCGAAATGGTACAGTTTCACATCTGGTGATTTCTATTTATGGCCTGACACACAGACACACTGGTCTCCGGTCAGCCCATGTCCTGAGAAGCACAAACAAACACCCTCTGAGTAGGAAAGAAGATTGCACTGATCGCACAGTCTAATCTTAGTTTTGCAAATGTACTAATATATATTTTGCAAATGTATTCTAATTCATAGAAATAAGACTACAATAAAAACTAATGATTAAACAGGCACGTATAATTACAGGAATATATATGCTGCAAACATGATAATGAGATTGATAATACTGTGAATATCTGAATAATGACTAATTGCTATTGTTAACTGTTTAATTGATCGAAGATGTCATCCCCAATTAATTGATTGATTAGTGATGTCATTTCCTCTTCAAGCTCAGCATCAGCAAGGAATTATCTTTTTTTTTTTTTGTTGTTTTTTTCTTGCAAAATTAAGAAATGGGAACAAGGTAAAGAAATTAAGAGTGATTTTCTGCTTTTTTATTAAATAAAAAATAGATTGTAATAAAATCTGAGGTTTCGACATGGCCTGCATGTTCACTGATATTTCGTAGCACACAGTGTCTTCGCTGAAGGCCAAGTGTTTTAATTCTCACAAAGATACTGTGTCGAAACTTCAATCTGTTTGCCGTCTGATGGCAAAAAAACCTGATTCTATTCAATCAGAACTGATTTAATTCAATTAAATTTGATTATAACTGGCAAAACGAAATCCGTCATTTGCTTACAACCTACTTTTGTTGTTTAGAATGGATTTCATTCTCTCAGAATTGATTTCACTCAATTAGATCTGATTTCACTCTGTCAAAATACATAAAACTGACAACACAGAATCAATTGTCCTGGAACCGAATGATAAAGCAGATAGCCTTCCATCCAATTTATTTTGGTTGTCAAATTGTGCGAAAATAATTGTGAGACAAGCAAAAATTACTGAAGTCTGTACCCCCTCTCCCGGTACCAGAAAAAAGCCCCCAAAAGGGCGCTCGCAAGCTAACACCAGAACAAAGTGGGCAGTTCTGTACAGAACAGAGTTCATATTTGGACATGGAGAAGTGAATAGAGGGGAAACCAATGAATGACCTACGTGGGGTTTTGGGAGGAGGGGATGGGGGGGGGAATTCTCCCTTCCTTCACACAGGGCAGATTTAAATTAATGTAATTTATTTTTCCCTCTCTCCAGCATTCGATCGGTCATCACAATGGCCTAAAAAGACGAAGCGGAAAATTTGAGCACAGAGACTTCTGGAAATCCCCCCCCCAAAGGTGCCAAAATGAAGCAACATGAATCGTGAAGTCAATCGGTGGATCTGACTTTCAACTTACCATGATTATGCCCAAAGTATTGCTAAAATTATGCAGATGATTATTGCTAAATTATAAAAATGCTTGCTGGTTTAAAATGTTTTATTAACTCTGAATGAAGTGAGAAATTTCCAAAGATTCCATTCAGAGTAAAGTGCAGTATGCAGACTGGGGTCCAGTTTATGACAAAGATATTTTATTAACATCTTTTCAGATTAATCAATTACATAGCTTTAGAATGCAGTGGCAGTTCGTGAATTGGCCACAGGGGAAGCTCAAACGATCCCTTAAAGTTAATGATTGTTCATGACCTGTTTTCAATCATTCATTTAAATTACAATAACAGAAACTCCGAAAACTCAACATTATCTGATGCGGCCAGTTTTCATTAATAACGCATACCTGTCAACTGTCACGCATTCGGCATGAATTTAAGTGCCATTTTTACGTTCCTCTGCTGTAGACAGCAGTTATTCTATCTACGCATATGTTAGAGATTTTTGCGTGGAATTTCAGTACTTGTGCATGGAGGAGTTTGAAGCAATGGAATTGCATAAGGACGTTTCAAATCATCTTATCTAATTTAAACGATCATGAAACAAATGCATGGCTTCCAAACTCCAACCCCTGAGTAAATAAAAGCGTGAGAAGTCTGGAGTCGTAATCAGTATGCGTTATAAATGAAAACTGGCCACATCTGATAATGTAGAGAGTTTTCGGAGTTTCTGTTATGGTAATTTAAATGAGTGATTGAAAACAGGTCATGACCAGTCATTAATTTTAAGGGATTGTCTGAGCTTCCCCTATTACCAGTTCACGAGCCGCCGCTGTTAGAATGTGTGCCGTACATTGTATCCTCACTTCAAAAAAAGTAAAAAAAAAAAAAAAATGATTTCTTCACGCTAAGTTTACTTTACATTTGCTGTATACTGTACCAAAGCAATATCTTTGTGTACATTTCTGGGGCAAAATTCTCTTTTTTTATTTTTTCCTTTATTCCTTATTATTTTTTTTTTCTTGTGCTGTCCTTATTTTTTGCTGTGTTGACATAACTCTGAGGTCAGTAAAGATGTTTGATTCTGAATCTGACATTACTAGACATTACTAAATGGGCTCAGGAATACTTCAAGAAACCACTGTCAGTAAACACAGTCCACAGTGCCATCCACAGATGCCACCTAAAACTTTATCATGCAAAAAGGAAACCATTGTTGAGCATGATCCAAAAGTGCTACCATGCTCTGTGGGCCAAGACTAATCTAAAATGGACTGTAGCAAAGTGGCAAAGTGTCCTGTGTCCGACCAGTCCAAATTTGACCTTCTTGTTGGAAATCATGGGTGTCGTGTCCTCCAGTCTAAAGAGGAGAAAGACCACCTCTCCTGTTATCAGCGTTCAATTCAAAAGCCAGCATCTCTGATGGTATGGGGATGCATTAGTGTGGGACACTTGCATGTTTGAAAAAGCACCATGAATGCTGAAAGGTATATAAAGGTTTAAGAGCAACATATGCTCCCTTCCAGCTGACATCTATGTGAGGGTGCGTTCCAGAACCACAAGCGAGTACCAGAAAGTGCAGCAAAATTGTTTTTTTTGGATTTAGGGGTGGAAACCCTAGCAGAATTGTAGACAATGGTACAAAGTCCAGAATCTAAAAATACAATCCAGAGGACCAGAAACGGTTCGTTACCAGGGCAGCAATCACAAATCTCGAAGTCAGGCAAGGCAGGTTCTTTACACGGGCACAGGAATATCAAAGACAAAGCCAAAATCTAAATCTGGGGTGTTCCAGTCAGAAGTATAACACGAAGAGTACATGGCTTAAACAATCGCAGCACAAGGAAAACTTTCTGACAAGAGCTGGTGGGGAAATGACTGCTTAAATACACATACGGAAAGTCCCATGCTATAAAAGGGAACAGGTGGGCTGGATCAGACTAATTAACAAAGGAATGAACAAGAGGAAGTTCCCAGCCATATAAAATTGGCAAAAGCCAAAACGCGGACTGGGATTAAACAGACAACCTATTACAAACAGACAACTCCGGTTAGGGAGTTCTAAAGTGCACAGAGTGAGAGGCAGAACAGTGATTAACTAGGTGTGGAGAATCCGCTGAAGCGCAGCAAAATAAATTGAGTGAAGGCAAGGAGCGGAGACTAGAGCTGAGCGAGTCCTGAGGGCAAAGTCCTGATCTTTCACTCATTGAGAACATTTAGCGCATAATTAAATGAAAAGTCCGTCAAAGGAGACCCAAAACTCTCCAGCAGCTGGAAGCCTGTATTAAACAAGAGTGGGGTCAAATTCCTATAGCTAAACTCAAGAAACTTGTCTCCTCAATGCCCAGACGCCTCTACTCTGTGTTAAAAATAAGAGGGGATGCTACACCATGGTAAACAGGCCCCTGTCCCTACTTTTTTGAGACCTGTAGCAGCCATCAAATTTGAAATGAGCTCATTTTGTGGATTAAATTGTAAAATTTCTGTTTCAACATTTGCTATGTTACGTCTGTTCTATTGTGAATAAAATACTGGCTGGTGTGATTTGAAAGTCATTGCGTTTTGATTTTATTCACAATTTACACTTTGTCGCAACTATTTCGGAATTGAAGTCGTACAATTTCTTGATAAAGGCTTGTTGAGACTGTAAGCCTTTATGCACAATTTCGATTAAATACTCAGATGGGATCTTTTCTCTGACTGTTCACATTTGACTGTTAACCTGGGCTATATCCGATATATCCGATTCAGCACCCTGAACAGATCTCTCCTCTGAACTGACCCACATATGCAATAGGACTGCCAAGCAGCCAATTCACTGAAGAGTTTCAGATAAACAAACCCCTAAGCTTGGAATAATGACGAATCTCGATCAACATGACAAATGGTGAGACTCTACAAAACATTACAAGAACATAAAGCTCTTTCATAGCAGAACGGTTTGTGGTCAGGCGAAAGCCGTAATGACCTTCAGGAAACAAAACTTAACAAAGTCTAAGGGGCTTATCAGAGGTCATTACCAAGATGGCAAGGCAGATGGACCTAGGCACACTGCTAGGTGCATACATTTGAGCGAAGATTAGACAGGGAGAAGCCACTTTTCCAAGAGCAAAGACTGGTAGGATCTTCCCTGATAAATACATAATAGATTTTTTTTGTAAATTATGCACTGAAGACAAGGGATACAAGAGAACAATCCAGCAAAGGAAAGACGGAGACCAGGAGCTTAAATACACAAGACCACAACCAAGTCTAATGGAGAATGAAACAAGGCAGGATGGGAGTTCAACAAGGCAATAATTAAATAGCACAAATTAAATAATGAAATAAAACTGTGGCTAAAACAGCTGCATTGCTTGGAAAAAACAATTACAGAGAGGGAAACACTCAGGATGTAACCGAAAATCCCATGTTATGAAAATACATATTGACATTCTCCTCTGCATTAAAGGGGATGTGTTTGATTTAATTGTTTTAATATCTGTTTACTTTGATAAAAAAAATGTTTCCTGGAAGGAAATGGAGAGTCAGACTAATTATATGGTCAAGTAGGGAAGTAAAGCCCCCGTCACACCGGATTGGAGGTGCCACTGCGGAGCTTGTACGGCATAAGCCGCAGTGGCACCGCTATGATCTCCATGGTTCCTCAGTAGTTCCGCAATTGACTGTCGTAGCACCGCGGAAAACTTTCAAAACCGCAGACCCTCACGGTGGCACGGAGGAAACTTTGAACATGTTCACAACTTCCGCAGTGCCACTGCAGGTTGGACCAATCGCCGTGGCACCGCCATGACCGCCGTGGAGCCGTACAAGGACCTCAGTAGCACCTCCATCACCGTCATGCCTCCGAAGTACAACCGCCGTGCAATCGCCAAAAAAAGTAGACAGGCGACCCTACAGCTATCCCGTGTTGGTTATGGCGGTGTTAAGAAGGAGCTACCACAGGAGCCCTGCGGGTATGGGGGTGCTACTGCGAAGTCATTTTTAACTCTTGTACCACGTTTCGGAAGCATCACCATAGGAATAAAACATCAGCAGACAAAATATTACAACAAATTTCTAACGAAAACCACCTCTCATTTATAGCTGACACGTAGCCTACCTAATGCCGCAGCACAACTGCCGTAGCACCTCAGTAATATCGCCATCCCCGCAGTAGTACCTCACTGGCCGCTCAACGCTGCCGCCAACACCGCAATACCGCCGCAAATAATCGCCATGGCATCACCAACAAATCGTAGTGGCAACTTAATGGGATCGCCATGTTCTCAGTGACCCCACCGTAATTCTGCCCTGGTTTCCCAGAAGCACCGTGAAGAAAAACACGTTTGACGGGTAGGGGAAAACTATGAAAACACTACTGGCGTTGTCACTGCAGTGATGGCGATTTTGACAAAAATCCGCAGTGGCACCTCCAATCCGGTGTGAAGGGGGTATAAGGATGTTAACAGGAAGTTAGAGTTAAGAGGTTTGTTGTTTTTTTGATTACTCGCCCCTCCTCATGTGTCTCTTGGTTTGGCTAGCCAGTATATGTTGCCCCAGTCCTCAATGGTGAAAGGTTTTTTTTGGTTCTCTCTGCGCTGTGTTTAGTTGTCTGTTTTGTTGGCCTCATTTATTTTTTGAGGCCTTCATTAATTTATTGTTACTATTTCTCACTTCATTCTGGTTTTGTTACCCGTTTTGAATTTTTGTGGACAAATAAAACCCTTAATTTTCCACTCTACCTGTGATTTCCTGGTTTTTGGCTCAGTCTCTAACAAGGCTAAAGTAATGTTTCTCACCAGTTGAGTGTAGAGGACTGGTTACTGCCGTTAATATCTCAGCTGGACTATGGTGACACCATTTACAGATTTGCTAGTCCCACTATCCTTGCTAAACTTGATTCATTATACTGGATCAGAGGTGGGCAATGAGGGCCGTATCTGTACCTGGTTTTCACTCCAATATTTGGCCATTCATTGGTCAATTATCTTAATCAACAAAAGTATTTAAGAAATCTGACTTTTCTGCTGCATTTCTTTAAATTATCATAGATGACCACCAAAAACTATTCTTCTCTGCCCACATAAAACATTTTTCTTTTAGCTAAACTTTGTGCAAATCTATGTTTTGTGTACAACCAATTAGCTCAACTAGTCTGGGTAACAGACAGAAATAAAAACCTGCATGCACACCGGCCCTCCAGGACTGGAATAGCCCACCCCTGTACTAGATAGATACGAGATATATTTCAAACTCTGACTACCGGACTCACCCCTGTGTACTGTATGACCTGTCAATGTCAATCGTGACTTTACACACCCTTCATATTGTATGAAATAACAAAATAAAACCAAATGCATCAGAAAAAAAGAACACTTAAGAGCCATTCCGCAAGACATTGACATTCGGTGCACAGTTGACCCCCCTGGAATTGAATGAAACTTTTCACATAGGTAGATATGGGTGTCTCATAGAAAGAGCTGAATTTTTAGGCCCGTATTTCATTTCTCCTGCCGATAGCGCCACCTGGAAGCCACTTAAGTGGCTCAGTTTTGCTGTTGACATCACATTTTACATCAGCTATCCTGACTTAGGGATACACAGTACCAACTATTTAATACTTTTGTCATGACCTGTGACACTTCAAGTCCGGTTAGACTTCAGCACCACATCAGCGCCAAGCTGGGTAACTACATTATCGAGCCAGAATTATTTTAAAAATAACAATAATAATTGAAAATGGGAATAAAATAATACCCCAGACATATACCAAACTAGAATGCATTATTATGTGTTTACACACAACAAGACTATCATTTTCAGTGAATAGTACTTTGGTATCTTGCTGTGTTTGTGCAATGGACGGCCAGGAAGATGGTCGAAATTCATTTTTGGTGCATGTTTGCCGTATATTTTCTCTGCAACCCAAATTTGTATTGTGAGGGGAAATGCTGTTTGTTGTACTTTTGGAGCTCTATTTTCAGGAATACCAAGCATTTCTTTGGTAGTATCTATGCTGTCAAGCTAGACGGAGCCAAAGTTCGAGAAAATTTCAAAATGGACCATTTCATAGTAGATTGTGCCTGTTTCAGTGGCATTATTTTGTTTAGCCAGCAAGATCGAGATCTGAAATTCTCTGGTTACGTGGCCCCTATGGAGGACATTACAGAATTAGTAAAATTTCAATGGTAATATTTTCAGTGTAGATGATTTTAAACTTCAAAAGTCAGAAAAATTTGCCTCCAGGGGGCGCTGGGGCCCTTGTCTCATTCACCAACAGAGAGGGGGCAGGTTTAACCTACAGTCATGTGCAGTGATGATTAAACACTTGACAAAATAAAGATAAATCAGTAACCAGGTACTATTCTAGTATTAATTTCATGTAATTGTGAGGTTTCCTGAAATGAACCAAGTGCGACAGCCAGTAAAATACAAAAAGGAAGCTTTATTTCTGAAGGGGGAGACCCCCCAACAGAGCTGGCGATAGTACAAAGTCCACAATCCAAAATCAGGATCCAAAGGGCGTAATCCAAAATCGTAGTCAGACAAAAATGGGTCAATAAACAAGAATACGGCAAAGTACAGGGAGAAGGCGAAGCTTGAGGTCTAGGACGGTCCAGTCAGAAAGATAATCACAATGATACAAGGCGAGAGAAGCGTGGCACAGGTAGCAAGGGAAGTAACGATCTGACAAGGAAGTGCTACAAACAGACATCTAATATACATTTCCGGGAGACCACATGACAAAGGAACACAGGTGCAATCAATGGGGATGATAACAATGGAGACTTTGGAGAGACACATTAGGAACAAACTAATTACATGAAATTGGCCGTAGCCAAAACGCAGACAATGATCACAAGAAAAACCTGTAGACAAATAGCCAGCTCCAGTCAAGGAGTACTAAAGTGCATAGATAATGAGAGAGAAAAGATGGCACGAAGGTGTTTGTGGAAGACCCACAGAAACGCAGCAGAGATAATTAGGGAAAGACAAGAGGCGGAGACTAGAATAGAGCGAATGCTGAGAGATCGTCAGTCAATTAGTTAGTGCAGCTATACAATCCTGAATGCTCATTAGTAAGTTAGTCAAATATACAATGTTAGTGTTGGTTAGTAATTAGCAAAAATAACAAACGGTTAGTATGTGTTAGTAAAATAGTAAAAGTAAGAGGAAGGAAGAACACGAGATAATGACGGAAGATTGAAACCCAGAAACCAATAAATCACCCGAAGGAGTGGCACGGTATACTGTGGGTCTATACACAGGGACTGTGAGCAAAGACAACACTCATAACAAGTAGGGGGAGACGAGGTGCAATGCATGGAACTAAAAACATGGCATGGACTAGCTAAGAATAAACTAGAACATCGAAAATGATAAAACATGAAATCTAAAGACCAATGACACAATACTCAATCCTAAGAATAGTCAGACATGAGCAGGAATTCACAAACACGGTAGTCAGTCAGAACATAGCACATGGCTAGGCAGAAACTTGATACATGGGCATAAACATGGTACATGGCATGGCAAAATGCAGAATCACAACAGTAATATTGGATTATGTCGACAAAAAAAAGTAAACAGATAACAATATATTGTAAATTCAAAGTTCATTCTTTAGAGATTCTTTCAATGTTGCGGCAGATTTGCTTAATCGCATTAAGGTCTGAACTTTGAGAAGGCCAAGTCATAACTTTTCTGTCACCGGATGTTTTTTTTTTTTTTTTGACAGACAATTCTTACACAACTTATAAGTGTGATTTGGGTCATAATCTGTTGAAAACAAAATCCCTGAACAACCAATCTCTTTCCAGAGGACAATGCGTGTCACACTGGGATGCTGTGATACCCCTTTTGATCTATGATTTTGTAGATTTTTGTGAGATCACCAGCACCTTTCGAGCAGACTGAACCCAAAACCACAGTATTACCACCTCCATGTTTTACTGAAGGGGTTAAAAACTCATTTTTTAAACGTTCTCCAACTCCACAGCGCACAGAAGTTCTGCGATTGTGTGAGAAAATTTCAAATTTTGATTTATCGGTCCAAAGAACTTGTTCCCAGTCCACTGGTGTCCAATCCTTTACTTTCTTGGCAAACTCAAGTCCAGCTCTTGGCAGCAACAAAACCAATCAGATCATTTTCTCGCAAGTGTCTGGTAATTTTTGATCTTGATACTTTCCTCTTTTCACCTCTGGCACTATTAATATCATCACAGATTTGTCGTGCTGTCAACCGCCATTTTATTTTTACTCGTCAAACACAGATAATGAACATTTAACTCTTGTGTTGCATCTCTTTTGCCACTCATTTTTATTGAAGCATGCTCTTTGAAATGCTTGATGGTGTTTCTTACAGTGACATTACAGCATTGAATGTCTTCCGCATCAAGCAAGGTCACAATGCAGCCACAAACAATCTCAGAGAGCTTCTTCCTTCATGCCATAGTGTTTAACACAGTGATACTGCTCAAGTTCATGTCACCATATACACTGGAACAACTGATCATCAGAGGACATTTGGCGGAATACTGTCACCTCAAACCAGTTCCGACAAATTATTTTG
The DNA here is from genome assembly GCA_029721435.1 of Gymnothorax reevesii. Lineage (NCBI taxonomy): Eukaryota > Metazoa > Chordata > Actinopteri > Anguilliformes > Muraenidae > Gymnothorax > Gymnothorax reevesii. Next base: position 11,076,567 of record CM056574.1, read on the forward strand.
CATCAATAATCATGGAATGAGCCTTCAAACATGCATTTAGGCTATACAACAGGCAATAAAATAAATTGAGCGACACCTTTCAATTGTTAAAAAAAAATAATAATTTTTTCGGTGTTTTTGTTTATTACCCATACTTTTACCTCAGTATACTTGTGGGATTGATTTTTTTTGTTGTTGTCTTTCATTGCACACTACTGTGTACTGCAGTCAGCCACTAGATGGTGATGAAGATTATTTTTGCCTCACTTTTGGGGAGTTGCTTGGTCGTCCGTAAACAGTCAATAGCTCTTTCCCATCTGGCTGATTGTGAAATGCTAAAATAACAGGATTTTAGGGAGTCACAGTCCACTGCCCTCCTTCTCGAATCTTCCAACTGGCACCAGTTTTGGCCCCGCCCTCGGGGCAGTTATATAGTCCCTGGATTGTCGACAGTAGAATCAAGTTGTGCTGAATACATCAGAGAAGGTGATTCCATTCGAATTGCTGTTAACCTGCCGAGAGGATTTGATTGTCTCATCCAAAGTACTTCTGACACATCCAGCAACTATCAATGTACTTGGTGCAAATCGGAGTAAATGTTTCTGCGCCTAGCATGTGGATAATTTTTTTTTTTTTGAAGTTTATTAGTGACTGATTGACTTAATACACCCCTGCTTGCAGAATACAGCACCTGGTACCTGAACAGAGAGAAGACATGGCAACTGAGGGCAAGGTAATGTCTCATCTGGTGGATGTGTACCCTCAGGGAGGGAGGGAGATTTAAATTAAAGTTTGCGAGATGGATTGATTGGTGTCTGTCGTCTGTCTCCTGTTTTACATGGATCCATAAATCACTGAATGCCATGACTGTGATCACTGAGATTGTTCTGTAGATCAGTTGCTCGCCCTACTAAAAACAGGTGAAAGGTAACATGCAGCTTTACTCTGTCTGACCTGCTCTGTGGCAGGTGATCAGGTGTAAGGCAGCGGTGGCGTGGGAGTCGGGTAAACCCCTGTCATTGGAGGAGGTGGAGGTAGCCCCGCCCAAAGCCCACGAGGTCCGCATCAAGGTAAGGTCCATGCCTGAGTGCAGCCAGAATCCTGTGCAAGATAACGTATAATTACAAATGGGTGCATATGAGTGTGTGTGTGCGCGCATGTGTGTGTGTGTGTGAGTGAGTTTGAATGTGTATGTGTGTGTATGTGAATGTGTATGAGTGGGTGTATGTGTGTGTATGTGTGTGTGTGTGCGTGTGTGTGAGTGAGTGAGTGAGTGAGTGAGTGAGTGAGTGAGTGAGTGTGTGTGTGTGTGTGTGTGTGAGTATGTGTGAGTATGTGTGAGTGCGTGTGTGTGTGTGTACTTGTGTATATGTGCGTATGTGTGAGTGAATTTGTGTTTGTCTCGGTCAGCTTCACTAACTGCAACATAAGAACACAGCACACAAAAGCGCTCGTTTAAGGTTCTTTAATAAATTAAAGAATAAATGCAAAGGGAGAGAAAAATGAGTGTAGAGCATTATATAACCTAAACATGACTGAACACACTCCTCAGACTGGTGTGATGGTTGCCATTAGAGGATCTCGTTCCGCAGACAAACCACAGCCCTTTTATAGGTGAAAATTAAGGTAAGGCTTAGACCTGCTTCACATCTTCACCCACAGTACAATCTGAAGAGAGGGAGACAAGCAAAAACATAGGCCATCTAGTGGTGTATAATAGTATCACAGTGGAACCCAGAGCATCACTTCATGCAGTATATGTCAGGGTGTGGGCATATATGTGTGTACATGTGTTTGTTTGTACATGTGTTTGTGTACTTGTGTACAGATATCTTAGAATGTGAATGTGTGTGTTGCTTTATATGCTGATTCAAACTGACCGCAGGTCTGTTATGTGATTTTTGGGGGCAGATCATATCCTCTGGGGTGTGCCACACTGACTTGACGGAGCTGAATAAAACGAAAATACACCAAGGTGAACCCCCTGCTCCTGGGTCTACCCCTTTCCCCATGGTCTTGGGTCATGAGGGTGCGGGTATTGTGGAAAGCGTGGGTCCTGGAGTCACCAAGTTTGCCAAAGGTGATGTTCTGCTGCCTTTACATTACCAAGCAGCATTCAGCAAACACAAACTTAAATTGAAATTAAATTTCTAAGATGGTTATTTTGGCCTCATGTCTTCATATCTTAAGCCCTGAGCCTAAAACTCATGTTGCTGCTTGAAAACGACATACCTAAAATGAATAAAGAATATTTCTTAACCTGCAAGGCCTTCATGAATAATCTTGGTATCGCGTGAAAAGTAACACTTGTGAGATGATGGTAGACGTGTGACCATCAGTATAAATATTGCTGAGTCTGAATAAATGAAAATGGAACACAGCATGAAATGAAAAATTTCATTTCGGTCCACCAAAATTGTTCTTTTTAAAAGTGAATATCCCTTCTGAAATGATGTAGTTTGTAACTGCAGCCTAAAACCTCTAATGAACTACAGCACAACATCTCACTGTTATCGGTGCCAAATTTTATTCTAATCAAGTAAATCAGAGCAATATTTGAGAGGTTTTAGTTCAAGAATTCCAAGGTGGCTTCTCCAAACTGGCAACTGGGCATTTATGGGCGCATTTTGGGCATTCTGTGCCATTTTAGATTAGATGAGATTAGATTAGATTAGATTAGATTAGATGACATTACATTACATGACATTCAACGATTTTTTAGGACTCCCAAGGGAGAAACTTGATTAGGAAAATTTGGAGGGACAAATAAGTTCTTATAACAGTTGTGTCGGCAGAGAGGAACCCTATGCCTCCTTCCTGAATTTAAAAGAATTCAACACATGCAAGGGGTCACCTGGGATATTATTGGCCTGCCGGATAGTGGACTGAACATAGATGTCTTGAGGGGAAGGGCATGCAGGTTGCTCCATTATCTTCCCTGCTGCCTTGACCAGATTAAGAATTTGAGTGTTTCGCCATTTGAGGTTTCTCCGGTTTTGAACAGTAAAACTAATTTAATTTCACTTATATGTCACTACGGGCATATATTCCATCTAATTACAACCCTTTTTTATTTTATTTTATTTATTTATTTGTTTGTTTATTGCAACCAGTTGTGTACATATTTTCCCATTCAAAAAAATACAAACAAAGGAAAAGAAGTTTGACACCACAGGAGCAGATTTATTTTCAATTAAACAAGCAAATAAACAAAATTATAAATATTGTTACAATTGTAAAAACTAAAATCAACAAACACCCCAGCAATTATTTAAACAAGAACGATGCTTCCACTATGCAAAAACTACACACACAACCGGGATTCAAACAGTCTCCCTCGTCAAAGAGCAGCCTTTTTGTCACTAAGCGGCTTGAAAGTATGCCTCTCGTTAACCCTCATTGCAAATTTGATGGCTGACATTGCAATGCATGTCACGGACCCTAGAAGCCATATTGTAGTGCTTACTTGAGCGTAACGATGCATGGATTCTTTCAAAAGAATACTTTAAAAACAACCGTTGAATATTCAGTCAACAATCATAGCGAAAATATCAGAAAGAAACCAATTTCGCGATTGTACATGTGCCCTCATTGCTGTGCTCTTTGAGCCTTTGTGCGTAATGTCGCCTGGCAGCCAGAATGCTGAAAAAATAAAAACAGCAATCACAACAAACACCCCAGCAACTACGTATACAAAAACTGTGTTTGTACTGGTGTATGCACATCATACATGCTCAAAATGCAAGTATATATGACCGTCACCTGCACAATGGCTCAATAACTTACCCTTTGAATTCTTATCAATTACGAATCTACTCATGCTTTATCACCATGTTAAGAGTCATACAACAAGCCGTGGAAACAACTTTGATAACGTCTGTCGAATATCTAGTGAATAATTATAGCGATATACCTAGAAGTGAACCAGTTTGGGGTTTATATTGTTGCACTCTATGAGTTAATAAGCATTATGTACTCTAAGTTAGTCGCACTGGGAACGCAGTGCTCTATCTCAGGCTAGGTTTGCGCGATTACGGTTGTTGGAAACGTCAGAGTCCATAGAATCATATCGTCACCCCCCAAATTGACACCATTGCAAGCCAATCAAAAAGAAGACAATATATTGCATGCAAGCAGAATGCTCAGGGCCTTATTTCATTGGCAGCAGTGCCATGGAAATAGACATGCATGGAGACTAGCAGACTCAGTTTTGATGTAACACGGACACATTGGACTAACAATAGCCAGAGCTGATTTACCCTCGAGCTCAGTTTTTTGATTACAAAATAGCAAAAGCAAGATAAATTTTTGTGCCTCGCTGTAGAATGTAAAGTGTATGCCTGCTATTCTTTGAGTCTGCCATTGGTTTAAAATAAGGCGTATATCACTGATTTCTGAGAATTTTCTTCTCTCATTTAATATATTGATTGTATGCATAGCTCAGATTTAGTCAAAATATTATTTTATCTCATGTTTTGAAAATGCTTATTTACTTGCTTAGTGCTTGAATTGAGGTTGAGGTAAAAATGATCAACAAGCTTTTTGCCGAGTATCTTCCCTTTAAGTGAATGTGCCACATGACGATGTTACTATTGAGGAAATTACTGTATTTATGATGTTTATTGATTGCCTCCAGTACCGTTGGCGTTCGAGTGGAAGAAATTAAGCACTGCTTTCATTCAGCAACACTGCGAAGCCAAAGGTTTGCTGACACCAGCTCATCCAAATCCATTTCAGGAGTTGGTCCCTCTCTTGGTGCAATTACAACCTGCACTCCTCTGGGAAAGGTTTCCCACCAGATGTTAAAACATTGCTTCAAGAATTTGTACCATTCTATCCAGCAAAAGCATTGCTAAAGTCAGGCAGTGATGCTGGGCAATTAATCCCGACACAAATTTTGGTTGCAAGCTGTTGATGTTTTATGGGGTTTAGGTTAGGGTGTTGCACAGGCCAGCCTTCTGAAGCACACAAGGCAGGTACGAACTTGCACTGTGTATGATGAAACTGCTGAAACTGGAGATGATCTTCACTAAACTGTCAGCAGCATAGAATCATCTGGAATGTCATTGTATGCTATTTCATGAAGGTTTTCCTGTAATGGAACAGAAAGGCCTATTCTGAACCATTAAAACAGCCCCAGAGCGTCCACATTCTTTTGTGCATGTAAAATATGCGTAACACATTGGTGCAAATTTGTCCATGAGTAAGTAAAATGGGAGACAAAACAAAATAAATGCAATCAAATTATCAAGCTCAGAATGATAAAGAAGGCATAAATTGTCGACGAACCAATTCAATTATTGAAAAATACTTAAAAATCTAAATGAGGGCTGCTGGGTGGCTCACACGGTTAAGGCACTGCGCTGCAGTGCAGAGGTGATCACCACGTCGCAGGTTCGAGCCTCGGCGTACCCACCGGCAGGGGTCGGCAGCTTTTTCAGAGTAGCGCACAATTGGCTATCGCGCTACAGGGTTACAAATTGGGAAGGGACTGCCGGATTTGGGTATTCGATATCAGCTTCGTTCGTTGCTCCAGCGCCTCCTGTTGGCCAGACGGGCGCTCGTCAGGAAGACTCCGGCTTGGTTCATGTCCGGGTATCCTGCGCCCTCGCTCTGAACTTGCGAAGATTCAACCAGCGAGTGTATAAGAATCAGTGGCTGACAGGCACGTGCTTCGGAGGAGAGCCGTGAACTGTCTTCACTATCCTGAGTTGGCAGCAAGGGGTCGCATACGAGCAAGCTTTGTACATAGTTCCCCAATTGGGCATTCCAAATTCGGGTGGGATTGGAGATGCCAAATTTAAAAAAAAAAAAGAAAAAAAAAAAAATCTAAATGAGTTCAGGAATCAGGCAAAAAGTTTAACTTTGTGAGCTTCAACATTTGGGATATTTGACATATCACATACGCCAGCTGTGTGGTGCTATAATATAGTTCCTCCCCCTCTAATACATCGAACAATATCTCATAGACGGAGAGCTGAGCAGACTTACCATTTTTATATACACTGTACACGTCATGCTTAGTCAAGTACTGTCTAGTTTCACTAATTGGACAAGGATCTTACAATCATGCATTATTGACTTATCATCTGGTTATATAATTTCTAGATTAGTCTATGGCATAGCATCACACCAAGGGAGAGTTGTGTTACATGATAGCTGGTCTAACGTTCCCTCCCACCTCTCGCTCTCTCTCCCTCTCTCTCATGTCCCCACAGGTGACACCGTCATCCCTTTTGCTGCCTCTCAGTGCAAGAAGTGCGACCTCTGCTTGAGCCCGAAAACCAACATGTGCCGGACAAACTGGTTCGATGCCTTGTTGTAGTTTATCAATCTCTCTCTCTCTCTCTCTCTCTCTCCCACCCCACGCCCCACCCCTCTATGGTTCTATTTTTGTGCCTTTGCAATCAGGAACACATGCAGCTGTAGCGTCTTGCACAATTTTTTCAGTCGCAAATAGCATATTTATTCCCTTCGCCCAGTTTGGTAGTTTCCTGCTCTAAAATAAGAGCATTTGCCTCTCCAAGGCGTTGGACTGTGCAAAAGGAGGCATGTCATGCATAATACTGGCACTGCGCAATTTTTTAAAATCATAGATATCAGTTGCATTTTGACTGACCTAAATCATTTTTTAATGCGAACGCTGTCACTCTGTAGTACTTTCATGGGACTGAATTGCTGCCAGTCGAGCTGTTCACAAAATAATTAAAAAAAAAAAAAAACCGCATGCTCTTTCTATGCCTTTTTAATTTTAGCTGTGTATCCTTAAATGATGCCTTCAAAATGGTGGTGGGAGGGATTTCATGGGCAGAAGATGATGGTGAGGTATTTTAATACCTCTGAATATTTTCTTATAGTAGGGGAAATAATTTACTCGTCCATAAATCCTGTGCTCATTCACATCAGATGGCATCATGGAAGTTTTCCCAATGTACGGCAGGCAAATTTTTGACACCCCATGCTAGCCGCTATTTTGACAAAATATACTTGTCAGAAAATGCGACTGCTGCACAAAATGACCCCAGAGTCTTTGCTTTTATTTTATATATTAAATATGAATCAGCCTTCACAAGCAATTTTGATATTTTTTGGCTTGTTTTAACACATGCACATATCACAAACTAGTTACGTTTTAAAGGTAACATGCTGAATGTTCATCCAATGTCTATATACGTCTATATTTCCCAGCAAAGCCACCATGTGCATACAAATATTCATATGCTTGCATGTCATGTCAGTAAGGGGGGGGGGGGGGCGGGTTGGGCTTTGTATGTATATCATACAAACTGTTTAGATGCTTGGAAACATCTAGTAAAGGGGTAGGAGACCGAGGTCCTGAACAGCCACATGGAGCGCTGGTTTTATTCTCACCACCGACTTTAGACCCAAGATACCATTTGAAGTGAGTTTTGCTCAATTAAGTTCGGAGTAACACCAAAAACTGGCCGAAACTTAGCAGTCGAGGATCAGGGTGAGCCATCTATGTTCGAGGTGGATGTTGATCCTTGATCCTGTGATTACACCTTCATTTTCCCCACAGGGATGAAATGCTGATGGGTGTGCTGTCAGATGGAACTACTCGGATCTCATGCCGAGGGAAACAGCTTTACGTGCACTTTGGCCTGGGCACTTTTTCCGAGTACGTCGTGGTCCCTGATATTGCCCTGACTAAAATCCGGCCGGATGCACCACTGGAGAAAGTTTGTCTGCTAGCATGTGGAATCACAACAGGATATGGGGCAGCCATCAACACCGCCAAGGTGCAGCATGTTTTCACCAAAGAGTCCAAGGGGCTAATTTCAATCGCTTATTTTTGCACTGCAATCCTTTATTGAGCTAGTGCGAACCAGAATCTTCTAACCCGCATATTGACAGTTCAGGGAAAAACAGGTTCAAAGTTTCTGCTTTCTGTAAGTTCAGCTATTTGCCAGATTGATGGTTAAATTTCAGGTCAGAAGAACTTGTGACTGATGATACAAATGTATGATTTCACTATAGTCAGATGGTGCTACTTGACTCATTTTTCACCAAATGCTAGATATTAGCCTCTAGTTCTCACCCATTCAATTCTCAATGCACCTGATCCCAAAATCGATCAAGGTCCACCATCATTAAGTACTGTAGATTACGTTCTGTCAAATGTATCTTCAAGGAGTTCAGAATAGGAATTTGGGACATGCTGTTGATTTACGATTGTTTTGGGTCTTGGAGAAAGTGTGTTGAGCTCATAGCCAATCACAGGCCTGTCTAGGCAAACACTGGTATTTTTGAAAAAGTGGCTTTTTGGTTTCCCTTCCACACGCAAACTGTTTTAGGTCACCAAAACAGAGATTTTTCTAAAACCGCCTTGTAAAGAGAAGATTTTTTAAAAACTACAGTGTCACTGTATGTATGTGGACATGCAAAACGGAGCGTTTGGTGAACAATTACAACACAACTCGCGTTGCTCATGCCCACAATTGCTCTGTGCAATGTTTTTCTCTGGAACTATATATTTCTACTGTAGATGTTATTGCAACCTACCTGCCTGACATACTTCATTTTAGTGTTTGCACTCATTTTTGCATTCTCGTGTACGGATAAATTATGTAGATTAGGGTAATGTGCTTTTTCTTAATGAAGGGGGAAAATATCTGTTTGGAATACTATTCCCATTTGTATGGACAAGGCCTTAAAGTGCAAATTTGTCAGATTTTCTCAATTAAAACTAATCTGGAATACGTTTGACTGACCAGTTTGTGAACAATATCCTGCAAATGACGTGCCCCAAAGCTTTTTATTGAGTGCAAGTGCAAAATTCCAAATACAATGTGAAGATTAACCCAAATTTGCCAATTAACAGATGTGACTTAACAAAAGGTGTTCTATTCGCGGAAGTCAAGCTGAAAACAATAGGCTCGGCTTTTTAACCTATGGCTTATTAAGCAGCAATTTCTGTAATTACTAACCCCCAGTGATATCCAGTGTTTTCCTATGACTTGGGATAAGTCATGGCTGATAAAAGCGGTCATCAGTTAAAGGTGCACTATGCGAGTTTGTTTATTTTCTGCGCGGTTGTGGAAAACATCCACGACCAGCTAGCCACCTCCTCTGCCATCACCCGGACCCGAAGCCTGCACCTCTCCCGCCCATTGACCACCACCTCTCCTTCCTCTCACCCGTAACCACAGCTGACCTTCCTGAAATTCTATCCGGCATGAACTCATCCACTTGCCCATTGGACCCCATCCCCTCCACTCTTGTCAATGAGCCTGTCTCATTTCTCTTTCCCCTATCATCACTGACACCATCAACTCCTCCCTTACCAATGGCACCATTCCCCTGCCTCTTAAGCTTGCTGCCATAACACCTTTCCTCAAAAAACCCGGCCTTGACCCCAACGACCCCAACAACTGCAGACCCATCTTCAACCTCCCATTCTTCTCAAAAATACTGGAAAGAGCCATCGCAGTCCAACTCAAGAAATACCTCCTCTCCAATAACCTGTATGAAACATTCCAATCCGGTTTCCGAAGTCACCCCGGCACTGAAACAGCCCCACTCCAAGTCACCAACGACCTCCTTCTCTCCTCTGATTCTGCCTCCCTCACTGTTCTCTTCCTCCTCAACCTCAGTGTAGCTTTCGACACCATCAATCACTCCATCCTCCTTCGTCACCTGCAATCCTCTGGCATCACTGACTCTGCACTCTCCTGGTTCACCTCCTGCCTGTCTGACAGATTCCACTACATCTCCATCAATAACCACCACCCCAGATCCCGCACCACCCCAGTCTCACATGGAGTCCCCCAGGGATCGATGCTCGGTCCCATTCTTTTCATCCTGTATATGGTCCCAGTTGGTCACATCATCTACCGCCATGGTTTACATTTCCACTGCTACACCGATGACATACAGCTGTATATCTCCACCAAAGCCATCACCCCCATCATTTTCTCCACTCTCGCCAACTGCCTTACTGACATAAAAACCTGGATGAACAACAATTTCCGAAAACTAAACTGCAATAACATGGAAACCATCATCATTGGCCCAAAATCCCCTCTCCCCTCCTCCCACATCTTCTCACTCTGCATTGATGGTCACTCAGTCACTCCCTCCCTGGTCTGAAACCTCCGCATCCACATTGACCCTACCCTCTCCTTCAAATCTCACATCAACCATGTCACCAAAACCTCTTCCCTCCACCTCCATGACATTGCAGGCCTCCACCCCTCCCTGTCCTCCTCAGCCACTGAAACACTCATCCACCCCTTCATCACCTCCAGACTAAATTATTGCAACAGAGTCCTCTATGGCCTCCCTTCAACTGTCTTCCATAAACTACAATGTGTTCAGAACTCAGCTGCTCGGTTGCTCACCCACTCCCGCTCCAGAGAACACATCACTCCCACCCTCCGTCACCTTCACTGGCTCCCCATATTGCAACGCATCAACTTCAAGATCCTCCTCATCATCTACAAAGCTCTGAACAATCTCGCCCCCTCATACCTGACTGATCTCCTCCACCCTCACCCCGCCACTCGCTGCCTTTGCCCTGCCGACGCCAACCTTCTCACCTCCATTACCAAGCACACAGGGTTGAAATTCTGAAAAAAAGATACTGAAACAAGACCTGTGTCATTTTGTAGGTCTCAGTGAGCAGATGAAGAAAATGCAAAAATAAAAAAAAACTGTTGGGAATTTTTTGAGAAAATCAATTTTTTATGTAGCAGTCATCTTGAATTGTAAAATCCTAAGAAAGGGGTTAATAATTGCAAGCTATCATGTTTTTTTTTTCGATAGTTTGACTTATTAGATAATCCCACAGGGTCAGATTGGTGAAAATACTAAATGGTTACCATGGTAACCGAATTTATTGTCAAAAATATGAAAATATTAAATCCCTGAATATAACCCATCATGTTGCTCAAAATGTTGGTCCAATAGTCCAAAACTCTCCTTTTGTGTGGTAGGAACAATTGGTAGCTGATTACATCATGTATAATGGGCCTTTTCATTCTTTACCTCAGCTGGAGTGAAAGTAGTGCTCATGTCGTTTATCATTATTCCTACTTGGGAGTTAATGCAGGTTAAAGGTTGCATAACCTTACATTCATAAAAGCCATAGCATGTGGAAGATAGGCCTTTCCATGACTGACGTCCTACCATTACGGATCACAGCGAAGCTCGCTCAAGAGTTTGTTTGCTTTGCTTTCGTAAAGGGCGTTTCTCCATTGTGGGTGAAGTTCACCTCATCAAAGCAATTCAGGATAACATAATATCTCAGTATGACGTACATGACCGCCGTTTACCAACATTAATTTGTGACACTTGTAAAACAAAGGTTTATAAGATGAGGCAAGGTCATCTTGACCAAAAATTCAACTGTCTGTACCAACTGGAAAAGATAATTGAACGCCAGTGTTGGATAAGCCCCAGAGTTCAGTCTTGTGACTGTTTGATTTGCCAAGTGGCGAAAGCCAATGGATTCAGGGCCAAGCAGATACAAGGCAGCGTCAAAAGAGGGTGTCCGAAGAGGAGGACACCTCTTTTAGGCTGTGTGGGCTCTGTTTTAGTAGAATATACAGAGGCTGTGGACACAGTGGATGGGAAGACCATGTTGCCGACTTCTGCGAGGCCTATGCGAAACTTGGCATCTCGATCACACCCAAATTCCGCATCATCAGAGGCCATTTGCGTGAGTTCTGTAAGTGCAATGGTTGTGGATTTGCCAGATATTCTGAGCAAGCTTTCGGAGCAGTTCACGCTGACTTCTCAACATTCCGCGAGAGGCATAAGATAAAGCAGCGACAAAATATTTGGTTTGCGCTTAAAGCAAGCCATCAAAGAGTACAATAGCGCACGTCTAAGCATTACATTTAGCTAGATAGAACATATTTGCCATGTGAGGTTTAATGAAAGGAGACAACTATTCCTATTTTTCACATTCTTTTGATCGACAACCCTGCAGAGGAGACTTTCAGAAATAAATCACCAAATAAATAAATCCCACCTCTTCAAGATCGCCAACGACATCCTACATGCCCCCCCCCCCCCCCCCCATTGTTATTGTTATCTGTTATCACTCGTATCTCTGTTTTATGCTTATTTGCTCCTATGTAAAGCATCTTTGAGTTTTTAGAAAAGCGCTATAGAAATTAGTTTTTTTTATTATTATTATTATTATTATTATTTTATTTTATTTTTGTCTCGATGAACACCCTATTTTACAAACGGCACCCCATAAGCCAAAGGTAATAAGTCTGATATGATTGCGATTTGCAGTGATTAAAATGTGAATAAATTTGTACGGCCCGATTATAATTTGAAATGATTAAAGATTCTGTGGTCCAAATCTTAATTTTGGATGAACGAACACTTTAAATGAAACACTTGAATGCAGAATGAATGAATGAATACTTGGATTACAAAAGGAGCAGATACAGTGCACGCTCCATGGTATCAGTTTGAGATCTCAGGCCTTCTTGTTAACCTCTTCTTTTTTCCCCACCCCAACCTCCACCCCCAGGTGGAGCCTGGCTCTACCTGCGCGGTGTTCGGTTTGGGGGCCGTGGGTTTGGCGGCTGTGATGGGGTGCAAAGCCGCTGGAGCCTCCAGGATCTTTGCCATCGACATCAACAAGGACAAGTTCCCCAAAGCCAAAGTGTGCGGGGCCACTGACTTTTTGAACCCGGAGGATTATGACAAACCCATCAGCAAGGTGCTGGTCGAGATGACCAGTGGAGGGGTGGACTTCGCCTTGGAGTGTGTCGGCAATGCAGGTGTGATGGTGAGCTTGATGATGACGACATGCCGTCTTTCACTGCTATCCGACACTCAACATCTGGACTGGCAAAACATGAGACATGTTGCAAAACCTCTTGAGTCACATTTTGCCTGATAGGTATACATACCATGAAGAAGGAATAGTCCATCTACACATTGTGAGGGAAACAACTGCCCTAAAAGAGGCAGAGTAAACAATCAGGAGCCTCTTAATTTTTGGAACTGAGGTTACGAAAACAAACAATTTATTTGGCACGGAAATGACAGAGTCGCAACTGATCGTAAGACCTAGAAACACCTGCGTTCGGCAGCCTAAACCCTGTCACATATCCACCGAGCTCTGAATAAATTTTTCTACCTACGGTGGATTTCGCAACATCGGGGGCTTTGGCATTCAAGTGTCGCCGTCACATACAAACCCCAGTTCCAGTGAGGTTGGGACGTTGTGTAAAACGTTAATGAAAAACAGAATACAGTGATTTGCAAATCTCATAATCCCACATGTTCTTCACAGTGGCACATAGACAGCATATCAGGTGTTAAAAGTGCAAAATTTTACGATTGCATGAAAAATATTGGCTCATTTTGAATTGGATGGCAGCAACATGTCTCAAAAAAGTTGAGACAATGGCAACAGACGGCTAGAAAAGTAAGTGATACTTATTAAAAAAAAACACTGGAGAAGCATTTTGCCACTAATTAGGTTAATTGCCAACAGGTCAGTAACAAGACTGAGCATAAAAAGAGCATTTTAGAGAGGCGGAGTCTCTCAGAGGAAAAGATGGGCAGACATTCACCAATCTGTGAAAAACTGCATCTAAAAATTGTGGAACAATTTCAGAAAATATTCTTCAGTGTAAAACTGTGAAGACTTTAAATGTGCCATCACCTACAGTCCATAATATCATCAAAAGATTCAGAAAATCTGGAGAAATCTCCGAGCACAAGGGACAAGGCCGAAGGTCAGCATTGGATGCTCGTGATTTTCGGGCCCTCAGGTGGTACTGCATTAAAAACAGGCCTGATTCTGCGCTGAAATTCACTGCATGGGCTCAGGAATACTTCCAGATATCATTGTCTGTGAACACAGTTTGCTGTGCATGGGCATCTGAAGATACTCATACAATGAAAGTCCATTGCCAGATTGAACGGCATCTGTCGCGATGTGGCTTCGAAAGGTCAATAACTGCTTTTGGCATAAAATTCAGCAAAATAATGAAGATAAAGTAAAATCCTAGAATTGCAACTGTGGTTGGAACTAAAATCAACAAACACAGGGCTGACCCAGGACCAGGTTTACGAACTACAGCCTTAGAGGTCTGTTACTTTATAATGTTACTACTACCGTGAATGGTCATAATAATTTAATGATAATCATATTAGATCGCAAACTATAATACTAATTGTATTAATAATGCAAATAATGATTATAACAATAATTAAAATGATACAACTTTATAGTTATAGGTCAGTGGTGCCCAGTCATGTGATATGGAGGGCTGAGAGTTTGCAGGTTTTCATTCTTATCAATCGCTACACCTGCTAACTGCAGCAATGAATAAGCCCATTGCCTTATAACGTGCCCGTGGGTATAATGGGAATGGCGTAGGGTATCGCTATCTCGATTTTCACTGAAGCAGGTACAGTGTGTTGTAGCAGACGAGGTGATTAAAATTTGAACAAATCTGTAAAGATGCATTGTATTATCTTACTAAGTATGCATTATCACACCGCATCGTGCGGATTTCAACGATCCAGTGGGAATACACATTGCTACTTTCATCAAACTTGCTGATCAAACTACTTAACGCAATAAATATATTTGCGACTCAGTCAAAGCCTTATAACGCCATGGTTTTCATGTAGCTCCATGGCTAGCTAGATGGCTATTGCAGATGTGAAAGGTGGTATGCGCAAGGTAACGTTGGTGCAGTGCACTTCAACTGAGCCAGAAACACAAAACTAACATTGCTAGCTTGACTATTGGTGAAATGGAGCCTTTATAAGGCCCCGTCTGAATTGCTAATAATTTTAACGTGATAGCTAGCTAGCGCTAATCACATCTGCAACAGCAAGACCCCACTACAATCCCATAATGCGATGCGAGTTCGTCATCATGCTACAGGCAAATATCCTACTCTCTGCTTGTTTGGGCGCCAATCAGTGAAATCAGCAGGGGTACTGATTGGTTGGAATTAAAACTTGCACATTCTTGGCCTTCCATGGCACATGAATGGGCACCACTGTATTACAGGTATCATCAAGACCTTCACTGAACATTGCATTGTGGGAAAGGTGCTTCTGATGTGATGAGGAGAACCTGTGCTCTCCTGTTTTTAAGAGGGCTGCCCTGGAATCCTGCCGTATGGCGCTGGGCACCTGCGTGATCATTGGGGCTTTGCTTGATGAGGACCTGACACTAGATTCAATGAGTCTCCTGCTCGGCCGGACTCTAAAGGGAACTTTTTTTGGTGGTAAGTGAATTAAAATCTGAAGTTGAAGGTGAAAAGGTACTGATCTATATTCGTCCACAAAAAAAACTGGATTTTGAGGTTTTTTTTTTCAACCTGCTGATGGAATGCTATAAAACAGGAGAGTCCAACCCTGTACTTGGAGATCAACAGTAATGAAGGCTATCACTCCAACACTGCACAAGTAGTTTACGAAAAAGGTGGAGATATCATCAAGCTATTAAACCTATCTAGACCGAGGGGGGGGGCTTTTCATGACAGCGCCAGTATTCAAGACGTATAATTTCTGAACCGCGTGAGCTAGGACCACCAAACTTGTGTGGGAAAAAATGTATACCAATAAGTTAAGTCCACTATCTTCGCCGTATCCATGGCAATGGTTTCCTAAAAGGTACGTCAGACAAAAAATTGTCGTTTTCAGTTTCATCAATGTAGTTTCCAGATTTTCTTATTAACATATACTTATTCCATTATATTTACAATATCTTACATAATTTAATGTCAGCTTTGTTAAGCAGAATTTTTTATGCTAATTTGATGACATCATTGAATTTAAAGGGCCAAAATCCAAGATGATGTCATAATGACATCATAATAGGTCATAATAATACCAAAATGATTGCAGTGATTTTGTTTTATTCGTACATCATCCCCTGCAAATTTGATGGTCAAACACCATGTTGTTTATGAGTTACCAAGCCCCAGGCCCCAGGAAGCCCCAAAAAGCCCAGTCTAGATAGGTTTAAAACGAATCCCTTAAAAATAACAGTTGGTCATGACCTGTTTTCAATCAAATTGAAAGCAATGCATGTGTTTCATGATTATTTAAATGCAACAAGATCATTTGAAATGTCTTTATGCAATTCCATTGCATCCAACCCCTGAGTAAAGAAAAGCACGAGAAGTCCGAAGTCATTATCACCGTAATGCAAGTGAAACTGATAAACCTCCATGCACAAGGACTTCCCTTCTGCGCGAGAATCTCTTACATGTGCGTTGATTGAATAATTGCAGAGGAACGTAATTCACACCAAATGCATGATAGCTGGCAGGTATGCGTTATTAATAAAAACTGACCACACCTGATAATGTTGAGAGATTTTGGAGTTTCCCTAATGGTAATTTAAATGATTGAAAACAGGTCATGTAATACCAGCATATTTTTCAGCGATGTTTGGGATCCACACTTGTCTTCTGGCTGAGTCTTATTCTCAGCACTGTTTGAGCCATGTGTGTTTCTCCCCCAGGGTGGAAGAGTGTGGACAGCGTACCCAAGCTGGTCGATGACTACATGAACAAAAAGCTGCTGCTGGACGAGTTTATAACTCACAACCTTCCCCTGGAGAAGATTAATGAAGCTTTTGACCTCCTGGCAAGTGGTAAAAGGTGCGTGCATATACATACACACACACACACACACAAACATGTATATATACATAATTTTTATTTAATTGCCATTATATTTTAAAAAATTGAAGCAAGAAATTTAAACAAGAGGGAAGAAAGCAAATAAATAAAGTATTTGGACAATGGCACTGTTATCCGTCGGGATCTAAACTGGAACACTTTGAAATATGAGGTTAACATGAGAATTAGAGGCTGCTTTAATTGGTGGGCGTTTACATCCGAATCATTGAACCATGTCAGAACTGCAGGTGATTTTATACCGCCGTGCCATTGACATTATTTTTTTGGTTTGTCCATCCATCCATTCGACCCAATTTTGTGAACGTGTTATTTTCGGAACACACCGAGGGAATTTCTTAAAATTTGGAGAAAATTTTTTCTTTGATTCAAGGTGGTCAAAGGTCATGGCTACTTTGACCTCAAGCCACCTCACAGCAAGAAGGTTGTGGGTGCGAATCCGGCCTGGGGCCTTTCTGTGTGGAGTTGCGTGTTCTTCCCGTGTTCGCGCGGGTTTCCTCCAGGAACTCCGGTCTCCCCCCACAAAGCGCTTATGGCTGTGACTGTAAAGTTCTATTTTGGTCTCGTCACTCCAAATGACAGTGTTCCAGAAGTTGTGAGACGTGTCAAACTGTTGTCTGGCATATTTTAGGTGGGCTTTTTTGTGGGATTGGTGCAATGATGGCTCCCTTCTAGCAACTCAACCATGCAGCTCATTGTTGTTTAAGCACCTCCTTATTCTGCTCCTTGGACCGACCTCACCATCTTTTTCCAGAGCATCCTGTAATTCTCTTGAAGTAGCTTGTGGATTTTTCTTTGTCTCCCAATCAATTCTCCTGGCAGTTTGGGCTGAAATCTTTCTTAGCCTACCTGACCTTAGCTTGGTATCTTCACATCCCCTGATTTTCCACCTCTTAATCACAGACTGAACAGTACTGACCAGCATTTTAAAGTCTGTGGATATATTTTTATACCCTTTCCCATCTTTAAAAAGTTGAATTATCTTGTTACAAAGGTCCGTAGACAGTTCTTTTCCGCTCCCCATGGCTCAGTGTCTAGCCAGATCAGTGCATCCACTCGGGAATGAACAAACTCATATACACAGACACTAGTTACAATTCAAAAAGGTGTGAAAAATTAACCCCTAATAGCCATTAAAACCTGAGTGTCTCAGTTTGTGTCTGTATAACAAGGTCAAATATTCCAGGGTATATAAACTTATGATCAGGGCCGTTTGGGTGATTTCAGTTATCATGATGATTTTGAAAGAAGCCAAATCTATGTGATGATAAATTGCTTCACATGATAACTATCCTTAAATAAAAGACAAGTTTTTTGCATTAAAAGAGATATATTTTCAAAATAAATGTCAACATTTCAAAATTTCAGCCAGGGTATGCAAACTTTTGTGCACAGCTGTTTTATAGGTCTGAATCTGAACAGATGCGGATGTAAATTGCAACTTGACTGGTAGGCGAAGGCAGATAACAGCGAGGTGGTAGCTCTAGGTGTCCCAACAAAATACATAAGGGGTTATACTTTGTGTTTTCTGACCTGATTCACATCACAAGTGCCTATGGTGTACAGCACTTGCTGGAATGTGAACATTCTGTTCCTTCCTGTAGTGTAGTGGTCGACTCATGTTACACAAGTTAGACTGTCGCTGCGGGTAAATGAAGACATCCCTCATGGGAGACTGGGTTCCCTTACAGAAGTTACAGTCCAAGGCCTTGCATTTGCAGGTTTCATTGATTTCATAATGAAGCTTACACAACTTGAATGAAAGGTTTTTACCACTGATGACTCCACCTCTGGATTCCCCACCTTGACAATCATATAATTATCAATATTTTACTGAAGGAAAGATTATTGTTATTAAGAAGATAATCCTTTCATCCTTTCCCTTGTCCTTAATTTGGTTAAAGCAGTCCAAATTTTGGATGCCATTGTGCATATGTGTCTGTTTTTTTTATTTTTTTTTCTGGAAAGGATCCTCATTCCTAAAGACAAGACACTATGCTTTCCAAATGAATTCATGTGCCAGTTCACATTTTGAGCGGCGGTCTGGTACAGATGTTCATCTGGGGATGTTTTCCAGTGATTTTGCAATATAGCTTAGCATTGCACAATGAACTTCAGAGTTGGGTTGTCAGTTCTCTCGTGAATACTTGGCCTCTTGTTTACACGCAGTGTTTTAGGTCACTAAAGACAAACATTTTCAAAAACTCGGTCCAGGGTAAAGACTTTCTAAAACACCGGTTTCTCTGTATTCATGTGGACATGAAAAATAAAGCTTCTGGAAAACGATTATGTCACAGCTCATTTTGCCCAAGCCCACTGTTGCATTGTGTGATTTTCTTCTGTGGTAATAGACCTTTTAAATGCAGACGTTATCGCCACCTACTGGCCCGGAATACTTGATATGAGTGTTTCTTGCCTTTCGGTGTCCTTGTGTGGACGGGGATATTTTCTAAAACGAGTTGTGTGGACAGATTTTTTATTTTTGTTTTCGAAAACGCATAAAAAGAAATAAGTATAAAAAATCCCTGTATACATGTGTAGTTGGCCTAAAATTAATGTGACTTATTTTTCCCTCTCTCCAGCATTCGGTCGGTCATCACAATGGCCTAAGAGGACATAGCGGAGGGTTTGAGTGCAGACACCTCCGGAACAACCTTCCCCCCGCCCCAAAGGCGCAAAAATGAAACAACATGCATCAGGATCTCAAACAGCGGATCTAACTTTCAACTCACTGTGATTTGCCAAAAATATTGCTAAATTTCTGCAGATAATTATTGCTAAACCTCAAAGATCCTTGCCGGTTTAAGATGTATTATTAACTGTATGAAGTCAGAGATTGCAAAGGATTCCATCCAGGGTAAAGTGCAGTATGCAGAACCTGGGTCCAGCGTTGTATTGAAAATACATTAACGACAAGGCTCAACTATTTTATCATCATCTTTTCAGTTTTCAGATTAGTCCTTCATAAAGTTTTAAAATATATATGCTATAATCATATCCTCTCTACAAAAAAAGGTAAAAAAAACCAAAACTTCTTTTTGACACTTAGCTCTTTTTATATTTGGCATATGCCTAAGCAATATCTGCGTACATTTCTGCGGCAGAATTCTTAATGGGGAGCGACCTCATCCCTTTCTGTGTTTCTGTGCTGTCATCTCTTTAAGGTCAATAAAGATGTTTGGATTTGAATCTGTGTTTTTGCCATCTAGGCTCAGTTTGCTTGCTTGGAATTTCACAAAATAAACACAATATGAGCGTTGCGCTTTTAAACATCACAAAATCCATAACCTTTACTGTCAGCGTGGTTTATCAGGGTAAAACGTCTTTCTCTTTCTGGAATCATTCATTTTAATATAGTCATGACTACCATTTCATCAGATAATACATGTAATAGTTTTTATCAAATGCTGTCAAAGTCCTCACCACATGTATTATATGAGTGTGGACAGAAATGAATGTGAAATGCAACTTGACTGGGTGGTGGATGTATAAAACTTGTAATAACAATAATTTGTTACTACTGCGCAAATACTTCAAGGACCTCATGATGCCACCAGGTGCACAGCCATTATAAGCAGCTCAAAGTCTCCCTTACCTGACATCATAAAGGGGAGTGACCACCCAGAATAATGAAATCTGATTGACTGCTTGGCTGAAGGTGATCATTTCTTCCTGCCTCTGGTTGGTTACTTCCCCATGTGACGTCAAGGGGGGAAAGATTTTGAAATAGCTGGTCATAACTAATCAGATGTGCACCTGGTGACATAACAGGGGACCTTTAAGGGCCTCAGTTTAGGTTTCTGTTCTCATTCACATCACTGGTGCCTATAGCATATTATTCAGGCACACTGAGAATTACTGATCCCCAATATTACTTTTTGTGTGTGTGTGTGTGTGAGAGAGAGAGAGAGAGAGAGAGAGAGAGAGTGTGTGTGTGTGTATATGTGTGTGTGTGTGTGTGTGTGTGTGTGTGTGTGTTTGCATGTGCCTGTGTGTGTGTGCATGTGCGTGTGTGTGTGCGTGTGTGTGTGTGTGTGTGTGTGTGGGTGTGTGTGAGTAACCCATCTGATGTAAAGCTATATGTTTTTATTTCAATGAAATTTACACATTTGATTCTACAAAAGAGCAACTAGAGGAGAGCTATGACAGCACTTTCTACTTCAGTTTGACTGGCAGAGACTGAGAATATTCCCAGTTTTGCTGAGTGTGCAAATCGAGACCAATCCCTCCTGAATTACATGAGCCAAGCACATGGCTCAATATGAACAATGTGTTCCTTTCTGTGGAGTAATGGTCAGATATCATGTTACGTAAGAAAGACTGTCGCTTCGGGTAAATGAGGACATCCTTCATGGGCAACCGGGCTCCTCAACAAAAATTACACTTGAGGGCTGTCTAAATGCAGGTTTTACTGATTTCATTACAATGCACATAAACCTTTCATTCAATTACACTTGCATCACCACTGATTATTCTACTTTTGAACTGCAATAAACAAAATGATCCACCTTGACAACAATATAATTCACAATATTTTTTTTAATGCAGGGAATAATATTGTCATCAAGAAGATGATCAAAGCGCAAAACCTCCAATCTGCAGAATTTTTTCTCATTGGCGGATTTCACTTTTGGATGATGAGAACAAGGAAGGCAGCTCATCCAAAGTGAAATCCGCCAATCAGAAAAATTCTGTACATGTATTTATATGTATTTATTGAGCATAGTGACATCTGTGTTAAGTGTTTTGTTTTATGCCGCTGTCAAAGACAAATTTACATTTTATGTTAAGTTTGATGGACAATAAAGAAGTCTAAGTCTAAGTCTTTCCAGATGCTTCTAAGCACCAGTTTGGATTCTGAGAAACAGTCTGGTATGGATATCCTGTACACCTGTTGTATCTCCTTGTGATTTCCCAATATAGCATGGCATTGCACAGTCCACTTAAGATCTGGGTTGACACGTCTCTCATGAGTACTGTTGTCGATAATTTCCTGCAATATATTGTTTTGCTAACTGGCTGAATTTATGAGAAAATCAGGAGTGTTTTTGCTGTATTCCAGACCAGGGACTATCAGACATCAGCGGCATTTCAAATTCCCCAGATCAGCTCAGTAAGGAAGAGTGTGTTTGCGCAAAAAATGTGACATCTGCAGGGACTTATACAAAACCCGAAACCAGTGAAGTTGGCACGTTGTGTAAATCGTAAATAAAGACAGAGTACAATGATTTGCAAATTCTTTTCAAGCTATATTCAATTGAATACACTGCAACGACAAGTTACTCAATGTTCAAACAGGTAAACTTTGCAATTTTTTGCAAATATTAGCTCATTTGGAATTTGATGCCTGCAACATGTTTCAAAAAAGCTGGCACAAGTGGCAAAAAAGACTGAGAGAGTTGAAGAATGCTCATCAAACACTTATTTGGAACATCCCACAGCTGAACGGGCTAATTGGGAACAGGTGGGTGCCATGATTGGGTATAAAAGCAGCTTCCCTGAAATGCTCAGTCATTCACAAACAAGGATGGGGCGAGGGTCACCACTTAGTGAACAAATGCGTGAGCTGATTGTCGAACAGTTTAAAAACAACATTCCTCAATGAGCTATTGCAAGAAATTTCAGGATTTCATCATCTACGGTCCGTAATATCGTCGAAAGGTGCAGAGAATCAGGAGAAATCACTGCACGTAAGCGACAAGGCCGAAAACCAACATTGAATGCCCGTGACCTTCGATCCCTCAGGCAATACTGCATCAAAAACCGACATCAGTGTGTAAAGGACATCACCACATGGGCTCAGGAACACTTCAGAAAACCGCTGTCATTAACTACAATTCGTCACTACATCTGCAAGTGCAAGTTAAAACTCTACAATGCAAAGCCAAAGCCATCTATCAACAGCACCCAGAAATGCCGCCGGCTTCGTTAGGCCCAAGCTCATCTAAGATGGACTGATGCAAAGTGGAAAACTGTTCTGTGGTCTGATGAGTCCACATTTCAAATTTTTTTTGGAGACTGTGGACGTCGTGTCCTCCAGGCCAAAGAGGAAAAGAACCATCCGGAGTGTTATAGGCGCAAAGTTCAAAAGCCAGTATCTGTGATGGTATGGGGGTGTATTAGTGCCCAAGGCATGGGCAACTTACACATATGTGAAGGCACCATTAATGCTGAAGGGTACATACAGGTTTTAGAGCAACATATGTTGCCATCCAAGCAACGTCTTTTTCATGGACGCCATTGCTTATTTCAGCTAGACAATGCCAAGCCACATTCTGCACAAGTTACTACAGCATGGCTCCGTAGTAAAAGAGTGCGGGTACTAGACTGGCCTGCCTGTAGTCCAGACCTGTCTCCCATTGAAAATGCGTGGCGTATTTTGAAGCGTAAAATACGACAACGGAGACCCCGGACTGTTGAACAACTTAAGCTGTACATCAAGCAAGAATGGGAAAGAGTTCCACCTGAAAAGCTTCAAAAATTGGTCTCCTCAGTTCCCAAACGTTTACTGAGTGTCGTTAAAAGGAAAGGCGATGTAAGACAGTGGTAAAATGGCCCCTGTGCCAACTTTTTTGCAATGAGTTGCTGCCTTTAAATTCTAAGTTAATGATTATTTGCAAAAAAAAATAATAAAGTTTCTGAGTTTGAACATTAAAAATCTTGTCTTTGCAGTGTATTCAATTGAATATAAGTTGAAAAGGATTTGTAAATCTTTGTATTCTGTTTTTATCTACCATTTACATAACGTGCCAACTTCACTGTTTTTGGGTTTTGTAGTTTTTATTCAAATAACTGAGAGTCAAAAAGTCTTTATCTTATGGCCAACAGACTGCAAAGTCTGTAACGCTCAAAAGTAGTGTCCACAGTGTCCACAGCCAAGTGGATTTAACTCCTACAAAGGCCATGCATGCTGAAAATTCAGTCTGTTTCCGTCTGATGGCGATAAAAGCTGATTCCTCATTTTGCTCCGTCAAAACTGCTCTCACTCAGTTAAAACAGACTTCAGTCCCTGAAAACTGATGAAATTGACTACATAGAATCGGAGCCAATTTAAATAAAGGTGATGCTCTCCGTCTCCAGCATTTGATCAATCATCAACATGGACCAGAAAAGAGGAAGCAGTAGTTTGATTACAGTACAGATGTGACTCCCAAACCACCACCCCACACCGCAGCCTCGTGGATCGCATTGAAAATGTCAGATTCAATGTGATTTTTGCTGTTTGCACTACAAATAATAGAATATCTGATCTGTGTTAAATTCAAGGAAAAAACTCTGTTTGAGGCTAATTTTAACCTGTAGCCTGAATGTGGCCCAAGTTCAAATTTTTAACCTGAAACGCTCCAGTTTATGGGGGTGTTAGAAGTATTTTTGTAAAGTTATGCAGATAAAAATGTCCATTCTGACCATATTTGAATTTGTAGTCATTTTGAACAATTAAAAATGCAAAAGAACTTGGCTGCCACATTGAACCAAAAGCAAACACACTTCCAGAACATTCGTTGATTTTAGACAAGCTTGGAATAAGAAGTAGTGCACATTTTTTGCTTGGGGAATTCTCACTTTCACTGCAGGGTTACCGTCTGGCCTCCGGTAAACCAAAAGCACCAGGCATGTCCTCTTACACATCGTCTAAATGTCATAAGTCTGCCTTAAAAGAAAAAAAATATCTCATCTTATCAACTGTTCTCACACCAGGCCCGAGTCCTATCTATTCCATATTGAACTCTGAACAGAGACCGTTCTTTCTAGAAGATCATTTTTAAGCTCAATGTGATTCTCAGATGATATTTTTTACGGGATACACATGATGTTCAGCCAAAATGTGTCGTATTCGTTCCCTTTCTGTTAAAAGTTTCTGTGTTTGGCTGAAAAGAATAAGGCTTCCATGATAAAACAGTGCAATGTCAGATAACTACAAATACCTGCCTCTCTCCACGACATGATAAATAAAAGCTCAGTGTTAATTGAAGCCAAGGTGTGGACCTGAATTATTCCTCAACAACCAGTAACACATAACAGCCAGCACTGCACATCACTCTGAAAATCAGTGAGCGAAACGGCAGCAAGAGCCGCAGACAATACAACATTAAGCTACAATAAAGCTACGGGTTGATGAGAATAATTATAGCTGCATTCAACAAAAACAATCGCCACCAGACAGAAAAATGTTGAGGTTGTGTTGTGTGGAATGCAACTAATAAATAAATAATCTAGACTGTCGGCCGGCTGAGACCGCACAGGTGTGGCCCCTGAGAGCCCGAGAGCACTCCTTCTTTTCTCATTATTCACCGAATACTGTCTCCATGGCAACCACAGTCGATAAGTCTCATAACTTAAGTGTAACACATGTCCATACCAACTATGAAAGTGGCTGGTATTATGAGACACCAAAATGCAATGGACGGAACGAAAGGAAGTGCAGCGAAGTGACGAACACAAACAAAACAAGAGAGAGAGGCTCACGCTTCCAAAGGACATGAATCTAGTTTGAGTAAAAACAAGGAAGCAACGTGAGCTCGACTGAACGAAATAAAGGAAAAATCTTGGAAACCGAGATAAAAACATGAAGCACCCAGACAGACAGAGGAAAATAGAGAGAAAGATTCCCTTACTAACTGTAGAGGCATGGAAGTATGTCAGTCAATTACCTGTCGTGTGGGTGTGTCTGTCTGGAGATGTGGGTGTGTCATCAGTGTGTGGGGTGGAGGTTTATTCACTTGTGTCTATATGTGCGTACGTGTCCTTGCAGGTGTTTGTAAGTTTGCACAGAGAGAGGCTATGTCGGGGTGCCGATAGTTCTGTTGATCGCAATTGTGTTTTCCATCGCATTTTAAAGTTGTCTTTTTTATCATTCTGTACAGTGCAATAGTTTTCGCTTGCCATGATTAATTAAACATTGTCAAATATGCCTACGGATTCCTGCTCGTTCGTCAAATGCAGCGTGTCAGACAGATCTCCCTGGTCAAGCCCTCTCATTCAGCGACTTAATTAGCTCCTTTCAGATAAGTCGCGTTACATTGTCAACAGAAAGGCTATAAATCACACGCTACTTCACTGAATTGCGCTTGTAAATTTACGGATCAGTCAGAAGGACGCGGTGAAAGGAACGTGGGTAAAACGAAACGTGAATGAATGGGAAGCTACAGCCTACGTTACGGTAGGAAACATCGGTTCCTTCCTTCTTCGAATTGTTGCTTGGATGCAGTTCTAGCTGCCCGGTAATCGCTGAATATGGATATGGCTGCTGATTGAGTCATTGCTGGTGCTCAAGTTTACGTTGGAATGAGTGGATTACTCACTTGCGCACATTAAGTGGCGAAGTTGGATATGGATGTTGCCGCATTTGTTGCTGTTGCTTGGACATTACACTGCTCTTGAAGTTTGTGGATGCGTAACACGGAAGTGGATTGTGATATATGATAAGCTCTGAAGTTTTCCTGTGTGCTGACTGGTTGATGCCAAAATGAGCGGGTCACGTGCTGGTTCACTTGCAAATAAGTCCGTTGCTGGTTCAAATGTCAATGATGTTTGTGATGATGAAACTGTAAAAAGGAAAAGGATTCCCACTGAAAAGGGCTTGGCAAATAAAATTGAGACTGTTCAAAAGGAACGCAAAGTCAAGGTGAATAAAATAAAAGCTGTTATTACTGTCTTGAAAGAGCTCATGCAAAATGATGATAATGTTTCACATGTACAAGTTCAGCTGGATACTTTGATTCAATTGCAAAGGGAAACAATTTCATTACATGATTCATTGTTGCCTTTATTACCTCCTGAGGAGCAGTGGAAACAAAATGAGTGGTTTTCAAGCATCAATAAATATAACAATGGATTTATCAGTGATGTGAATCACTGGCTCTCTGAAACTGGGTTGGATACTGACAAACTGGTCTCACAACATGCAATGGAACGTAATTTAAAAGAACTGCCTCGAAACAAGGGCTCTTCCAATTCTTTATACTTGGGATTGGATAAGCCATATCTCAGTGAAATGCATTTGAACATGGAGCAGGATGAAATTGAACCAGGTGACAGCATTTCCAATGTAAGCAGCAAAAGGTATGGTTCGAAGTCTGGGGCCTCCAGGACTTCAAGTAGCTCCAGTTCCTCTCGTGTTAGAGCAGAAGCTAAAATGGCTGCCCTTCTCACGCGTCAAAAACTGCTAAAACAAAAACAGGATCTGGACAAGCAGGAAGAGGAAATAAAAAGGAAGAAGGAACAATTTGACCTCGAGGTGGAAATTGCAGCCACACAGGCTAAAATGGATGTCTTAAGGGCCTCTTCAAGAAGCAGTGTGAAAAGCTGTATGTCCAAAAAACTTGATGAGAAGTTGCATTGTATTGACATGGAGAGGGGGGCCAGTGCTGCTCTCAATGCAAATGCTGATTCGTATGTGCCTCGCAGTCAAGGAAATTATGACCATCAAAACACAACAAAGTTTGCTTCAAATGTCAGAAAAAACACTGTCAATGTATCTCAGGTAGTTCAGCAGAGACCGCCCAGTCATGGGACAGCTCATAATGTGAATACCGTATCAACATCTTCACGTACAGCCAATACACATGCTCATTTACCAGTCACAGGTGACAATAACAGCTTGCTGTCAATAATTGCAAAGCAAAGTGAAACCACTGCTATGCTGGTGCAGCTCCAACAGGCGTCATCTTTACCACACAGGGAAATCCAAGTGTTTGACGGGGATCCTCTTCAGTATCATGCATTTATGAGAGTTTTTGAGCACAATATTGAGGAGAGAGCAGCTGATGCAAGCGACTGTCTGCACTACCTCACACAGTACACCAGGGGGCAACCACATGAACTAGTTCGAAGCTGTCAACAAATGCCTGCAGATATCGGATATTGTAAGGCAAAGGCTCTACTAGAGGAACATTTTGGAAATCATCAGAAAATTGCATCAGCTTATCTGGACAAAGCATTCTCTTGGCCAGCAGTGAAAGCGGAGGATGTCAAGGCTCTCCAAGCGTATGGTCTATTTTTGAGGGGCTGTTGCAATGCGATGGATGAAATTGAGTACATGTCTGAGCTCAATATGCCTGCAAATATGTTGACAGTCATAAAGAAGTTGCCGTACAAGCTAAGAGACAGATGGAGAACAGTGGCTTGCGACATAAAAGAGAGATGTTGTCAAAGAGCGACCTTTCCTGACATTGTGGATTTTATTGAGCGCCGGGTCAAAATTATAGCTGATCCTGTGTTTGGCAACATACAGGATACTCCAAGCACAGTGCGAGGCAAAGCTGGCCGTAACGACAATTACCAGCATCAAACAAGAAATCAAGGAAGTAGTTTTGCTACGACGATCATTTCGGTGGATGGAATGGACCACGTTGAAGAGGAAAAGGGTTCACTGAACAAAATGACCTGCCTATGCTGTGATGGAGAACATGCTCTCAAATTGTGCCCTCTTTTGGGAAAGAAGTCACATGATGACAAGATTATTTTCTTAAAAGATCACGGAATTTGTTTTGGATGTTTGGGCAGAGGGCATGTAAGTAAGGACTGCAGGAGGCGATTGTCATGTTCGGTATGTGGTTCTAGACATCCTACCATTCTTCATATTTACCCGAGGGACAAAGAGGCAGAGACACCAGCAGTGGATAGTGCTGTAGTAACAGTGCAAACTAGTAGTCTCACTGGGGCCGGCAACAAAGACTGTAAACTCTCCATAGTCCCAGTGAAGATTAAATCAAAAAAAGGTCAGAAAATTGTGGAGACTTATGCCTTTTTGGACCAAGGGAGCTCTGGTTCATTTTGCACAACAAGTCTGATGAATGGACTGAACATTCCAGGAAGAGGAAGCAAAATTTTGTTACGCACTATGGGTCAAGAAAAGGTTGTGGGATGTTGCATTGTCTCTGATTTGGAAGTAGCCGGCCTAGGCAGTGAACTTTACTGTGAGTTGCCAGATGTTTTCACCCAGAAGAAAATGCCTGTCAGTAGGAACAATATTCCCAGACAGCAAGATTTGTACAGATGGCCATACTTGCATGGAGTGCAACTGTCTGAAATTGATGAAGATGTTGAGCTTCTCATTGGCTTGAACGTACCAAGGGCCCTGGAGCCTATTGAAGTCATTCCAAGTAAGGATGGAGGACCATATGCTGTGCGGACTATCCTGGGATGGACTGTTAATGGACCATTATCTGGAGGAGTGGACTGTTCTAGCATCACTGTTAACCACATCTCTGCGGTGAAGTTGGACGATCTCTGGAAGAAGCAGTTTCAAGTAGACTTCCCTGAGTGTGGCCATAGTGAACAGCTGGGTCTGTCGAGAGAAGATTGCCAGTTTATGCAGATGGTTGAATCCACTGTTCAGCTGGTGGATGGTCACTACTCTGTTGGCCTACCTCTAAAGAGAGGAGATGTATGCATGCCTGATAACCGCCGGCTTGCTGAGCAACGTGCCTTGGGTTTGAAAAGGAGGTTCCAGAGAGATGCCTCATTTCATGCCGATTATGCCACCTTCATGCACAAGATTGTTGCCTGTAGGTATGCTGAGAAAGTGCCAACTGAAGATCTGACAAGCAGTCCTGGTAAAACCTGGTACATTCCCCATCATGGTGTATACCATCCTCAGAAAAGAAAGATCAGAGTGGTGTTTGACTGTGCTGCATCATTTCAGGGTGTCTCACTGAACACACAGTTGTTGCAAGGACCTGATCTTACCAGTTCATTGATTGGTGTCATCACTAGATTCAGGAAAGAACCCATTGTTTTGAAGGCAGACATTGAGGCAATGTATCATCAGGTGCGTGTGCCAGCTGAAGATCTTAACCTGCTAAGGTTTCTCTGGTGGCCCAGTGGAGATTTCTCTCAACCGCTGGGTGAGTACAGGATGCTTGTACATCTTTTTGGAGCAACTTCATCGCCAAGTTGCGCAAACTTTGCTCTCAGAAAATGTGCCATGGATAACAAAGACGACTTCAGCCAGCAGGCAGTGGATACCATTATGAACAATTTTTATGTGGATGACTGTCTTGTCTCAGTGTCCGCTGAGTCTCAAGCTGTGGCTCTCTATCATGACCTTCGGGCTATTTGTTCTAGAGGGGGCTTTCAGCTAAAGAAGTGGATAAGCAACAGTCGAAATGTGTTGGCTGCAATTCCTGAAGAGGACAGAGCAGTGGACGTGAAAGTATTGGATTTGGACTATGAAGCACTCCCTGTCGAAAGAGTTCTGGGTGTTCAGTGGTGTGTGCAATCCGATGCATTTAAGTTCAAGATCTCAATTCAAGATTGACCTTTAACCCGTAGAGGAATCTTGTCTGTGGTCAGTTCAATCTACGACCCACTTGGAGTGTTGGTACCAGTTGTGTTAAAGGCAAAACTCATCTTGCAAGATCTGTGTAGGAGACGTCTTGGGTGGGATGACATCATACCGGCACCTGTTGCATTGGAGTGGAAAAGGTGGGTACAAAGGCTCCACCTGTTGGAAGATCTCAAGGTCAGTAGATGTTTCAAGCCTGAGAATTTTGGAACTGTAGTTTCTGCCCAGTTGCATCATTTTGCAGATGCCAGTGAGGTGGGATATGGGGTAGTCACCTACCTGCTGTTGTACAACACAGATGCAAAGCCATGCAGTGCCTTTGTCATGGGAAAAGCTAGGGTGACTCCTCTAAAACCGGTTACCATTCCCAGATTGGAGCTTACTGCAGCAGTTGTTGCAGCACGTATGGACAGAGTGTGGAGAAAAGAGTTGCAGTCTCCTCTACTTGAGTCTGTTTTTTGGGCAGACAGCACCTCTGTGCTGAAATATGTCAAAAACAAAACTTCCAGGTTCCGAACATTTGTGGCTAACCGTGTTTCAGAAATTCTTGGAACAACTAATGCAGCTCAGTGGAGATATGTGAGCACCTTATGTAACCCCGCAGATCTGGCTTCCAGGGGACTTAGTGCCGACTTGTTCCTCAAGGAAGAAAGATGGATCTCTGGCCCACAGTTTCTGATGCTGCCAGAGGAGCAATGGCCTAAAAGTCCAGATGGTTTGACGGAACAATTGGAACAGGACGATCCTGAGGTCAAGTTATGCATCTTGGCTAATGCGGTTGGTGCTGAAGAAGAGGGGGATTTGGTGTTGAAGTTGATCAGTCGTACCTCATGCTGGAACCGTCTGAGAAGGACAATGGGTTGGATCTTGCGATTTAAGAAAAGACTCTTAATTCTCTGGAAGAAGAGGAAAGAGGTCAGTGTGATGCTGTCTCACTCAAATCTGGATGAGACTGGACAGAAGGACATGCTGAAGAAAGAGCTTCAGTGTGTTAAAGATTTATTTGATGCTTCTCTTACAGTGGAGGAAGTTGAAGAGGCGGAGCTTGAAATAATTCGGTCCTGCCAAAGGAAGAAATTCCCAGAGGAGCTTTCCAGACTACAAAGGAGTCAAGATGTAAAACGAACAAGCCAAATATACAGATTGAACCCAGTGCTCGATAATGGTATTTTGAGAGTTGGTGGCAGGCTAAGCAGATCAGCCATGCCTGAACAGTTCAAGCATCCAATCATACTGACTAAAGATCTACATGCCTCAGATCTGATTCTGAAATGGATCCATAAAGAAGTCGGCCATAGTGGTAGGACCTATATATTGGCACGGCTACGTCAGAGGTATTGGATTACTGGGGCCGGTGTGGCTATTAAGAAGATCCTGGCAAAATGTGTGGTGTGCCGACGAGTACGGGGAGTCCCGGGGAGCCAACAGATGGCAGATTTACCAATCAGCAGGATAACACCTGATAAACCACCATTTACTTCAGTGGGAGTAGATTGCTTTGGTCCATTTGAGGTGAAGCGAGGAAGATGTCGGGTCAAACGATATGGAGTGATATTCACCTGTTTGGCTTTAAGAGCTGTGCATATTGAGGTAGCAGCATCTTTGGACACGGATTCCTTCCTCAATGCACTGCGTCGTTTCATAGCAAGACGAGGCCAGGTTGAAGAACTCTGCTCAGATAATGGTACAAACTGTGTGGGTGCTGACCGAGAGCTGAAAAGATCCATGCAACAGTGGAATCAGTCTCAAATTCATGAGGAACTCCTACAGAGGGGTATTAAGTGGAAGTTTAATCCACCTACTGGATCTCACCATGGAGGAGTATGGGAGAGACTAATTCGTTCAGTGAGGAAAGTTCTGAATTCTACTTTACAAGTACAGTCTCTGGACGATGAAGGTCTCCATACAGTGTTGTGTGAGGTGGAAGCCATTCTAAATAGCAGACCAATAACAAGGACATCCAATGATCCTAATGACCTGGAGGCTCTGACCCCCAACCACCTTCTCCTTCTCAAAGGTCAGCCATCTCTTCCACCTGGTCTCTTCCAGAAGGAGGACATTTATGCTGTCCGCAGATGGAAACAAGTGCAGTATATGGCTAACTTGTTTTGGAGAAGATGGGTAAACGAGTATCTACCACAGCTTCAGGAACGCCAAAAGTGGAACAGAGTTGAACGCAACTTTCAGCCTGGAGATATCGTTCTTGTTGTGGATGATACTGCTCCACGGAATTCTTGGATTATGGGAAGAGTTGTTGAAGCTATTCAAGATAAAAGCGGGTTTGTCAGACAAGTGAAGATCAAGACCAAGACAAGCAGTCTGGACAGGCCTGTCACAAAGATTTGTCTCCTTCTGGAGGCTGGGGGGACCTGACCTGTTAACTTGGTTCGTGACTTTGGACTTGATTTTAAGAGTGGTGACAAGATCACTCCATCTAGGCTTTGAAAGTTCTGGAACCTTTGACCTAGTGACACGACGCTTAATATGCTTGGACATTTGGAACATTGGAGTTGGACTTTGTGCATCTTCAAGGATGAACGTAGAGATACTAACAAAGACATTGAATTATTCATGTTTTTATTCGCATGTATTCTACATAGGATTTTTCTGTGTTGTGATTGTTGTTTGTAATTATCCCGCGTGAATAATTAGGGGCCGGAATGTAGAGGCATGGAAGTATGTCAGTCAATTACCTGTCGTGTGGGTGTGTCTGTCTGGAGATGTGGGTGTGTCATCAGTGTGTGGGGTGGAGGTTTATTCACTTGTGTCTATATGTGCGTACGTGTCCTTGCAGGTGTTTGTAAGTTTGCACAGAGAGAGGCTATGTCGGGGTGCCGATAGTTCTGTTGATCGCAATTGTGTTTTCCATCGCATTTTAAAGTTGTCTTTTTTATCATTCTGTACAGTGCAATAGTTTTCGCTTGCCATGATTAATTAAACATTGTCAAATATGCCTACGGATTCCTGCTCGTTCGTCAAATGCAGCGTGTCAGACAGATCTCCCTGGTCAAGCCCTCTCATTCAGCGACTTAATTAGCTCCTTTCAGATAAGTCGCGTTACACTAACACTTTCCTCTTTGCAACTAATACCTCACCTACTTCTTAGCTAGAGAACTTAGCGGCTACAGCTCAACCGAAACGCTGACACTCTAGCAAAGGCGGCGAGGCGGAACTTGGGCTTAAATAGAGTCCGGGCACCACCCACAATTAATGCCAGCTGGCCAAAGAATCCGATTGTGGGCAAAATGATATCGTCCCGCACGGGAGCAACAGAGAAGCTCCCAGGCAAACACCAGCCTCCAGAACCATGACAGAAAGTAATTGGTCAAAAATTGCAGCCTGCACAGCGTCCACAAGGAAATCTCAACGTTTTACCACATATATGCACATTATTCAGCCAATACTGTCGATAAGAGTCCTAAGTGAAGTGTAACGCTTGTCCATACCAAATATGAAAGATCAAAAATTACAGCCCACAGAGCGTCCACAAGGTAGTGTCTACAGACGTGGACGCAGCGGCGCAGACGACAAGCATGGATCTCTAGTAGCCGCCTGACTTCGTCCGGGGGCTACAATAAGTATAAACACATACAGTTGCATGCAAAAGTTTGGGCATCTCAGGTCAAAATTTCTGTGACTCAAAATAGTTAAGCAAGTAGAAGATGAGCTGATCTCTGAATGGCATAAAGTCAGAGATAAAATACAATTTTCGACATGTTAAAAAATATTTGTGCATCACTTCTGTGTCATACAATTCTAGAGTGAAAAAAGGAATGGGGCATCCTGCAAAAGTTTGGGCACCTTAAGAGATTTGAGTTCTCGGGTAACTCTGACCATAGTCTCAGACCTTCATTAGCTTGTGAGGCCGATGGCTTGTTCACAGTCTTTGTTATGAAAGACCAGGTGATGTAAATTTCTAAGCTTTATAAATACCCAGACTCATCTAATCTTGCCCCAACAATCAGAATCCATTGAGTCCCTTAAGCAGCAGCCGGGCTCTTTGAAAATGAATATAATTGATGCACACAAAGCAGGAAAAGGCTGTATGAAGATAGCAAAGCGTTTTTAGGAGGCAATTTCCTCAATGCTTAATACAATTAAGAACTGGCAGTCAACAGACACGGTGGGGTTCAAGCTGAGGTCTGGAAGACCACAAAAACTTTCCGACAAAACTGAACATCGGATTGCTAGAAAGGTAAATCAAATCCCCAATTTGACAACGATAGACCTTCAGCAAGTTTTAGCACACCGTGGAGTCCTGGTGCCCTGCTGTATGATTCAGTGAAACCGGCACAAATATGACCTCCTTGGAAGAGTCATGAGAAGGAAACCTTTCCTGCATCCTCACCATGAAATTCAGCGTCAGAAGGTCACTGAGGAATGTTGAAAGAAGCCTTATGCATTTAGAAACAAGTCCTGTGGACTGATAAAGTTAAAATAGAACTCTGATAGAACCTTTGCAATGAGCAAAGGTACGTTTGGAGAAAAATTAGATAGCCAAATTTCATTAAAAGAACACTATCTAACTATCAAGCACGTGGTTGGATCGATCCTGCTTTGGGCTTGTGTCGCAGCCAGCGGCACAGGGCACATGTTACTGGAAGAAGGAAGAATGGATTCAATAAATTCCAGCACATTCTGGAAGCAAATATCACACCTTTTTTTTAAAAAGCTGAAGATGAAAAGAGGATGGCTTCCACAACAGAATAATGATCCTAAACACACCTCAAAATCCACCACTTACTACCTCAGGAGGTACGAGCTTGAAGGTTTTACCATGGTTCTCGCTGCCTTTATCTCAACATCATTAGAAATCTGTGGATGGACCTCAAAAGATCAGCGTATGCAAGGCAGCCAAAGAATGTCACAGAACGAGAAGCCTTTAGTTTGGAATCGAGGGCAAACACCCCCCCCCCCCCCCCCCAAAAAAAAAAAACTAAGGTGACGGCAATAAGTGTTTAGCTGTGATACTTGCCAAAGGGAGTGTTACTAACCACTAACCATGCAGGGTGCACAAATTTTTGCTTCAGCCCGTTTTCCTTTTTGCTCATTTTGAGACTGTAAACAATGGAAATAAGAAAGTAATCTTGCTTTAAATATAAAGGAAATGTGTAGTTTTACTCTACGCCTTTTGGAAATCAGGTAATCTTTTAGCTAATCTTTGCTAATCATACTAACAGTGTAACATACTGTGACAGTTTCAGTGTCAGATGACAAATCCGAAAACACATCACATATGCTGGATCAATTTTTCAAAATTACCATTTTGGGGCATTTTCCCTGTCTCTTGTCTCCCTGTCACATTAAATGATGAAAATATCGCTTCTGCTTACCCTGGGGGGCAGGGGGAGGGAAACTTGAGGGGGGGAGGCTTTTGAGCAAATATCTCCACCCTGCATTATGCTATCGAGACAGGGCTTGGAGGAGGCGAAGGCAGGGGGCAGCCCTTTCAATAAACTCCCGGCTGGATCCAGGGTGCGGCAAGGGTTGGCCACGACGGCCGCAAATGTGTTCCGGCCCCCGGCCTCCCTGGGGTGGGGGGGGGGCCAGAGTCGCTGCCTGCGGGGACACCTCTAGGGGACCAGGCTGGACGGGACGAAGCCCTAGATGAGGGCAGGGGCACCGCAGAGGCCCAGGGGGGCCATGGAAGGCCGCCACACCCCATCAGATTGTTACCCTTATCTCCGCCCTGCAGCCGGCTTTCGGGACGGGGTTTGCAGCGGGGCGATGCAGGGAAAATGTCCTTTCGCCAGGCCCCCAGCTCGACCCAGGGTGCAGCCACAGCGGGGCACAAACCCGCCCTGTCTGATTACTTTTGGCCGCCACCTTCCCCCTCTGCCTCCCGCCACTCCGGGGGGCCGGATAGCAAAGCATTTTCAGGAGGCAATTTCCTCAATACTTTATACAATTAAGAACTGGCAGTCAACACACACGGTGGGGTTCATGCTGAGGTCTGGAAGACCACAAAAACTTTCCGACAAAACTGAACATCGGATTTCTAGAAAGGTAAATCAAATCCCCAATTTGACAACGATAGACCTTCAGCAAGTTTTAGCACACCGTGGAGTCCTGGTGCCCTGCGGTATGATTCAGTGAAACCGGCACAAATATGACCTCCTTGGAAGAGTCATGAGAAGGAAACCTTTCCCGCATCCTCACCATGAAATTCAGCGTCAGAAGGTCACTGAGGAATGTTGAAAGAAGCCTTATGCATTTAGAAACAAGTCCTGTGGGCTGATAAAGTTAAAATAGAAACTCTTTGGCAGCATTGAGCAAAGATATGTTTGGAGAAAAAGAAGATAGCCAAATTTCATGAAAAGAACACTATCTAACTATCAAGCACATGGTTGGATTGAACCTGCTTTGGGCTTGTGTCGCAGCCAGCGGCACAGGGTACATGTCACTGGAAAAAGGATGGATTCAATTAAATTCCAGCACATTTTGGAAGCAAATATCACACCATTTTTTTAAAAAGCTGAAGATGAAAAGAGGATGGCTTCCACAACAGAATAATGATCCTAAACACACCTCAAATTCCACCACTGGCTACCTCAGGAGATACAAGCTTGAAGGTTTTACCATGGTTCTCACAGTCCCTTATCTCAACATCATTGAAAATCTGTGGATGGACCTCAAAAGATCAGCGCATGCAAGGCAGCCAAAGAATGTCACAGAACGAGAAGCCTTCAGCTTGGAATCGAGGGCAAACACCCCCCCCCCCCCCCCCCCCCACCACAAAAAAAATGATTACTTTTGGCCACCACCTTCCTCTTCTGCCTTGCGCCGCTCCGGGGGGCCGGGCCTGCTCCCCTGTCATTCCCAGGGGACCTACTGGGCGCCCCGGCCTAAACCCACCCCCACCAGAGCTCTCGAGGTCCTGGGCCGGGGTCGAGGCCCTGTCCTTCCAGGGCCATTGCGTGTTCTCTTCGCAATTTCATGCCTTTTTGCTATTTTCCATTCATGTCCCGCTCTATCTTACATCTCCTATCAACTCCTGCGCTACCTTGGGATCATAGTTGTCATTGTGAAGCACTTTGTGTCCTGTTCTTTGCGAGAAGGATAATGTACAGCGAGTTGGTCATTATTTTGGGAAACTCCTTTAGGGCGATTACATTAAAATATTACATACATATATATATATATATATATATATATATATATATATATATATATATATATATATAAAGGATATATATTTATAAAGGAAATGTTTGTATACACATTTAATTGTATTTCAATATATTTACGCATTAACTTAAATACAATTACAATTTCCATAGAGTGAGTATTTGTACTCCTTGCAGGCGTCCAGCAGATGGTGCTGTTCTTGTAATTGCCATAGACCACGCCTATTGGATGCCCGACCTCGCCTCTTTGTCCGACCCCGCCCTATTCCGCGGCCCGCAGTCGGTCTGCATCATATATCCATAGTCTGCATACGTCGTCTTGCGCTTGAACGGAAACAAGACATGACAACTGAGGGCAAGGTAACGTGGACGTCGGTGTATCGCCGGAGATACAGTGCCCCAGATATAGTATAATACATGTGTGCGTGTGTGTGTGTGTGTGTGTGTGTGTGTGTGTGTGTGTTCCTTTCTCTGTTTATAAAAATGTTCATGATTTGGCAATATGTATGCATAATCTACGTCATGCCAACAGGCCCAAAGCTCAGTTGAACTGAAATTGAGAGGGGGTGAGAGAGGGGGTGAGAGAGAGAGAGAGAGAGAGAGAGAGAGAGAGAGAGAGAGAGAGAGAGAGAGAGAAATCACTACTTTGAGAAATAAACGGAAATTTGTATGTACTTTTTTATTTTTCTCAACCCCGGCCCTGAAAGAGTTTACGTACCATTAATGTGAATTTTGTGACCGTATAGGCCTATATGTCATCTTAGGAAGAATAGTCAAATATGCAGCGAATATACCAATATAGTACATGAGTTTGTAGACACCTGGCATGTTAGAGAACATGAAATATCGCCATTTCATATTTTAATGCTGCATGAGGCGTAATACTGTACTTACACGTTTGTTTTAAATTGCCGGGCAGTGAGTGGTAGCTGGTAGTTTTCGTGTTATTTGCTGAGGTTGATGTCAACTTTGGAGATCTAAATATGCACCATTACATGTCTGTCAGAATACAAGAATACACAGGGTCAATAATGTAACCTTGTGATGGCTGGGCTTACACCAGCGACTTTTCAAGCGATTTCAAAGTCACAGACAAACTTCCGAAGTCGGAATGAAGTTGTGAGAATTTTGCTTGAGTTGCAGCGCGTTCCCCTGATCTCGGTCTTAGATGTGTGAGGTGATCATAAAAGTCAATCCAAGCTGTCTTATGGCCGTCTTTTTTCCGTCTCGGTGTTATGACAATTTCAAAGATTTTTAATGTTATCGCAAGTCGTTAGAATTGATTTATGCAAAGTGTGTTGTTCAATGACATGAGAATTATTAACAACCAATAGGTGCGCTCTCCCTGGCACCAAACAGGAAGCACCAGGTGCAGGGTGCAGGATGAGAAATAATTTCAAAAGGAATCTAGTTGTTCTCTTGCAAATAGTGACCCTGCATAATCCCCCGTCTCAGTGAATTGCTGACACAATGTCTTTAGATGTGAGAGGGTGCCAAATGTTAGTCTTTTGAAAGTCATCATAAGGTTTTTTTATCAGTCCTCTAGTGCACAGTAAGCATAAGCAAGCTGCGGCTCGCTGCGCCACAGACACGACCAGTGCTGTACTCAAGTGACAGATGGAGAAATAAAAATTGGTGAAGCGCGGAACATCGCTTGAAAGTTATTATAAGTCTAAAACTGTTCTCAGTCATTAATTTAACATTACGTAAACTCCTAAACACCCAACATTATAAGATTCGACGTGTTGAATAATTTAACCCAAAGAAAACGCGTCATTTCGACATAATTCCATTTCAATTGGAAACCGATTATGACTCCGAACATCTCGCGCTTTTCTTTACTCGGGGGTTTGAAGCAATGGAATTGCAAAAAGACGTTTCAAATGATCTTATTTCATTTAAACAATTTAAGCGATCATGAAACACATGCATTGCTTCTAACCCCTGTGTGAAGAAAAGCGCGAGGAGTCCGGAGTCATAATCGGTTTCCAGGTACAAGTGGTGAGATCACCGTAACGCGCGTGAAACCGATAAACCCCCACGCACAAGGACTTCAATTCCGAGCGGGAATCTCTTAAATATGCGATGATTGAATAATTGCAGACTACAGCAGGGGAACGTAAATATGCCACTAAAACGCTTGCCTAATGCGTGAGAGTTGACAGGTGTGCGTTATTAATGAAAACTGGCCACACCTGATAATGTTGA
This sequence comes from Gymnothorax reevesii, assembly GCA_029721435.1. Taxonomy (NCBI): domain Eukaryota; kingdom Metazoa; phylum Chordata; class Actinopteri; order Anguilliformes; family Muraenidae; genus Gymnothorax; species Gymnothorax reevesii. The sequence goes on from CM056574.1 coordinate 11,115,833, forward strand.
GAGTTTTTGGAGTTTCTGTAGTGATATTTTAAATGAATGATTGAAAACAGATCAAGTAATACGCTGTTCGTGCTAATTTTAACTGGCAACAGCCGGTGGTCCTTGTTGGAGTCAAGTAAAGTCAATTTTAATAAGATTGAAAACCGGTCATGACCAATCATTATTTTAGGGGACGGTCTGTGCTTCCCTTATTGCCAGTTCACCGGCCGCCACTGCATTGCGTTGACTTTCTAAAACCTGCTTCCACCTCGACGCATAACGACATGATCGACCTATTCCAGCTGCTTAAATTCCAGCTTCAATTTCACGATGTTCTGACAAATCTGATATCTCAGTGAACTCAGAAAAAAAAGTAACAGGCAGCTTTACTCTGTCTGACCTGCTCTGCGGCAGGTGATCAGGTGTAAGGCAGCGGTGGCGTGGGAGTCGGGTAAACCGCTGTCATTGGAGGAGGTGGAGGTAGCCCCGCCCAAAGCCCACGAGGTCCGCATCAAGGTAAAGTTCATTCCCGAGCACTGCCACAATCCTGTGCGAGATAACGGATAATTACAAATGGGTGCGTGTGTGTGCGGGTGGGGGAGTTTATGTGCTGATTCAGACTGACCGCAGGACTGTCGTCTGATTTCTGGCGTCAGATTATAGCCACTGCGCTGTGCCACTCTGACCTGGCTGTGCTGAATGAAATGAAAGACGGTGGATTGCACTCCTTCCCCCTTGTCCTGGGTCATGAGGGGGCCGGCATCGTGGAAAGCGTTGGTCCTGGAGTCATCAAATTTGCCAAAGGTGATGCTCTGCTTCATTGTCTTTATTCAACAGTATCAAGCCTACAAATATTTACACTGACAATTTCCAAGGTCCTTTGTTAGCTGCACGTCTTATGTACTGCTTTCATTCAGCAACACAGCATGGCCAGATGTATGCAGACACCTGCTCATCCAACATTATCATTGCATTCCAGGAGCTGGTCCCTCTCTTGTCACCATTAACACTTGCACTCTTCTGCAGAGGCTTTTCCGCTAGATGTTAGAACATTGTTGCAGGGATTTGCCGCATTCCTCCCTGAAAAGTATCAGTGAAGTCATACTGCAATGTTGACCAATTAAACGTGGCTCAGAGTTGGGTTTCCAGCCGATATTAATGGTGTTTGATGGGGTTTAGGTAAGGGCATTGCGTGGGCCAGTCTTCTAAGGATGCTTTCATACTAGGGACTCGGGCATGGATCGGAGTACTCTTGACCCCAAAGTCCAGTTTATTCGGTGAATGTGAACACAAGTGTACCTCGCTTGTGCTGGGGCACAGTACGCGAGCAGTCTCGGTTCATGGTTCATCCGTACTCGTACTAAATGTGAAAGCAACCGTACTTGAGTACGGAAGTGGACTGTTACGTGACGTCTTAACTATTCGACTCTTTCGTTCTAACAAACATGGCCGCAAAATGGTCTCTCTGGTCAAACGAGGAAATTTAATGCTGGCTCGAAATCTGGGCAGACGAAACCGTACAATCGCAACTGGATATCACACTGTTCACAGGAATACAGAGATTTATGGAATAATTTGCAAGTATTTACATTTGCGTTGTTATCTCAGAACAGTAGGACAGTGCCGGGACAAACTAAAGAGAAAATTCGACCACAATATGTTTAAAGCACGTAAGACGGTGCTAAAGTCCGGCAGCTAAAGGAAACTTAAGATTAATTTTGAAATTGATATGTTTGATGTTGTGCTGTACTTTAGGCAGGATATGATTGAAAGCAAAAAACTCTACATTATACAGTTTCTATTAATAATTGGAAAATTCCATATTCATAAGACAAAATGGTCAAGACCCAAACCAAATTTCATGCACTTTATTAATAAATTGAACCTTTATAACTCCATGATTTCAAAAATAAAAAACAGAAAAGCTGCTAAAACCTACAAGCTATTAGAAGAATATATTATGCTTAACACCTCAAACTCTCTGGCAATGTGACATGTAATAGCAGTATTATTATTACTACTATTTTTATTATTTCTGTCTTTTTTTTTCTTGTTTGTTGTGTTTTGTCAATATGCATTTCACTATTTGTACTTGTATGTTTATTTGAGCATTTGCATGTTAAAAAAAAAAAAGTCCGGCAGCTAAAGGTTTTTTTTTTTTTTTTTTTTTAGTCAGGCAGCTAAAGTGATGAATAAGATACATTTCCTTGGCTGCTTCTTCTTTGTGTATATTCCACTATAAAAAACCACCGAGATGCATACTGCCACCTACTGTATCGGAATTTTGGACAAAAGCAACTGTACACACATTGCTAGTGTGAAAGCTGACCAGGGGCGTGAGAGGGGCGGGGGGAAACGTACTGTGGCACGGTACAGACCAATCATACCTCATGTAGCGCCCAAAAACAATCTCCACAAAACAAGTATGGATCTCGCTCTGTGTACAGTGGGTATTGTCATGCTGAAACCAGAAAGGATCTTCCCTAAACAAAGCTGTTAAAGTGCAATAACAAACTAAGAAAGTCAACAGTCTTGTAACTTTAATGATTGACACTCAGATTTAATAAAATGTATGTATTATGATTTCATGGAAGTGAGATCAAGATTGAATTTGAATGAGTTTCTGGGTTTCAATGGCACATTTTTTGCGCTTAACAGTCTGAGTGTAACACTTGCTTGTACACAGTGTATTTTAGCCTTACTGTAAGAGCTGAGCTGGAAATAACAAGATCAAATAAAAACACATCATGTTACCAAAATTCATGCTATATGAATGAACAAAGCCAAAATTATCGAAAAAGAATGAAAAGCGTAAAATGCGCACAACCGTCCCTTAGGTTTAAACGAAAATTAATGTAAGAACGGAAAATGTATGTTTTGACTTCAGTTCCCCAAATGCTTTGCAGTTGTGGTTATGTTTAGGGAGAGGAGAACGGTATTATGTACGGAAGCGACATTGCATTTCCAGGATAAACTAAAGGATGCGTACTCTATAGAGATGCTAACCCATGCCTCTTGTTGTCCTTAACCTTTGACCTTTCGACCTCAAAATGCAAATTTGACAGGGCACCCTAGGATCATCTACCCCACAAAGTTTGCTCGCCCTAGCTGCAGTGGTGGCCGAGCTGTCGCGCGGACAGACACACAGACAGACGGTGTTAAACTGTATACCCACACCACTTCATCGGGCGTGGGTAAAAAATGTACACATTATCTTGTAATTACGAGATCTAATTACGCGCAGTTGGTGAAGAAGGCCGGCTTCTTTGAATAAAGTACCCTGATATTTTTGACTGCTTTTTCCTATCCATTACTGTACACTACAGAAAACGACGTGCAAATGTCAAACTTAGTAGAAAGCCACGCGCAAACACATCGGTAGCCTTCATAAGAAACAAGACAAATTGCATATAGTCTATCTTAATGAAACAGAATATATGGGCAAGCAGTTGATAGGAGACACTATTCCAATAGTTTTGTTGAATAATTATCTTACCTCCACGTGTCCTTCCCATGATGATGACAGGTTATTGTATATCCGGATAATTAGCTTCTTCCCGACACAATGTTGGCGTAGCAACAGGTGATAGATGGCACAGTAACATATTTAACCAACAAATGCCGGCCGCTATTCGGCCTCATCGCGATGCAGCCTTATTTTACTGTGTATGCATGTGGATGCAGCAGATTTTTTTTTTCTTTTCCCCGGGGGGCATTTGTTGTCAAGGCGGCAGCCCTAACTATAAAGCGCTGCGGGAGACCCTGAAACTGAAGGCTGCACAGAATCATCAGGGATGTCATTATATAAACCTATATATATGTGCGGCTCTGCTGTACTCTACTCATCTTTTTTACTCCTCACCCAACAAAAGTTGTGGAGGGGTATTATCGTGGCAAATGGCGTCCGCCATTAGTCCATTAACTTCTCGTTTCCGGACAATAGCTGAAAAACGCCTTGGCCAAATGCTCTCATTTTTTGGTGGTATGTTGGGGGTGGTTAGAGGAAGCTCCCTATTGATTTCTGTCCCGCTGCGATAATTAATATGGCAGCCACAGCAGGGCAAGCGCAAGGGTGAGGGTTCCCGCTCGCGACAGCGTACTTTTTTTTTTTTTTGCTTTTCCATTAGGAAAAAGTACCTAGTACTTGGTACCTTTTTCTGGTACCTGCTCTTCTGGGGTTCCAAAAAAAGCCGACCGGGTACTAGTAGGAACTAAAATGTGACGTGACATCGTAGATGAGATGACGCATCATAAAGCGATGAATTCTGATCCTCTGCCATCTCTTGCGATTTGTGCATTTGCAACCTGGAACTCTGCTCTGCAGTGAACACTTAATTATCCCATACTTTAACTATCTGTTTGTTTTGCTCTCAAATTCAGAGTGAAATGTACATTCACTCTCTATACCTTTTACGGATTTCATTGCTTTGCGCTGTTAGGTGGTACGCGATTGAATGTGCATCTGAATCGGACACAACACCGGCTGCTCTCCCCATGCATCAGGACAATGTCAAACAGAAAATACAATTCAACACTCGCCGGACTTCAGTGCCATAACATGGTGACGGTAGTGCGCGTCCCCTTATTGAACACAAATCTTTTACAAAATCAATAGAATAAATGTAAACTTGATATAACTGCAACTGTATGTGTGTCGTGTTGAGGATGACTTCCTGGCAGTTGCGTACTGCGCCGCTATGACGACCAGCTACACTGAGGTAATACTATCCTCTAATGGAAAACTACCCACCAGAAAAGTGCTCAGTACCAAGGTGGGTGGAGTAGAGTAGAGTAAAGCCGGTACCAGGTAGTGGAAAAGAGCCATAACATAAACGTATCTCCAGACCAAATGGTGCCCGCATACTTTTGGGCACGGAGTACGCTGTTACTCATTGGTGCAGAGTAGCTCTGGAGCAGACAAGTTGATTCCTTGGTGGACAAAATAAAATGAATGAAATCAAACCATCAATTTTTGAACCATCAAGAAGGCTCAGATTGGCAACCATCCAATTCAAGACTGTAAAATCCTTAAAAATCAGAACAAGCTAGGAAATCAAGCAGTAAGTTGAACTTTGTGAGAATTACCATGTGGGATATTTTATGTCGCAAATGTGCCGGCTGTACTCTGGTATAAAAGATTACCTCTCCCTTATTCTACAGTAAGCACTAGCTCACAGTTGGAAGGCTGAGCAGACTCACCGCTTTAATATGCACTGTACACATCATTCTCGGTCAGTTACTGACTTGTTTCACTTATGAACAGACAAGGATCATATTGTCTAAGCGTCCATTAACATTTTGTCCAGGGGTGCACTTCTCAAAAGCGTGGTTGCTAACTAAGTTAGCAATTTGCATAGCTAGTCCATTCACAGTCAATGGGCCCTATACTATGTAAGTTAGCATCTGTGATTTTGGGAAACACACCGCAGGTCATCCTATTGCTGCGCATTTCACAAAAGAAGAATTGTGTCACATGACTCCTGATCTTACGTTCCTGCTCTTCTCTCGCTCTTTTTTCCACAGGTGACACTGTCATCCCTCTTTTTGCTTCTCAATGTAAGAAGTGCAACTTCTGCTTGAGCCCGAAAACCAACATGTGCCGGACAAACTGGTGAGGAGCCTGGCAGTAGTTTATCCATTGCGTTCTATCTCTCTCTCACTCTCTCTCTCTCTTGCTCCCTCTCTTTTTCTCTCCCCATCTTTTTAAGAATTTAAGTGCAAATGAAGTCAGCCCTAGTCCTGGAGATGTACCATCCATGAGGCTTTGACTCCAACCCTGGTAAAAAATAAATGAATGAATAAATAAATAACACTGCTCACAAAAGCTAGTGATACAGGAATAAGATCTGCTGGACCATAGATCTCCAAGAACATGGGTCGTGACCTCTGCTACAGACTGACAGCATGGTGATGACTCATTGGAGCCCAAAAAAAGGTGTCTTCCAGCTATTCGTTTACTCAGCAGATTCTCATCGCTTGACTGGCTTCTGAAGGCAGGTTCGAGCCCCCGGTGGAGTTTGGGACTCTGACTTTATCTGGAGAGACGCCATTGGGAAAAACTAGACTATTGGGCCCCAAATTTGCTCCAGGGCCTTTAAAGCCACAGACTGGGGGTGAGTTGTTACCCCTAGTGGAAGAGTTTTAAGTATGTCGGGGTCTTGTTGACGAGTGAGGGTGGGATGGAGCACGAGATCGACAGGCGGATTGGTGCAGCCTCTGCAGTAACCGGGCGTTGTACCAGTCCGTAGTGATGAAGAGGGAGCTAAGCTTGAGAGTGAAGCTCTGGACTTACTGGTTGGCCTACACTGCAGTCCTCACCTGTGGTCACGAGCTATGGGTTGTGTCCAAAAGCACAAGACCGTGAAAAAAAGCAGCTGAAGTCAGCTTTCTCTGCGGGCTCCTCTGCGTTGAGAGGAGTCAGTGGAGGTGCTTCGGACATCTGGTTCAGATGCCTCCTGGACGCCTCCCTTTAGAGGTTTTACAGGCATTTCCAACTGGGAGGAGGCCACAAGGCTAACCCAGGACATACTGGAGCAATGATATCTCCTGGCTGGCCTGGGAACGGTTGGGATCCCTTAAACCCTAGTCACACTAGAGGCAGAATGAGCCAGAATGCTGTCGGAATGAAAATTCTTTGTATGTTCCTGGATATTTGAAGTGCGTTCAAAAAATTCTGACTGCAGTTTGAGTGCATTCCAAATATTCAGGCCCGTTCTTGTGGTCAGCCCGAATTTTTTGCTCATGCTCAAAACTTTCCAGGTGCATTCAAGGTGGAAAAATATAGAACAGCATTCGAAGTGTATTCTAACTGCGCTCTGACTGCATTATAAATATTCTTACGGCATTCCAACAGCATTCAAAACATTCTGATTGCATTCGAGGGAGAATTGAAATGGCAATCCACATCAAATCCTGCCAGAATGCGCCTCTAATGAGCCTGAATGCACCTCGAATGCATTTCGATTGCTGCAGGAATCTATTTCAAAATTAAAACGAATCAGCTTGAATGTGCTTCGAATGCCGTTGGAATCTTTCGATTGCCGCTGGAATCAGTGGTGGCTGGTGAACTGGCTTAAAAATAATGATTGGTCATAACCTGTTTTCAATCATTCATTTAAATTACTTTTACAGAAATTCTCAACTCTCAACATTATCAGGTGTGGCCAGTTTTCCAGTTTGCATTAATAATGCGTACCTGTTAACTCTCAAGCATTCGGCGTCAGTTTTAGTGGCATATTTATGTTCCCCTGCTGTAATCAGCAATTACTCAATCAACGCATATGGGACACTCATGTTACATTCTAAGCACATTCTGAGTATTCGAGCTGCATACTGTTGGAATTCTTGAAGGCCCCACCCATATTGGCTGGCCATTCCGGGAATGTTCTGACTGCATTCGAGGTGAATTCGTACCGCATTCGAGGCACCTTCCAACCAAACTTGGGGTGGTGTTCAGGCAGCAATTGAACCCTCACTCGTACAGCATTCAAAGTGTATTCTAAATATTCTGACTGCATTCAAGCTGCATTCGAGAGCTAATACACCCAGAATGTGCAAGAATCATTTGAGGCATTCCAAGCATTTGAACGGAATTCTTTCAAAGCAGTAAGAATTTTGGTCAATTTGAAATTTCCGCTGGAATGTTGCGCGAATTCTTCATTCCGACTGATTCTTGCTGATTTTGAATAAGTGTGACGGGGGCTTTTGGAGGAGTTGGAGGAAGTCTCTTTGGAGGGGGACGACTGGGCCTCTGTGCTTAGTCTGCTACCCCAGCAACCCAGCCCCAGATAAATAGATGGATTGATGGATGGATGGATGGATGGATGGATGGATGGATGGATGGATGGATGGATGGCTTTACCCCTGTTTCTCTCCATTCTTCCTCACATGCAACTGTTCTATCTGACATTTCTCCCAGGCAGAGGGGAAACATGGTCTTAATTGAACTTCTCTGGTTAATTAAAGGTAAAAAAAAAAATCAAAAATCTTGCCAATGAATTCTAAAGCTGCTGTAAAAAGCACTGTAAACTAGAGGTCCAAGAGTACTTGAAACTCAGCTGGACTGCCAACCAGCCGCACCCATTTGAGAAAGGGCTACAAAACTGAAATGAAATACCAAATTTGTTAATGTCCCAAGGATGTTGTATAAACAGTTTCATCAAATTCGATCATTTGCGACTACTAGAGGTTAAAGGTCATTCAAAGCGGTGTCTATGGATGAAGGAACCATCCCAAAGTGGCTGTTTTATTAGAAAAAGATTAAAATCTGACATTTTTATGCTGAGACATGTTGTAAACTACTTATACAGCAAGTTTCAACTCTGTTTTAGAAAGGTGCTAAACTGTGACAAACTCAGTTTTTCAATATTACCCCCTGCATACCTACATTTGAGGGTGTAATGCTGAAATTAAATCCAAAGTAGTTTATGTGCTAAAGATGTTTCAAACCAAGTTTTGTGAAATTTGATCGATATTTCAGACCGCTAGAGTTTATTGATTGACAGAGGTGTTCATGGGTGACGGAATGTCAAAGGTCACAAAACGGTAATTTTTTTCAGAATTTGTCAAATCTGTCATTTATACGTTGGGACGCCAAAATGCAATCCTTGAATGAATGAGTTTATTGTCATTGCACAACAAGTTACAAAGAAATTAAAAATTGCTGCTTCAGTACACAATGTATAAAATATTAAAATAATAATTAAAAATTGAAAACACAATATAAAAGCAACACAACAATAAGAAAAGTTAAAAAGTGCAGGCAGTATAAAGTGCATATGATGGGAGTGGATGTTCATGTTTAAGTGTTAAGTGTCCTGATGGTTGTGGGAAAGAAACTGTCTCTGAGTCTGGATGTGCGGGTTCTGATATGAGGTATTAGCTGCAAAAGAGGAAAAGTTCTAGATAGCGAGGGAATCTTTCTGTTTTTCCTCTTCCTGGGCACCGTCTCAAGCTAATTCCTTTTATCTCGGTTTCCAAGATTTTTTTCCCTTTCTATTCGTTCTGTCGAGCTCGCTTTGCTTTCTTGCACTCGGATGAGATCTAGGTCCGTTGGAAGCGTGAGTTTCTCTCTCTCTCTTATTTTATTTGTTTGTCTCTCTCTCAATCTGCGAGGCTTCCTTTTATTCTGGCCGCTGGATTTGGCGTCTCAACACACCAGCCATCACAGTCATATCCGTTTCAGGGGGATGTCAACCCCTGCTCCCGTGATTAAGCCTTTGTTTTCCCCACAGGGATAAAAACCAGACCGGTATGATGGCAGACGGGACAACTCGCATCTCATGTCGGGGAAAGCAGGTTTGCGTGGTCTTTGGCCTGGGCACCTTCTCCGAGTACATTGTGGTCTCTGATATTGCACTGACTAAAATCCGGCCGGACGCACCTTTGGAGAAAGTTTGCCTGCTGGCGTGTGGAATCTCAACGGGATATGGGGCCGCCATAAATGCCGCGAAGGTGCGCCATGTTTTTCTCCAAGAGTCCAGAGGCTAATTTCAGTCACTTATTTTTCCACTACAAACTTCAACTTTCTCAACTCCTGACAAAAAATCGATCAAGGTCCGCCATCATTGAGTAGAGTCCATTCATTCAAATGGGCCTTTCAGGAGTTGGGAATTGGAATGTAGAATTTTGTAATATCCTGTCAATATGCGACGATTATAGACCATGGAACCTCTGTAATGACCTCTTAGCCAATCAGGGTCTTAAATTTCAGGCTTGAATGCAGGAATATATCACAAAAATTGCAGACACAATGGCTCTCCATGGTATCAGTTTGAGATTTTCGGCGTTCTTGTCAACTATCCCTCCCTGTACCCCCAGGTGGAGCCTGGCTCTACCTGCGCGGTGTTTGGTTTGGGGGCCGTGGGTTTGGCGGCTGTGATGGGGTGCAAAGCCGCTGGAGCCTCCAGGATCTTTGCCGTTGACATCAACAAAGACAAGTTCCCCAAGGCCAAAGTATTTGGGGCGACTGACTTTGTAAACCCCAAAGATTATGACAAGCCCATCAGCAAGGTGCTGGTCGAGATGACCGATGGAGGAGTAGACTTCGCTTTGGAGTGTGCCGGCAACGTGGGTGTAATGGTGAGCTCGTTGACAAAACGTTTTCTTCCTCAGCTATTCAACACTCATTGTTTCCGCAGGCAAAACGTGCAAAGCGCTTTTGTTAAAGGGGACCAATTATGCTTTTTCGGATTTTGTCTTGTACTGGTCATAATGTTCCCTTCTTCATTTTAATACTTTATCTAAAGTTTCAGATAATGGTATTAACATATGTGAAAATAATGCCTTAGAGTAAAAACCTCAAATTTCCCACAACTTTGAACACTCCGTTTTAAATAGTTTTTTTCTACTCCTTCCACAGTATGATGTTATAGTGTGATGGATTTCTTCATTTGGTTATCTGGGCTCGGCTCAGGATAATGTCAGTGAAAGAGGCTGATTTAAAATTTCAAGTAAAAACTTCAAGTGTTTTGTCTCTGACTGCAAAGACTGCCAGCATCAGAAGATACTGTGAAGTCGTGTCTTCGATTTATTTTCTTGGGGAATCTGTAGTGAGCTTGGCATTTCCAATTTATGGTAATATTTAAACTGATCGTTTGTGCAACTTCAGTAAAACTTGGATGGTTTGGTTGTCTAAGTCGCTAAGTGCCAAGCTCAAAATATCTTGACATTAATACATTGCATTTCCATTTTCATTGTGTAGTTTATTAGCCAGCTAGCTACTAAATCAAATGTGTTGCCAGCGGCGATGAATGAGACATGTTGATAGGAACAGATAGTATTTTATTGGACTTTAGTTGTGGAAGACTAGCACATCTATTCGCTATAAATGGAATGTTAGCAATCACTTGCTGTACAAATGCAAGCAACTTTAAATACTGAATTCCAGGTGTCGTTAAATCTTTTTGGCGACTGCATTCAGCACTTGTTTGTGAATGCTTTTGCAATCTTAATGGTTTCTTAGCCAGCAGATGATACCTTTCCATACTCATTGTGTAGTGAAAGAGCCAGCTTCTAAACCAGTTGTGTATCGTGAATCTGATGCAAGACATGGTTGCAGTCCGTTGGCACATGGGGCTGATGGCTCTGTACTCTGGCCAATCAGAGTGGAGCTCATTTAATAGGGGGGACACCCACTCAGAACAGCCTGTTTTTCAGAGATTTTTGGATGACAGGAATCAAATGGCCTAGCACTTAAGGATTTTTGTGTCTTTTTTTTTTTTTTTGCAAAAAAGTTTATCAACCTTTCTTTTGGAAATTGAGTACTATAACTTATAATCAGCATAATAAGTCCCATTTAAGTTGCTTCAGATGACGGCAACTGTAAAAAGAGTTGTAAAATTTGTAAAATGCAATGTAAGTAGTATAATACGCATGCATTACGTTCGGCCAGTGGATCTCAAACTTGGTCCTGGGGGACCCCAGTGGATGCGGGTCTCCTTTCTAACTACAATGGCAATCCCAGAATTTCAACAAGCTTTTAATTTTCCTAACTAGGAGCTTATACAGTGGGATTACTTATACTCTCAAATTACAATCGGCCAGAAATGGCTATGCATGTGATATTAGAAGTATCTTCTGTGGGCAAATATTACTTATTGTGTTAAATCTCAAATGATTAATTCAGATATCCATGAAAAGAAGTAAACTATAACTAATAAAATTAAATCCTCAGGTCAGTCAGCAAGCTCTTGATTGGAACATACACCTGGCTGATCCAGAGAAACGGCTACCATAGAATGTGACATCACACTTTGGTCTTCTTTTAGAATCAATATACTGTCCAAGGACGGAAAAACCAAGTAGTCAGGACGTCGATGCCAAATCACTAGGAGAATTGGAAGCCAAAAGACAATCAAAGGTTATATTTGGGATGACAATCTTATACTGAGTGTTGGCCTGAACTCGAAAAACCAAAGGACAAAACTAATCGTAACCAAGAATTCAAGGGATCAAGAAATACTCGTAGGTACAGTACCTGTCAAAAGTTTGGACACACCCACATTTTTTCTTACAATATATTTTAAATAAAGAAATAAGCAGCCTTCATTTTGCAAAAAAAAAGATCTAATTCTTAAACCCATCAAACTAACCACCATTTGTTGCCATATTGACTTTGCGTTCTCACATTTTTTTTTTTTAACAAGGGCAGTCATATGACTATAATGAATTTGCAGCTGCATAGCTGTCTAACTTCCAAAAGACGTGCCGAACTTGAGGTGGCTTTACATCAACCTTTCTGCCCAATAAATCCCAAAACCGCTTGGCTTTAATACAGCTGTTGGAAAATAGAAGGAGTTTATTTGTCTGTTTACTTAGCAAAATATGACTTCTTTAATAATTCCAAAATTTTGGACACTATTCAAACAGGTGTATTATTCTCTTTTCACTTATGACTGTTTACCTTTTACTAGATTCCATCTCAGATTATATATACGCTGAACTAAAATATTAACGCCCCATGTCAAATTTTTGAGTTTTTATTAACAAAAAACTGAAACTGGGATTCGTCTGTGAATCTTCTCCAGCGTGCCAAGGGCCATCAAACGTGTGCGTTTTCCCATGCGAGTCGGTTCTGACGCCAGGCAGCGGTGAGATCCAGACCACGGTGAGGACGCCAAGCGTGTCTGTGGTGTGATGCGTCTTTTGTGCTGACCAATGGTCTCATCCGCCGTGCGTGTCCCTTATCTGAGCTGATCCCACAGGTGGACGAGCCGGATGTAGCGATTTTGTGCTGGTGTGGTCACACATGGCCGATGTGGATGAGGTCGATTTGCAGTACTGCCCATTTGTCGGCAACAAACTCTCAAAAGGCCAATCATCTGATAGTTAACATTCAGCTGCACAGGGACCGATCTGGTGGACATCCCTGCATCGAGCATGCCAATGGCACGTTCCCGCATGACCTGACACATCTAAGGCATGATGACTTTTGACAAAATTTGACATTTTGGGGTGGCCTTTTATTGTCCCAGTGTAAGGAGTGTCTTGGTACTGCTCATTCTGCCTGATCACCGTCTGGAAATGCCACACCCATGTACTGAGTGAAATCACTGCATCACTGAGCAAATGCTCACTGACGGAGAGATGGATTAAAAAAGGGTGCACAAATCAAGAGAAATATCCCTATTGAACAAGTAGAAGTCAGCATGATGTGGCGTCAATATTTGATATGGGGGGGTTTATATTTTTGTTTAGTGTAGAAGTTAAGCCATTTAAATTTCTCTAAAAACAGAGTGCTGTGACATTAGCAAAGCGTGTCCAAACTTTTGACTGGTACTGTAGGAACCGGAGTAACTGGCTCACAAACTTGCGAGGAACTGCGCTGGAGCAGGGGAATATAAAGAGAAAGTAAGTGATTAATTACAAAGATTGCAGGTGGGGTGAGCTGAGGAAAGGTGCTGGGAGGCGTTGCTATAAATGAGGGAACAAGCTTACTAACAACGAACAAGGAAAGTGGCCAGTGTGAAGGCGAAAACAGAAAACAAGCGGATAGTTACAAAAGCAGGAAACGACTACTCTAATGCAGTAAACTACTTATATAAAAAATGATATATGAGAACTGCAAAATACAGATACAAAATACACAACAAGGGTAACTACACAGAATCAAACACTGGACCTTCTAGCCTTGTGGGGATGAAGTCCCTCAGCAGATCTGAGGCACTCAAAGTTGCAATGATCAATCCAGACCAGGAATGGAACCTGGGCCCCCTCAAGCCAGTATCTCCACTCCTCCAGGGCTAGCTTGATCGCCAGAAGTTCATAGTCTCCAACAGAGTAGTGTTTTTGAGTGGGTGTTAGGCTGTGGGAGAGGTAGGCCTAAGGATAAACCTTGGAACCTGAAGTTGATTCCTGAGACAGCACTGCACCCCACTTCAGAGTCAGATCCATCAACTACCACAATGGGGATCTGGACAAATTAAGACAGGTGCGTGGCCCCGGTCTTTAGGGGCTGGAAGGAGAGTTCTGCTTTAGTGGACTACATTACATTACATTACATTACTGGTTCTTGGAGGACTGAGCTAACTTGACATGAATGGAGGTAAGAGCAATCAGCAATGAATCTTCAGTTCCTGATGAAATGTCCGTAGAGGTTTGCAAACCCCAGTAAATGCTGTAGCTCCTCGTGGGCTCCTGTCTGAGCCACTCTGTGATGGCTGGTATCCATTGCAATGTCTTCACTGGAGACAGTAAAATCTAGGAGACTCATGGACCAACTAGTGGAACTCACATTTTTCAGCTTTCACGAAGAGACAATTCTCTAGTAGGCACTGGAGGAACCGGTGGACGTGATGGGTGTGGGTGGCAGGATCCCGGGAGAAGATCAAGGTGTCATGTACTTATACATAGACAAACTTGCCCAGCATATCTCTTTGTAACAGAGGAAGGCAATGAGGCCCATATCTGTCTCTGGATTTCGCATAACTTCTGGCCTTTTATTAGTTAATTATCTTAAGTATCCAAATCATTCATGAAATCTGAAATTTTTGCTGCATTTCTTTAAATTCTCGTGCTCGACCAACAAAGGCTGCTCTTGCCTCCTTAAATGAAACATTATTCTGTGATCAAATGTGTGAGGAAATCTATTTGTGTATACAACTAGTTAGCTCAATTAGTCAGGGTAATTGGTGAAAATAAAAACTTGCTTACACACTGGCCCTGCAGGACCAGAATTGCCCACCCCTATTGTCAGTCATCATTAACAATATTCTGGAAGACCACCAGTGAGTTTAGTAACTCAAATAGTATTACTAGATACTTATAGTAGCCAGTGGGGGTGTTAAAAGACGTCTCCCAATCGTGTCATTCTGGGATACGGACCAGGTTGTAGGCATTGCAAAGATCCAGCCTGACCAAAATAGTGGCCCAGAAAAATACTCCCCTCAGCTGATGAATAGTAGCCCAAGCGGTGCCTCTCAGAAAAGGGGGAAAATTATTAGAAATCAGAGAAAGCATGCAATTGGAGCACGCAATTGGAGCGCGCAATTATTTTGGCAATTTATTTCAGTTCAGGTGACTGACATTTTGAAAAAATGCCTTCTTCAGAGCTCGGGGGACACAGAGCTGGGCTGGTCTGACAAGGTAGATTCCATTATATGTCAAGAAGGTATATAGCATCAGACATAATCTACAACGTAGTTTGCCTATAGTGCTATAAGCACAATATGAAATTGGTTATCTTTGGGGTTTTGCAGAGCTATGTTTGGCATTCTGTGGATCAAGATGATAAATTACTGCTCATCCCGCTCAAGACTGTTGTCTGTCCTGACTCCCCATTGGTGGAATGATCTACCAATTGAGGTCAGAATGTCAGAGTCCTTGATCATCTTCAAGTGCAGCCTAAAAACCCATCTTTTCAGGCTCTACCTTTCCCCAACTTCACTGCCCTCAGTGTAACTCTGCTGACGTCACAGCCCATGATGCTTGATTGATGTTGTGTAGTTCTTTTGTTAACCTTATTGGTTTCTTTCTGTTGGGTACTGTTTGTTCTATTTTTTACAAATTGCACGTAGTGTTATTCATGTCACTTGATCTATTAGCACTTTAACTTGTCTCCTTGGAGCTCAGCACTTTTGTGCTGAACTTTTGCACTTTTGTACATCACTCTGGAAAAGAGCTTCTGCTAAGAAACTGTAATGTAATGTAATGTAATGTAATTACCTCCCTGAACATGAAAAGCACGTAATTTAAAAAAAATCAAATAGCTTGTTAAAATTCGGGACTTGCGATCGTGGTTGGAATGCAAACCAGCATACACAGGGGTCCTCCAGAACTGAGTTCAAGATCCACTGTGCTGGTCGGACTCTCTACCTATCCTGATAAATTCTTATACTGGCTGCATCGAGATGCTTCATTGAACTGCAGAGGGACAGAACGGAGCGGGGAGTATGAACTGGGGAACGTTTCCCAAAAGCTTGGTTGTGAACTTCCATAGTTGGAATCAGTGACAGTATTTGGCTCAAACTGTGTAAGTTGCTTACAAATTTGGCAATTTAGCTTTTGGGAAACGTACCCTTGGTTGCTGAATGATAGTAAGTGCAGTGCATTATGGGGAAAAATGCTTATGTTGTGACAGAGAGAACCTGTGCTGTTTTGTTTTCAAGAGGGATGCTATGGACTCCTGTTGTATGGCGTTTGGCACCTGCGTGGTCGTGGGGTTTGTGCCGGAGCAAGAAATGTCTGTAGCACCTGTGAATTTGCTGCTCGGCCGGACTCTAAAGGGAACGTTTTTTGGAGGTAGGTGTATTAAACCAGAAGTGAAAACTGGAAATGCAAGGATCGGAATTTATTCATCCCCAGATTTTTTTTTTTTTGCCCAGCACTGGGGTATTGCAACACATGAGTGCCCAATTCCATTCCAATCACCTGTTCTGAAGACTGTCACTCCTACACTAACAAAGCACACTTTCTTCAAAAGCTAGCGATATCACCAAGCTATTTAAAGTGGAATCAGGTGTGCCAAGGCCTGATTAGGGTTGGAGAGAAAACCTTCAGGATGCCAGTTGGGCAGCTCAGTTGTACACCTTAGCTGTCATTCCATATTGTGCATCTTTGTTGTTCTGTGTGTTTTATAAAAGGATGGAAATGTTCTCTCCCTAACTTTCACCATCTCAGCATGTTTTTCAGCAATGTTTTGGATGCAGGCTTATCTTTCAGCGTAGCGTTGTTTTTGCTCAACAATGTTTTAGCGATGCCCTACAACCTTTTACCTTTGGCTGAAAAGGTTCTTTTTCTCAGCGCCTTTTGAACAAAACATTTTTCTCTCTCAGGGTGGAAGAGTGTGGACAGCGTGCCCATGCTGGTTGATGACTACATGAACAAAAGGCTGCTGCTAGATGAGTTTATAACACACAATCTTTCCCTGGAAGAGATTAATGAGGCTTGTGAGCTCCTGAAAAGTGGGAAAAGGTGTGTATATTTATGGCCACAATATTTGCAGTCAACCAAAGCCTTTAAGAGATGGCATACTCCCCCAGCTCCTACTAAATCTGAAACATGAAAAATTCCAAAATGGCAAAAGGCAGTTCTCCAGTACATGATTTTCTGGTCTTTCAAAGATTCACAATAATCCTGCGAAGTTTCATGATGATGCATAATAATTCAGTGAATAGAAGGGAAAGTGAAATATGATTGGCTGATGGTAGCCCTCTTGTTTGCGAAATAACCTTGGACTTGGAGATGTCCATAGGACCAACATGAAGTTTGCACAATTAAGCTGATTGGGTGATTGTTTCTGGAGCTATCACTATTTGTTTGTTATAGCCCAGCCTATGAACGGATTTACATAAAATTTGGTAGGCTTGAGTGCAATGGCTTGTAGATGAGGGCTTTCAAGTTTGATGGTGATTGGGCATTGCATTCCGGAGTTAGAGCTCATTTTAGCAATAGAAGTCACACTCACAAAATTAATTGTCCTATTGCAGACATATTTTTTTACCTGGTACTTTCAGTGCTATTTTCACTAAAGATCTTGGCCTGAAGATGTTGAGTACCAAATTTCATGCCAATTTGTCACTCTGTGCTAGAGGATACAGAGTTCAAAGGTTTTACAAAAAAAAACTAAAAATTGAAATGGCAGAAAATGTGCACATACGCAAATGGGCGTGACTTAAATGGATAGATTTGTGTGAACCGACTAAATCTAAATAATTTTATCTCTGAGAACTACAGTTCAAAAGTTTCATAAAAGACATGCTGATCGCTACAGAAACAAGGCGTCGGATCTCCTGATGAAAGCTGCATTTTTTTTTTTCACTTTACGGCCACAACATTTCCAATAAAAAATGAAGCAAAAGATTTCAACTGGAAGGAAAAAAAAAAGAAATAGTGAGGTATTTGGACAATGGCAATGTTTGTTTTTGGTACTAAAACAATTTGGAATATGAGTTAAACAGAAGAAATAGAGATTGTCAGCTTTAATTGCTGGAAGTTTACATCTGAACGTCAGAATTGTGGCTATTTTTGTTTCAGTCCGAATACATGAGGGCTACACTTTAGGTCATTTGACCTGATTAGCATCACAGGTACCTGTTGTCAGAGGTGTAAAATCCAAGGGTTAGAATGTAAAAGTCCTTCCAAGTTTTTCTCCCTCCCACAGAACAAGCGGATCACTCAGATTGGCTAGATTTCCTGTTCGAAGTGAATCCAGGTGGTTGGAATAACATTCTGGGGAGGATTTTTACTTTCTGAATCCAGACTTTGCACCCTTGCCTGTCATGTATGCAGATAGGCAGAAAATTACTGATCTACAAGACTGCTCTGTATGTGTGTGTGTGTATGTGTGTGTGTGTGTGTGTGTGTGTGTGTGTGTGCGCACGGGCGCGCACGCGTTTCAACCCCTTGTGGTGTTAACCTGTGTTTTTGCTTCAACCCTAATTTTTCACAGTTAATTCTACAAAATAACAACTATAGGAGATCTAAGAGATCTGGGAGATGCAGCTGATGAATGTGGTGCAGATACAGCTGGAGCTGTAACCTGCAGGGCAGTAGGCCTCCAGTTTCAGGGTTGGGCAGCTGTATCTCTGTACTATCACTATATCTACTACGCGTGTTCACAATGAAAGAGCGTTTTGGAGTGTCTCATCCGCAACTCACTCTCAGTTCAGACCAAGGGCAACTGCACAGCAGTCCAAACATGGTGGACCATTAACTTGGTAGGATTAGTGGTAATGTATTGCCATGAGCGCTAACCGCATGATGCACAGTAGCTTAAGGAAGTAAAAAGGGTTTATATTATGAATGCAAGAGCAGTCCTTTAGGATGGTTGTCCACCTTTATCTAACTAGGGGACATCATTGAGGACAGATCTCTCTTCTTCAAAGATTCCCTAGTAGAAATACCAGTTAGAACAGTTGCAAATGAAGAGCGACAGAGAGAAATTGGGGTAAAGCCCCTGCAGCGGTTTTTGTGCAACTTCAGTTACCTCCCTGCCTTCCTCGAGAGGGAAGCAAGAATCCCATCTCTTTCGAGAGGTTCGAACCAGCTACTCCAGTTTTCAAAGTTCTCAGTCATGCAGCCTTTCACAAAGCACTCCTGCTGCTTCACATAATGCTACTGGGACTCCCCTAGGGTGTGGGCCAGGCAGGGAGAGAAGTTAATAATAATGATAATAATTACACATTTTATTTATCGGGGCCTTTCATGGCACTCGAGGACACCTTACATGGAGAAATAATAGAAGAAACAACAGCAATGGGCGGAGTCACGACTGAAAACATGCGTCTTGGTTCGCTTGCAAGTGAACCCTGGTGCAGTTTGGTTACAGTGGTAAATGCAAACAGGCTATACAGTGAACCAAAGAGAGGAAGTGAACTTAAGAGAGGTCCTGGCCAATCGATGAGCCGGGTTTCTTCTTCCTCATGCTTTTCTTCCTCCTCGTGACTGCTCATTTCGAGCAATACTGCCCCAAATGAGCAGCTGTTCTAACTGCATGATGTTGTCCAGGCGGTTTGGTCCGCTTTCGTAAAGCAGTGTGAAAGTGAACCAAACCAATTGAAGGGGAGAAATTTTTCGGCATTCCCCGCCCAATCGAACCGAGTCCCCTGGACTATGCTGGTGTGAGCACTCTATGCTGAGCGCTCTACCCCACCGAACTCACTGACCCTCTGTAGCACCATGTAAACAGCTGCTGGCGGAATGTGGACATTGTGTCCCGTTCTGTTGGGTAATAGTCGGCTTGCATGTAAAGCACAAAAGATTGCCTCTTTGAGTTCAGTTCCCCATCCTTTGTGGGGAATAGGGCTCATTTGTGACAGTTACAGTTGAAGGCTTTCCAGTCAGAGGTTTAATTTATTTTATCACGATGCCGATACACATCGGTAAAAACTTATCAACACAGATTACTCTTCCTCTCCGAAAGTAAAGAACGAAGAAGCCCAAGCTTGAGAAAATACAATTACAGGAAGCAACAGTTTTCAGAGAATGATCTTTTTATTCTTGCCTTGTTCTTAATTTTGTCATAGCTTTATTTCATTCCACACTTCAGAATTGGATTGACATTTCTCCTGTCAGTTCTTGTGTTGATAATTCCTGCTATTTTCTTATGTTTACGGGCTGAATATATGACAAACACAGAGGTGTTTTGGCCTAGGGCTGCATTCCCTATGGTCTGGCATGAAGCCAGAACACCGGTTTGTGTTCCCTTGGACAGTTCAGTGCAGAATTATGTCTTTGTGCTAAAATAAGGAGAGATTTTCTTTTTTTTCCTCTGACTTACTGCAAAAAAAACTGTCTTGGACAACTCCTCATCAGGGACTGCAGCATTTGACCCTTTGTGTCAAAATGTATTTATTTTCTCATGAGCAGGCGGCAGACTAATGTTTTGCAGCACGCGGTGGTGTCACCTAATGCAAACCGGTTTTCCCTCCCACTAAGACACTGAGAATCAAAACTTCAGTCTGTTTGCTTTCTGATGGCAATAAAAACGGGTTCACGATTTCACAAACATCTCTCGCTTGCAGCCAATTTTGCTCCCTCGGAGCTGAATTCATTTGCTCAAAATTGATTTCACTCAATAAAATCTGATATAACTCCAAAAACTGATAAAACTGATTACACAGAATCAATACTGATTTAAATTAATGTGATGCTCTCGCTCTCTCCCTCTCCAGCATTCGATCGGTCATCAGAATGGCCCGATAGAAGACCCAGAGGAAATTTAGGAACAGGGACGTAACTTCCTTGATGCTCCAAAGTTGCCGACATCAAGCAACATGCATTGTGAACTAAAACAGCAGTTCTGACTTTGACCTCTTGCTGATTATAACATAAAAATTCCTAAAAATTAGCAGAAGATTGATGCTAAATCTTTATGATCATTACCAGTTTAAAATGAGTGATTATGGCTAATTGCAAGAATGAGAGATTGTCCAGAATCCCATTCAGCAAGTGTAGTGAACAGGTCTGGTCCGAGAATTGAAAATACACTTTCAAAGATCAATGATTGTATAAACATCTTTGAAGAGGGCTCACGCGTAAAGTTTGACAATGCAAGCTTCAAATGGTATCCTCCCTGAAGAACTTGTATTTCTTGACATGTACCTTGTTTTAGATGGTGTATACACCTACGTTTGTTTCTGTAGCAGAGCTTGAAGTGGAAAAACAAACTCCTCCTCTCATTCATTAGTATGTTTCTGTTTTCATCTTTCTCAGGTCAATAAAGGTGCTTGATTTTTGAATTTGTGGCTTGTTGCTCCTGAGGCAGGGATGAATTTCAAAGCTCTCACAACATGAGAGGAGGGTCCCAGAATTCCTAGCTACACACCCCGGGATCCTCAACTTAAACATGAAAGGCCTCTGGTATGAAAAGTTACTCAAAGAACTTGTGGTCACACATGTTCAAAACAAACAAAATGAAAACTGTATACTTCACTCATAAGACCACTTTTGGAATACTCTACCCAATCTTGTGCTGTATCATCAAAAAATATCTCATTCACATTGAAGGTGTGCAAAGGAGAGCAACAAGTATATTCTTGGTTACAGTGATTGTGAAGGAAGTGATTATAAAGCAGGTCAAATGAAGGTCAACCTGTTACCCCTTGGCTATAGGCGTGACATAATATATTGTGTCCTTTTGTGCAAATGCCTGAGGGGTGAATATGACATTGCCTATGAGCACTTTCAGTTCAAACAGATTATAAATTTAGGAATATTCATTAAAAATGTAAGACAGAAACTTTGCGATATTCTTATTTTAACTGAATGTTTTACCTGTGGAAAGCCACACATCTCTATCAACCTTCTGACACCACTGCTGCTTTTAAATCTAAGTTATTTAATTACTATTAAGGAAAGTTTTACAATAACATTTCTCCCAGTTACTCGTGTACATGGGTTGGCAAGTGTCCATTGTGATGCAAGATCAGGAAGACATCAAATGCGAGGTGGAGGGGAAAAGCGAATTTATTGAAAAGAAAAAAAAACAGGCACGAGGGCCAACAAAAAACTTGGCCCAAAGGGTTGCAAAATACAAAGTAAGGAGAGCTTCGCAGAGCTACGAACGAAAGATCAAAAACGGCAAGAACAAAAAACCACTGGAAACTCCAGGCAGAAATCCAAGAAATAAAAGACTAAAGATACCAATGACAAGAAAACAGAATGCTTTATACAAGACGAGAACTTATAATCATGCGCATGAGACTTGAACAAGACTGGAAACCTGAGACTCTGTCTGCCAGCCAACTTCCACCGCATCCAGATAAAGGGTGAGAAATCAAGAACACATGAGGGGCAACACCTGGAGAAGGAGAAACAAGAGGCAGGGCAAGATCATGACATGGACAGAGATTGGTGAACATGACTTACTCATTAAGAGAATGAGCGGCTCAGCTTAAGTACCAATTAAGTACGCAGTTTGAAAGCAGCATGAATGTTTAGAACAGAAAAGCACAGCAAGACTTGAAATAGCAAAGCAGGAATCATGACGATAAACTCCCCGTCTAAATTAGTAGTATTAGTAATGTGCCTGTCTAAGAATTACACCACCCAGTGAATGTTAGTAAATGTTAGTAACTTAAAAACAGTTAATTGCCAATTAAGCTTAGACAGCCCCGAATCCAGCACAGCACAGAAGGAAGGGGAAATACCAAAGCCAACCAGAGCTCTGAAATGTGCAACAACGAAGGCACAGGGCGGAACGCAGACAAGCGGTGGAGTGGCTGGGAAGACCTGGCAAAAAGCAAAACATGGAAAAGTAAAAACATGGACAATAAATGTGAACTATGAAGGGTAAAATCCTGAAACAAGAAACTGTTAAAACTGTGACATGAGAAATGAACATGAACTATGAAATCTTGGTACATTAAACTGTTAAAACCATAAACAATACTGTCCTGGCCAAAGGCCAGAACCCCGAAACACAACACACTGACATATAATATAGTTCAACTATTGGCCACTTTTTACTCTGTACTCACTAATGTCCTTGCTCAGCTTTAAACTGCCTTTACGTTTTTGCAACTTTCTGTATACGTTTCTGCTTTTAATTGTCTTTATGTTCTTGCAACTTTCTGCATACAATTTTGGAGGATCACTCACTATAGGTGCCTTGCCACCTGTGTGATCTCATCCTGACTGTTGTTGTCAAAGTTTAATAAATAAAAGTTTGTACGAGTCAGAAAAAGGAACGAACGCCACGTTCCACTGTGGATTTGGGATTTATAAAAATAAGCTAGAATTTGAAAAACATGCAGTTGATAGGTTTGTGCACATTTGCTGAATTTCGAGCTGATTATGAGTAATGAAGTGAAAATTATATTACTTCTATACCGATAGTATCATAAATTTGCACATTTATGTCAATAAACCCCCTTTTTTTTATTATACCCCACCAGGAGGAGTATATCGTGGTGATGTATGTCTGTCCATCTGTCTGTCGAAGGGCGCATTCGTTACTTCCACAAAGGAGGTTATGACTTAGTTGCCTTTGGTTTGTTTGTTTGTTTGTTAGCAGGATCGCTCAAAAAGTTATGAATGGATTTCAATGAAATATTCTGGAGGAGTTGGGGATGGTACAAGGAACAATCCATTAAATTTTCATGGTGATCTTGATCACCATCCGGATCCAGGAATTTTTTTAAAAGATTCTTTACCATTGTGGAATAAGCTTGGTGGAGGTTTGTGCTTTCCGAGTGCTTACACTTCTCAAGGTAAATCCTTCTACATTTTTAAGGAGTCTTCCAAAACTTAGTGGAAGTGTTCCAGATACATTGGTAATTCACCTATTATGTTCTCATTCTGTTACATTAAATTTTGAGAGAGCTGCAGCCCTGATTAACAGGACATTATTTTGTACTCAGTGATAGCGGTAAGTCTAAAGGTGGGTGGTACTCAGAGGACTCTTATTTTGCGTGTAATTAACGCAACTGTTTTTAACTAAGGCGGCGGGAATCCATTCGAAGATTTAAGAAGGATTATATCTATCCATCCATCCACCCATCCATCTATCCCAGCATGCAAAGGGGAAGATACAAGAACAAAGGTCACCAGGCAAAGCGATTTTAAGAGCTTGACCCATATGGAATGCCATTTAAGTCCATATTAAATAAATGAATACAACTCCAATTCTGAAATAGTTAGGACAAAGTGTAAATTGTGAATTAAATCAAAATGCAATGACTTTCAGATCACATGAGCCAATTTGTTAATTTACAAGAGAACATAAGTAACATTACAAATGTTGAAACTGAGACATTTTGCACTTATATCCACAAAGTGAGCTTATTTCAAATTTACTGGCTGCAACAGGTCTCAAAAAAGTTAGGACACAGGAAAAAAAGGGCTGAAAAAGAAACTAATATATAAGAGAATCAGCTGAAAGAACATGTAGCAAGTAATTAAGTTAACTGGCATCAGGTGTGTAACATGATTGGCTATAAAAGGGATGTCTTAGAGAGGCTGAGTCTCTTAGAAGTAAAGATGGCCAGAGGCTCTCCAACCTGTGAAGGCTTCTGTAAAGAAAATGTGGAATACTTTAAAAACAATGTTCCTCGACGTCAAATTGCAAAGGTTTTGAAGGTCCCATCATTGATTGTGCATAACATCATCAAAAGATTCAGAGAAACTGGAAAAATCTCTGTGCGTGAGGGACAAGGCTGAAGACCTTTACTGGATGCCCGTGATCTTCAGGCCCTCAGACGCCACTGCATCACTCACTGGCATGATTCTGTCATTGACATTACTAAATGGGCCCAGGAATACTTCAAGAAACCACTGTTTGTAAACACAGTCTGCCGTGTCATCCACAGATGGCACCTAAAACTCTATCATGCAAAAAGGAAGCCATTGTTCAGCATGATCCAAAAGCACCGCTGTGTTCTGTGGGCCAAGGCTCATTTAAAATGGACTGTAGCAAAGTAGCAAAGTGTCCTGTGGTCAGACGAGTCCAAATTTGACATTCTTGTTGGAAATCATGGCGCCGTGTCCTCCGGGCTAAAGAGGAGAAAGACCACCCCTCCTGTTATCAGCGTTCAGTTCTAAAGTCAGCATCTCTGATGGTATGGGGATGCATCAGTGCATATGGTGCGGGACACTTGCATGTTTTAACGCGTGCGAAGTCACTGAGCCTGCGTTGCTGCGTGGGTGTTATGTAGAAGTATGCTTTGGTGAATAAAATTTGCATTGATTGAGGGGTGGTAAATTGTTATGATGATGATGATGATGATGATGATGACGATAATGATGATAGATAGATGCAGCCATACAGAAAAGATAAACCGGAAAGGATTTTGGCGTAGCACACTCATCTTCAATAATGACCTGCCATGAGTCAGCCACTTATTTTTTGAGTTATCTTGATAACGTTGTTTGGTGAACGTCTTAGATTTTGATGTTGTGATATCATTTTCAATAAGAACATGCAATTGGTCAAGATGCACCACCTTACCAAATTAAAACTTCCTTGGCAACTTATTTTTCATGTTATCGAGTTATTCGTTTTTACAAAAAAGGTAGCGGCCATCTTGGATTTTGATGCAGCGGGGGCATTTTCAATAGCAAACTGCATTAGGTCAAGATACAAGAGCATACCGAATTAGAACTTTATATGGCACATATTTTTTGCATTATCTCGATAACGACGTTTTTACAAAAATGGCGGTGGCCATCTTGGATTTTGATGCAGCATGGCCATTTTCGATAGTAACCTGCCATAGGTCAAGCTACATTAGCAAACCAAATCAGAACTTCCTACGACACATATTTTTTGCGTTGTCTCAATAATGTTATTTTTACAAAAATAGCGGCGGCCATCTTGGATTTTGAAGCAGCGCGCCCATTTTCAATAGCAATCTGCCTTAGGTCAAGATACATCAGCATACCAAATTATAACTTCCTGGGCCAATTTTTTTGAGTTATCTCGCTAAAGTTGTTACTTCGAATGGACGGTCGGCCGGCCAGACAGACGGAATGACGGACGGACAATGGACAACAAAAATTCATCTATTTGATGAATTTGCGCTCTCCCAAGAGATTTTTGTCCTCCGAGCATTTTTCGGAGTTCGGGTCCGGAAGTGAAAAAGCCTTTCCTAGACCTGCTGCATTCGGCGACGCAGGTAATAAAAAGCACCACGAATGCTGATAAGTACATAAAGGTTTCAGAGCAACATTTGCTCTCCTCTAGATGACATCTCTTCCAGGGGAGGCCTTGTGTATTTCAGCAGGAAAATGCCAAACCACACACTGCAGCTATTACAACAGCATGGCTTCATAGTAGAAGAGTCCGTGTGCTGAACTGGCCTGCCTGCAGTCCCGATATTTCACCGATTGAGAACATTTGTTGCATAATTTAAAAAAAAGTCCATTAAAGAAGACCCAAAACTCTCCAGCAGCCAGAGTGGGATCAAATTCCAATGGCTAAACTTAAGAAACTTGTCTCCTCAATGCCCAGACGCCTCCAAACTGTTAAAAAGAAGAGGGGATGCTACACCATGGTAAACACGCCCCTGTCCCAACTCTTTTGAGACCTGTAGCAGACATCAAATTTTACTATGTTATCTCTGTTCTTTTGTGAATAAAATACTGGCTGGTGTGATTTGAAAATCATTGCGTTTTTATTTTATTCACAACTTACACATTGTCTATCGATAACTATCTCGGAATTGGGGTTGTATATTAAATGTCATTTTTATGACACAACACATATAGTCATTTCTTCAAATTTGACACTGAGGTCTGTTTTGATTCCAGGCTGATCTGTGTGGATTTTGGAGGTGAAATGTAAAGGGGGCCTCAAGCCTGTCACATTCTCAGTCTGCATAAACTAATGATGGAAATGATTATGATTATCATTGCAGAACAAACACTTTACGCTTTGATCTGAGTAAGAGACTTTTACTATCAATTTCTATTGCTCCTTAACTTAGGTAGTAGGCAAAGGCTGGTTACTGGTTTCAAGGTATACCGTGGTATGAAATAGTCACGGTTCAAAACCGCAAAAATATTCCGTCATACCGTTCCTGCAGTATGAGCAGTTTTTGATGAGTCATCAAAGACAGAAAGTGCAGGTCATGATTATTGTTAAGCTGCAGGTTTAGGCTCCCTTAAGGTGCTAAATTTATTTTAATTTTATTTACAAGAATTCAATTATTTATTGATACATTACTAACATACCAAATATTCTACCTGTTGTTTTAAAATAAAATAGATTGTGTTCAATGAAAAAAAAAATAGTTGTTTTTTTTACCTTGACATTTCTAAATAATGCATTTTAAAGCTATAATTGCAATACCGCAAGACCGTGAAACCGTGATATTTTTGCTAAAGGTTATCATACCGTCAGAATCTCATACCGGGCCATGCCTATTAGGGAGACCTGTTATAGAATCTTGCTTAACTAGTTTGCTAGCTAGTGAGCGAACTGGCTTTACTTATCAGCGATAGCATCGTTGTGAATAGAATATGACGTCACATTCAGAGCAAGTCCATTCTAAGGTCAATTCACATTGGACTTTCAAAAGCACTATGGGTTATATTGAGATGTACTGAGACCAAGCAACTTGTGCATGTGCAATATTAACTTTGTATCTCTTCTCGGCAGTCACATTCCAGCACAGAAGAATTCCTTGAGATTAGCCAGCCAGCGAATACCTGTCTCAGAGTTGGTGTCAATCATGACGGAATACCCCTCAGCCCGATGTTGAAGTTTTTGGAGACGCCCGCCCACCCGCCGCCCGCCCGCTCACCCAACCGCACGAAGGATAGCAATACCAAATAAAATAAAACCAAACGCATCAGAAAAAAAGAACCAGTAATATACATCAGCACGGTACGAATTACTTAAAATAATGGAAACCATCTACGGAAAAAAATTATTTGACACGTGCTTCATTTATTTGTGTGGCCCTTGTCCCATTCACCAACATAGAGGAGGCAGGTTTATAACCTACAGTCATGAGCAGTGATGATTATACACTGAATTAAATAAAGATAAATCAGTAACCAGCTACTGTTTCTAGAATTTATTTCATGTAATATTGGATTAAATAGATAAAAATAAGTAAACAGAATACACTAAATTGTAAAAACAAAAATAATGCGTTTTTGAGAGAAAAATGTCTAGTGTGACCACCCTTTGTATTGATTGCAGCTTTTCATGTTTCAGGCATAGTTTTCACCTTTTTTTTTTTTGTTCCTTACCAGCTAAACCATTTCCTATGGTTCGAAATTCATTCTTAAGAGTTTCTTTCAATGTTGCAGCAGATTTGCTTAATTGGATTTTGGTCTGAACTTTGAGAAGGCCAAGTCATAACTTTTCTGTCACCAGATGGTTTTTTTTTGGTTTTTTTTTCATAGTTAATTCTTACACAACTTATAAGTGTGATTTGGGTCATAATCTTGTTGAAAATAAAATCCCTGAACAACCAGTCTCTTTCCAGATGGCAATGCATGACGCATTAGGATGCTGTGATACTCCTTTTGACCTATGATTCTG
The DNA here is from genome assembly GCA_029721435.1 of Gymnothorax reevesii. Classification (NCBI taxonomy): domain Eukaryota; kingdom Metazoa; phylum Chordata; class Actinopteri; order Anguilliformes; family Muraenidae; genus Gymnothorax; species Gymnothorax reevesii. The sequence continues at coordinate 11,144,244 of CM056574.1, forward strand.
TAGATTTTTGTGAGATCACCAGCTCCTTTCTGGCAGACTGAACCCAAAACCACAGTATTACCACCTCCATGTTTTACTGAAGGAGTTAAACACTAATTTTTGAAACATTTTCCAACTCCACGGCGCACAAAAGTTCTGCGTTAGTGTGAAAAAAATGTCAAATTTTGCTTCATTGGTCCAAAGAACTTGTTCCCAGCCCACTGTTGTCCAATCCTTTACTTTCTTGGCAAACTCAAGTCCAGCTCTTGGAAGCAACAAAACCAATCAGATCATTTTCACACAGGCATCAGGAAATTGTTGATCTTGATACTTTCATCTCTTCACCTTTGGCAGTATTAATATCATCACGGATTTGTCGTGCTGTCAACCGCCAATTTTTTTTTACTTGTCAAACACAGATAACGACCATCAGAGGCACTTAACTCTCGTTTTGCATCTCTTTTGCCACTCATTTTCATTGAAGCATTCTCTTTGAAATGCTTGATGGTGTTACTTACAGTGACTTTGCAACATTTAATGTCTTGCGCATCATGCAAGGTCACAATGCAGCCACAAACAATCTCAGAGAGCTCCTTCCTTCATGCCATAGTGTTTAACACTGTGATACTGCTCAAGTTCATGTCACCGTATAGACTGGAACAACTGATCATCAGAGGTCATTTGGCGGAATACTGTCACCTCAAACCAGTTCCGACTAATAATTTTGCATCAATAATCATGGAATGAGCCTTCAAACATGCATTTAGGCAATAAAATAAATTGAGCGACACCTTTCAATTGTTAAAAAAATAATAATTATATTGTTTTTGGTGTTTTTGTTTATTACCCATACTTTTACCTCAGTATACTTGTGGGATTGATTTTTTTTTTGTTGTTGTTTTTCATCGCACACTTCTGTGTACTGCAGCCAGCCACTAGATGGCGATCAAGATTTTTTGTTCTCACTTTTGGGGAGTTGTTTGGTCGTCCGTAAACAGTCAATAGTTCGTTCCCATCTGACTGATTGTGAAATGGTAAAATAACAGGATTTTAGGGAGTCACATTCCACTGCCCTCCTTCTCGAATCTTCCAACTGGCACCAGTTCTGGCCCCGCCCTTGGCGCAGTGATATAGTCCCTGGATTGTTGACAGTAGAATCAAGTTGTGCTGAATACATCAGAGAAGGTGATTCCAATCGAATTGCTGTTAACCTGCCGAGAGGATTTGATAGTCTCATCCAAAGTACTTCTGACACATCCTGCAACTATCAATGTACGTAGTGCAACTCGGAGTAGATGTTTCTGCTCCCAGCACGTGGATGAAAGAATAAATTTTTTTTTTTTTTTAATTTATTAGTGACTGATTGACCTAATACACTCTTGCTTGCAGAATACAGCACCTGAGCAGAGAGAAGACATGGCAACTGAGGGCAAGGTAATGTCTCATCTGTCATCGGGTGGATGTGTACCCTCAATAGGGCATAGAGAGAGAGAGAGAGAGAGAGAGAGACTGTGATAAAAGCACAATTTAAATTAAAGTTTGTGAGATTGATTGATCGGTGTCTGTCATCTGTCTCCTGTTTTACATGGATCCATAAATCACTGAATGCCATGACCGTGATCACTGAGATTTTTCTGTAGATCAGCCTGAATGTTTACTCACCCTACTAAAAACAGGTGAAAAGTAACAGGCAGCTTTACTCTGTCTGACCTGCTCTGTGGCAGGTGATCAGGTGTAAGGCAGCGGTGGCGTGGGAGTCGGGTAAACCCCTGTCATTGGAGGAGGTGGAGGTAGCCCCGCCCAAAGCCCACGAGGTTCGCATCAAGGTAAGGTCCATTCCTGCACACTGCCAGATAATACGGATAATTACAAATGGGTGCATATGAGTGTGTGTGTGTGTGTGTGTGTGTGTGTGTGTGTATATGTGTGTATGTGCCAGCTTGCGAGTGTGTTTGTCTTTGTTTGTGTGTGTGTCTGATAGTATGCATATGTTGACATGCCAATTCAAATATATGTTTGTTTACTTTTGTACACGTGTGTGTACTTATGTGTGTTTGTGTGTATGTGTGTGTGTGTGTGTGTGTGTGTGTGTGTGCATTTGTGTTTGTCACGGTCAGCTTCATTAATTGCAACATAAAGAACACAGCACACAAAAGAGCTCGTTTCAGGTTCCTTATTAAATTTAAGAATAAATGCAAAGGGAGAGAAAAGTGAGCGTAGAGCATTATATAGCCTAAACATGAATGAACACACTCCTCAGGCTGATGTGATGGTTGCTTCTAGAAGATCTTCGTTCCGCAGACAAACCACAGCCCTTTTATAGGTGCAAATTAAGATCTACCTCACCTACAATCTGCAGAGAGGGAGACAAGCAAATACTTAGGCCATCTAGTGGTGTATAATAGTATAGCAGTGGTACCCTGAGCATCACTGTTCATGCAGTACACGTCAGAGGGTGGGCATATATGTGTGTACGTGTGTTTATTTGTACATGTGTTTGTGTACTTGTGTACATATATCTTAGAATGTGAATGTGTGTGTTGCTTTATATGCTGATTCAAACTGACCGCAGGGCTGTTATGTGATCTTTGAGGGCAGATCATATCCGTTGGGGTGTGCCACTCTGACTGGACGGAGCTCAATAAAACGAAAATACCCCAAGGTGAAACCCCTGCTCTTGGGTCTACCCCTTTGCCCGTGATCTTGGGTCATGAGGGTGCGGGTATTGTGGAGAGCGTGGGTCCTGGAGTCACCAAGTTTGCCAAAGGTGATGTTCTGCTGCCTTAACATTAACAGGCAGAATCCAGTAAACACACACTTACATTGAAATTTAATTTCTAAGATGGTTATTTTGGCCTCATGTCTTCATATTTTAAGCCCTGAGCCTAAACTCAAGTCCCTGCTTGAAAACGACACACCTAAAATGAATAAAGAATATCTCTTAAACTGCAAGACCTTCATGAATAATCTTGGTATGATGTGAAAAATAAACCTTGTGAGACTATGGTAGGCGTAAATGAAGATGGAACACAGCATGAAATGAAAAATTTCATTTTGGTCCACCAAAATTGTTTTTTTTAAAAGTGAATATCCTTTCTGAAATGATGTAGTTTGTAGTTGCAGCCTAAAACCTCTACTGACCTACAGCACAACATCTAACTGTTATCTGTGAGTTAGAAGTTTTATTCTAATCTAGTAAATCAGAGCTATATTGGAGAGATTTTAGTTTAGAAATTCTGAGGTGGCTTCTCCAAACTGGCAACTGGGCATTTATGGGCGCATTTTGGGCACCTGTGCCATTTTAGATTAGATTATATTAGATCAGATTAGATTAGATTAGATTAGATTAGATTAGATTAGATGATTTTATCAGGTCTCCCTTGGGAGAAACTTCAGTTGGAAGACAAGCTCATGCTGCACTGATAGTACATAGTACAAAATATAGCGCAATACAACAGTCCATACACACATACGCCATTAATTATAGAAGTTATACCATACGCATAAAAAAGCTCTCAGGTCCTGTTATACAAATGCTCATTAATAAGCTTGATGGACTGAGGGACAAATGAGTTCTTATAACGGTTCTGTCAGCAGAGAGGAACCTTGTGCCTCCTTCCTGAATTTTAAAGCTCAAATTGGGAATGCAACACATGCAAGGGGTCACCAAGAATATCATTGGCCTGACGGATAGTGGACTGAACATAGATGTCCTGAGGGGCAGGGGGTGCAGGCTGCTCCATTATCTTTCCCGCTGCCCTGACCAGATTGAAGCTACTTTCTTGCCGGACGTGAAACAAATTTTTCGCATGACAGATTACTTTCAAAGTCAGTCTTTGCATTGACTCTGAATGTAATCTCTCATGCAAAAAATTTGTTTCATGTCTGGCATGAAAGTAGCTTAAGAATTTGAGCTTTTTCGCCAGTTGAGGTTTCTCTGGTACCAAATTGTAAAACTCATTTAATTTCACTTATATGTCACTGCAGGCATATATTCCATTTTGTTACAACCCTTTTTTATTTTATTTTATTTTATTTATTTGTTTGTCTGTTTATTGCAACTAGTCCTGTATATATTTTCCCATTCAAAAAAAATACCTACAAAGGAAATGAAGTTTGACACCATTTATTTTCAATTAAACAAGCAAATAAACAAAATTATCATGTCAAAATTGGGTCAAAATTGTAAAAACTAAAAACAACAAACACCCCAGCAATTATTTAAACAAGAACAATGCTTCCACTATGCAAAAACTACACAAACAACCGGGATTCAAACAGTCTCCCTCGTCAAAGAGCAGCCTTTTTGTCACTAAGTGGCTTGAAAGTATGACTCTCATAAACCCTTATTGCAAATTTGATGGGTGACACAGCAAAGCACGTCTCGGACACTAGCAGCCATATTGTAGTGCTTATTTCAGCATAACGGTGCATGGATTCTTTCAAAAGACTACTTTAAAAACAACCGTTGAATATTCAGTCAACAATCATAGCGAAAATATCAGAAAGAAACCAATTTAGCGATTGTATATGTGCGATCATTGCTGCGCTATTTGAGTCTTTGTGCATAATGTCGCCTAAAAATTAAAACAGCAATGACAACAAACACTCCAGCAACTACATTTACAAAAACTGTGTTTGTACTGGTGTATGCATAACTGTACATGCTCAAAATGCAAGTATATATGACCGTCACCTGCACAAGGCTCAATGACTTACCCTTTGACTTACCCTTTGAAGTCAGACAGCAAGCTGTGAAAACAACTTTGATGACGTCTGTCGAATATCTAGTGAATAATTATAGCAATATAACTAGAAGCAAACCAGTTTGGGGTTTATATTGTTGGACTGTATAAGTTACCAAGCGTAATGGCGCATGGACTCGTAGTTAGTCGCACTGGGAACGCAGTGCTCTATCTCACGATACGTTTGCGTGATTACGGTGGTTGGAAACGTCAGAGCCCATAGAATCAAATTGTCACCCCCCAAATTGACACCATTGCAAGTCAATCACAAAGAAGACAATACATTACGTGCTTGCATGCAAATGGAATGCTCAGGGCCTGATCTCATTGGAAGCAGTACCATGTAAATAAATATCCGTGGAGACTAGCAGACTCAGCATCAAAATATAAACATGCGTTGAGACTAGCAGACTCAGTTTTGTTGTAACACGGACAGATTGGACTAACAATAGCCAGAGCTGATTTACTCTCAAGCTCAGTTTTTTGATGACAAATTACCCGAGTATCTGCCCTTTAAGTGAATGTGCCGCATGACGATATTGCTATTGGGAAAAATGCTGTATTTATGATGTTTATTGATTGCCCCCAGTACCGTCGGCATTCTGGTGGAGGAAATTAAGTGCTGCAATGAAGCAGAGATGCCTAACCTGAACCATTAAAACAGCCCCAGAGCGTCCACATTGTTTTGTGCATGTAAAATAAGCGTAACACATTGGTGCAAATTTGCCCATGAGTAAGTAAAATGGGAGACAAAACAAAATAAATGCAATCAAATGATCAAGCTCAGAATGATCTTGAAGGCATAAATTGTCAACAAACCAATTCAATAATGAAAAATACTTAAAAAACTAAATGAGTAAAGGAATAAGGCAAAAAGTTTAACTTTGTGAGCTTCAACATTCGGGATATTTTACATATCACGTATGCCAGCTGTGTGGTGCAATAAAATATTTGCTCTCCCTCTAATACATTGAGCAATATCTCATGGAGGGAGGGCTGAGCAGACTTACCATTTTTACATACACTGAACATGTCATGCTTTGTCATCTACTGTCTAGTTTCACTACAGTAATTGGACAAGGATCTTACAATAACACATTATTGACTAAGCAACAGGTAATATAATTTCTAGATCAGTCTATAGCATAGCACCACACTAATGGAGAGTTGTGTAACATGGTGGCTGGTCTAACAATCACCCCCCCCCCTCCCCCATGTCCCCAGGTGACTCTGTCATCCCTCTTGTTGCAGCTCAGTGCAATAAGTGTGACCTCTGCTTGAGCCCGAAAACCAACTTTTGCCGAACAAACTGGTTCGTTGCCTTAACTAGTTTTTATCTCTCTCTCTCTCTCTCTCTCTCCTCCCACCCCCTCCCCCCTTGGTTATTTTTTGGTGCCTTTGCAAACAGGGACACATGTAGCTGTAACATTTTCAGTCGCAAACAGCTTATTTATTCCCTTCAACAAGTTTGGTAGTTTCCTGCTCTAAAATGAAAGCATTTGCATCTCAAAGGGGTTGGTCTGTGCAAAAGGAGGCATGTCAATGCATAATGCTAACGCTGTGCAATCTTTTAAAATCAGAGGCATCAGTTGCATTTTTACTCACCCAAATCACCTTTTCACGCAAATGCCGTCACTCTATGGTACTTTCATGGCACTGAATTGCCGCCAGTCGAGCTGTTCACAAAAAAACAGCATATGTTTCTATGCCATTTCAATTTTAGCTGTGTATCCTTTAACCCCCTCTATTTGCCAGCGTAGCATATCTGCTACATGAAGTAAAAGGGTTAACAGCCTGGACGCCCTGTTGGTTTTTTTTCTTGTTGACAGATAAACATTTGAGAATTACTTGAATGGTATGTCACTGTAATTTTTTCATTAGCATTATTACCCAATGTAGCAGATTTGCTACATTTTGGAAAGGTGGGCCAAATGTGTCAAAAAAAATTTTGTCTACTGTTTTTCAAATAATGGCCCAAAATAAACATTTTTGCATAGGGAAATAATTTTAACACAATTGGAAATGGGATTTGTTAATAGGGGGTTAAATCAGGGGTGTCAAACTGGTGCCATGGAGGGCCAAGAGGCTGCAGGTTTCATTCCAACCAAAAACTCCACTAGGTGATTTCACTGATTAGAATTCAATAGCCCAGGAAACCGTTATCCTCAGGGAGGAGAGCCGCAAAGAAAGGCCCAAACAAATGCACACCGTGACAATTAGTCCCCTCTCTCTGCTTGAAGGTGAGGTAATCAGTGAAGTCACCTGGTGTAGGTTTTGATTGGAATGAAAACCTGCCACATCTTGGACCTCCAGGGTACCAGTTTGACACACGTGCTTTAAATGATGCCTTCAAAATGGTGGTGGGAGGGATCTCATGGGAAGAGGATGGTGGTACGGTATTTTAATACCTCTGAATATTTTCTTGTAGTCGGGAAATACTGTCATTTACTCGTCCATAAATCCTGTGCTCATTCACATCAGATGGCATCATGGAAGTTTTCCCAATGTGCGCCCGGCAAATTTTTGACACCCGTTGCTTATTTTGACAAAATTTACTGGTCAGGAAAATGCGACTGCTGCACAAAACAACCCTAGAGGCTTTGCTTTTATTTTATATATTAAATATGAAGCAGCCTCCAAAAGCAATTATGATATTTGTTGGATTGTTTTAACACATGTACATATAACAAGCTAGTTACGTTTTAAAGGTAACATGCTGCATGTTATCGTCCAACGTCTATATACGTCTATATTTCCCGGCAAAGTCACCATGTACATTCATATGCTTATGTGTCATGTCGGTGGGAGGGGCGTAGAAGTGAATGCGTGAGGTACATTCGTGTTTCTAATTCCCCTCCCACGCCTAACTCTCAAGTCCACTCCATCTAAAGTGAACTGTGCCATTCTCCTCTGGACATCGTTCCTCAGAGTCAATACCATATTACTGCCAATAAACCCTACTTTTGGTTTGCATCTCTGCATCTGGTCCTGAGCCTGGAAACTCATTGTGAGCAGTTTTTTTTTTTCTTCTTTTGTGATCATGAGAAGAACTGCCTTCTGCAGAGGGAGGCCTGGTATATCTTCTCTTTGAATATGGTTGTACCTAATGGGATGAATGAGGATCTGTCCCTTATCTGCTCTTTACAGTATGCTTTCTACAGTATGACTTTGTATATCTGTATTAGCTATATGCGCAGTTCTACAATGATGCCTAATTATGCGTGCTGGTATGACTTGTATATATTGGAAATTATCATGCAATTTACATAATTGTATCATCACCTAATGGATGAGGGTGTGTCAGAGCATTGGTGTGGGTACATAATCTGCGGAATGACTATGTCTGTTAGCACACTGAAGAAGGCACTACGCCGAAACGCGTTTGTGCGGAGACACTTGTTACAATAAATGTGTTTATGCAAAGTGTGACCTTTTTTCTAATTTCATTTTTGCGGATTTTGGTCCTGCACTCATAAAGTCTGGGAATGAAGCCCGTTTGTGCATTTACAGTTTTAAAACCCACTGTGACCTGGCAGTCAAGGATCAGGGAGAGCTATCTCTGTTCAAGATGATCCTATGACTACACCTTCGTTTTCCCCACAGGGATGAATCGCTGATGGGTGTGCTGTCGGATGGAACTACTCGGATCTCATGCCAAGGGAAACAGCTGTATGTGTTCTGTGGCCTGGGCACCTTCTCCGAGTACATCGTGGTCTCTGATATTGCACTGACCAAAATCCGGCCAGATGCACCTCTGGAGAAAGTTTGCCTGCTGGGATGTGGAGTCGCGACAGGATATGGGGCAGCCATCAACTGCGCCAAGGTGCAGCATGTTTTCACCAAAGAGTCCAAGGGGCTAATTTCAATCGCTTATTTTTGCACTGCAATCCTTTACTGAGCTGGTGAGAACCAGAATCTACTAACCCACATATCGACAGTTCAGGGAAAAACAGGTTCAAAGTTTCTGCTTTCTGTAAGTTCAGCTATGTGCCAGATTGATGGTTAAATTTCAGGTCAGAAGAACTTGAGACTGATGTTACAAATGTATGATTATTCTATAGTCAGATGGTGCTACTTAACTCAATTTTCACCAAATGCTAGATATTAACCTCTAGTTCTCACCCACTCAATTTTGAATGCACCTGATCCCAAAAAAGGTCCACCATCATTAAGTACTGTAGATTACGTTCTGTACTGTACTGTATCTTCAAGGAGTTCAGAATAGGAATTTGGAATTTTGGACGATGCTGTCAATGTACGATTGTTTTAGGTCTCGGAGAAAGTGTGTTGATCTCATGGCCAATCACAGACCTGTCTAGGCACATTTTTTTTTAAATGTGGCTTTTTGGTTTCTCTTCTGCATGCAAACTGTTTTAGGTCACCAAAACAGAGATTTTTTTAAAACTGCCTTGTAAAGAGAACATTTACAGAAACTGCAGTGTCACTGTATCTATGTTGACATGCAAAACGGAGCGTTTGGTGAACAATTACGACACAACTTGCATTGCTCTGTGCAATGTTTATCTCTGGTACTAAACATTTCTACTGTAGATGGTGTTGCAACGTACCTGCCTGACATACTTAATTATATCCCAGAAATATGAGTTTCGGGAATATCATGGTTTCACTCCTCCTGCCGTGTCCGCTGCCGCATCCGCAGATTTTAGCCGTTAGCACAATAACTCACAAAATACAATACAATGGCTTCTCATTTTTAGCGTATGGGTAAACATGGTAGACAGGATAAACTGATTAGATTTTGGGCAAGTATACACTCCTAGGTTTGCCACCAGGTGGCGCTTTATATTGAAAAAAATCAGTTTTTATATCCCCATTAACATACCATATTATGTTTTTGGTCCAGCCCCCACCGCCACCGCACTGCGTGTTAATGCGATAACTTCAGTAATATTTCAATTAGAAATTCCAAATTTTGCACATAAGTAAGTATCATAAAGAGGAAGAACTGATTCGATTTTGGACAATTTACCATGTCCTGATTGGCCACCAGGGGCCAAAAACTGATTTCAGCGTTAACGCGATAACTGCAGTAATATTTCAATTAGAAATTCCAAGTTTTGCATATAAGTAAGTATCATAAAGAGGAAGAGTTGATTTGAATTTGGGCAATTTACTATTTCTAGATTGGCCACCAGGGGCCAAAAACTGAAAAAAAATCACTGTTCTGCGATAACTTCAGTAATATTTCAATTACAAATTTCAAGTTTTGCACATAGGTAAGTATCATAAAGAGGAAGAACTGATTTGATTTTGGACAATTTACGATCTCTAGATTGGCCACCAGGGGGGGGGGTTTGAAAATTTATGGACCATGACACCTCTACTTGCCTCAACCTTATTTTTGCATCGGTAAACAGGCAGATATATGGCATTTTCCCAGGGGCAGAATCCACAACTACGAATCACTGAGTCCAATGACATTGACAATGTGTTGACTTGACACCTTCCATGACGGCATCGCCGAAGATAAATTTTCTGAGATGATCGCAATTTGCAGTGATTAAAATGTGAATAAATATGTGTATCGCCTGATCATAATTTGAAATGACCGGTGCCATAAGGATGTACTTATATTAAAGATTCTGTGGTCCATATCTTAATTTTGGACGAACAAACACTTTAAATGAAACACTTGAATGCTGGAATACTTATACTACAAAAGGAGCAGATACAGTGAACGATCCATGGTATCACTTTGAGATCTCAGGCTTTCTTGTTAACCTCCCTTTTCCCCCACCCCCAGGTGGAGCCTGGCTCTACCTGCGCGGTGTTCGGTTTGGGGGCCGTGGGTTTGGCGGCTGTGATGGGGTGCAAAGCTGCTGGAGCCTCCAGGATCTTTGCCATCGACATCAACAAGGGCAAGTTCCCCAAAGCCAAAGTGTGCGGGGCCACTGACTTTTTGAACCCGAAGGATTATGACAAACCCATCAGCCAGGTGCTGGTCGAGATGACCAGTGGAGGGGTGGACTTCGCCTTGGAATGTGTCGGCAATGCAGGTGTGATGGTGAGCTTGATGATGATGACATGCCGTCTTTCACAGCTGTCCGACACTCTGGACTGGCAAAACATGAGACATGTTGCAAAACCTCTTGGGCCACATTATGCCAGATAGGTACACCTGCCATGAAGAAGGAATAGTTGAGATACACATTGTGATAGAAACAACTGCACTAAAAGAGGAAAAATGCACTTTTCAGAGTAAACAATCAGGAGCTTATGGAACTGAGGACACGTGGTCATGAAAACAGATTATTTGGCAAGGAAATATGTGATGTCACAACTGATTGTAAGACCTAGAGACACTTTTGTTTGGCAGCCTAAAGCCTCTGTCACATATCCACCGAGCTCTGAATAAATTTTTCTACCCTCGGTGGATCGGGGGCTGCGGCTTTCAAGTGTAGCAGTTACATACAAACCCCAGTTCCAGTGAGGTTGGGGCGTTGTGTAAAACGTTAATGAAAAACAGAATACTGTGGAGGTACAATTCAGGAAACATTAGCGAGAGACAGAAATTAAAAAAACATTTGCCTTTCATGGGGTCCGGGTCAAAGCCAATAAACACAGGAATTGAAGCACCTATTACTAAAACCCCATAAGTCACACTTGACTTGACTTGTGGGGTTTTAGTAATCAGTGCTTCAATTGCCAAGCCACAATATGAAATCCAAAAACAGTGTCGACTAGACAGGCAGGGGTCAGAACCAGTAAGACAGATGAGCAGAGGTGCAAAAACGATAGGCAAAAAGTCGTAGTCGATGAGCAAAACCAAGGGTCATACACAGGGCATCCAAACACAGAACTTGTGGTCATACAAAAATCCAGAAAGACAAAAACAATACAAAAAGGGCAATGGCAAGAATTGAAGTCGGACAAACCAGTAGAAGAGAAATTATACTCAATGGCATACAAGGCGCTCAGCACAAAGAAATATTGATCACCATTCTGACAAGGAGCTGGCTGTAAAAAGACTGCTTAAATAGAAAAGGGTAAAGTCACATGCTATACAGGGAACAGGTTAATTGGATCAAACTAATTACAAAGGAATGAACATAAGTTCCTGCTTACAAGAAACTGGCAAAAGCCAAAACGCGGAAAGGGATCACAGAGACAGCCTACTGACAAACATACGGCTCCGGTTAGGGAGTTCTACCGTGCACAGAGTGAGAGGCAGAACTGTGATTAACCAGGTGCAGAAAATCTGCTGAAACACAGCAAAGAAAATTGAGTGAAGGCAAGGGGCGGAGACTAGAGCAGAGCGAGTGCTGAGAGCTCGTTAGTCAATTAGCAATGTGCAGCTATACAATCCCTAGTGCTTGTTAGTAAGTTAGTACTATAAAAAATGTTAGTCTTGGTCAGTAAGTTTAACTAAAACAACAAACTGTTAGTATTGTTAGTAAAATAGAAAAGCAAGTTGAAGGAAGTAAACGAGATTGGAGGAATGGTTGAAATCCCATAAACCATGAAATCACCCGACAGTGTGGCACACAATACTGGGGCAGTGAGCGATCACATGACAAAAGACCAGACAGGGGGAGACAAAGTGCAATGCATGGTATGAGACAAAACATGGACCGGAATATAACTGAGGGACTGGACTATGGGAGAATATGCAGGAATAAACATGAACAAATCATGGCATGGATCAAGACATGGTAAAACATGAACAGAACAAAGCAGAATCATTACAAATACAGTAATTTGTAAATCTCATAAACGCACATCTTATTCACAATAGCGCATAGACAGCATATCAGAATTTAAAAGTGAAACATTTTACCATGGCATGAAAAATATTGGCTCATTTTGAATTTGATGGCAGCAATTTATTCATGGGTATAAGCATTACATTGTATTTTGGCGGCAGTTCTGCTCTGGAGGAATGTCCTACCTAGGCACAGCAAACATACAAACATAGTCATTAACAGAAATCAAAATCCCCCAAAACAGCAACCACCGCCAAGTGAGGCTAAACTATGTGTGCAGTGGAGCACCCACTGCCTACTGAATGACCAGGAAGTCCATAGAGATATCCTGGGTCAAAACATTGACTACTAGAGGCTGCCAAGTCTTTAGCGCAGTTTTGCTATCACCAATGCAGATAACCTGGATCAAGAATGGACATACGATCATTAATGTACATGACCTCACCATGTGTAGCCTGGTTCCACTGCGGGGACCCGTAAGGCTTGTTAGCTCGAGAACACACCGCTTGATGCCCTTACAACTGTACTTGCGGGCAGGGCCTCACTGTTAGTCTGGATACTTGGCCAGATCCTTAGAGAATAGGCGCATGCCGCTCCCTCTAGTGCACGTCTGCAACCCCTACAGATGCGGGAGGCAAGATGATGTGTCACCTTGGTTCTGGAAAACATTCTACCTACTGAGAAAAACTGTGTGTACAGCCGGAGCACCCACTGCCTCCTGGAACACCAGGAAGTCCATAGAGATATCCAGTGTCACAATATTGGCTGCTAAAGGCTGCCCAGCCTTTAAACCATCAAGTACCTTTAATCCTAGGTTAAGAGCAAGTAATGATTTACCATACTTCAAAACCCCCAAAACCATGAAGTTTCATGAGGAAAATTTTGGTCCTGAAAGGCCGGTGTGTAATGAAGGTTGTATTTCTTCCAATTTCGATGACTAATTGCAGTGGCAGCTCGTGAATTGGCAACAGGGGAAGCCCAAACAATCCCTTAATGTTAATGATTGTTCATCACCCGTTTTCAATCATTCATTTAAACAGTGGAGGGTCGTCGGCCGTAACAAAATTAGGCCAAAACCTCGCCCTTCAAAGCTTAATGACTTAAACCTTTCGCAGTTTACTTTTCTCGATCAGCAGTTGCTCATACGAATTGTTAGAAGAACAGTCAGTTGAGTCAAATTTATTTTCGATAGCATTGTTATACATTGCACCACGAAATTATGAGGGGTTTTGTTTCACGCATAAATTACGACATAAATTACCATAGGCCTACGTCTTTTTAAATTCCGCGCTCAAGAAGCTCACACAACGGCATAGATGCGCAAATTGATTAGTGAGGCTCATTAAGCAATAAACTGTGCAACATCGCATTCTTTTCTTCAATAATACGATTGTAGAAAATGGACTGTCGTGGCTTTTTGTGAAAGAAGCCTTGCAAACTAATTTATAAAGACGTGTTGATAATTTGCGTCGTCATTTGCTATCGAAAATAGATTTGATTGTCCTCCAAACAATTCGAATGAGCAACTGCTGATAAAGAAAAGTGAACTACGAAATGTTGAAGTCATTAAGCTTTGAAGGGCGAGGTTCTGGCTTCCCTTTGTTACGGCCGACGAGCCGCCGCTGACTAATTGAATAAAAGGGTTATATACAAAAACAAATTTGCTCATGCAGTAGAGAAAATGTTTCATAGGAACCAAGTTTTTTTTTTTTTTGGGGGGGGGGGGTGTCGATCATGTGAAATTATAAATAAATAAAGGCCAGAAAGGGAGCAAAAACTGGGGACAGATATGACCCTCATTCCCCAAACTCTAAAATACGAGTATTCTCCTTTGAGACGGTCAATCCGAGCAGAATGTGATGTACTATGATTATGCATGCACATTCATTTGGAGCAATTTCAAGCAGTAATCCAAACCTAAGCACATTAACATCACATTGGCATTTTCAGGGATTTCTAGCACCCAGAGGAACCTTGATATTAGGAGGTCTAGTCTGAGGCATGATGAAAAAGTCAAAGCTACCAGCAGCATCATGTTACGGACCCTGCATGTTCACAGCTTTAGGATGACATTAGTCGCGTGTCTTGGTTAATGAAGGAACTTAACTGTCAAATCTACTGAACAGCATTGAGTAGCAGCTGCTACTCCTGGTATAACCAGTGAGCTGCTCTCTGGTACAGATTATTTGATAATGCACTCTATAGCAAAGCAAAACATAAGATTTCAGACAGCAACATTTGAATGGTACGTTATTCCATCAATTCTCCCAGACTAAGGAATAAAATCCAAAAAAAGCTACTTTACTATAAATCTTCCAAATCCTTGAATTCTGAATCATTAACAGAACGAAACTGGATTGGATGCAAGTTCGCAGTTGTGCTTCTTTGCTTCAGACAGCAGTCCAATCGCGAATTTAGGAAAAAAAAGCTCAGTAAATTGCCTTCGGAAATGCATTTTGTATTCTAATGCGCAATACCATCCATGAACTTTGGTTTTTGTATTTAAAACAATACCGACAGCTAATGTAAAAGGTTGCAGGTTTGCGAGTCTTGATAGAACACTGAACCACAAGAGTCCGGCTGCAGCAGACATGAGCGACGAGCAAACACTAATGAACGAATACCGAGCCGACCATGACGCCATATTTTACGCTGCAAAAAGGTTATAATGTGCAAGGATCTCAGACACTGATAATACCCTCCGAGTCCTCTTGAGGGGGCGATTTCAGCTCCAACGCACACGAATCGCACAAGGAATTTCCTTAAGTTCAAAGGGGTTTCCCCACTTTATTTTGTTAACAAATGAGTATCTTTGAAGCAATGTGTATTTATTGCCCTGTTCAGAGCAGAGCCGAAGTTTCATCAGCAACATACATGTATTTACCGCTCTCAGTGAATCAAATGCATACTGCCGTTTTTAATTATGATCTGAGCTTTGTAATGCCACGATACCTGTGTGATTTCTGTAAAGCATAAGTATTCATGCGTGTCACGCGCTTAAATTTGTTAGGAGATGATAAAGCAGGCCTGGTGGTTTTAATGTGACATACTAACATAATGTCATCTAATTCTTGCAATTCAGAGGGTGAAGCCGAACCTTCAGAATCAGACTATTATTCAACAGAACACAATTCCAGCCATCTTTTTCATCTTATCATCTTTAACAGTGCTTTCTTTGAGTTTGTTTCTTCTTCTGTATTAAAGTGTAGCTTTTAATTATTATGATGAGCTCTTCATCCTCAATGAGGTGCTGTTTAAGTAGTGCTGTACCGGGTCCTGCCCTGAGGACGATAACGGAGGAATAGCGTAGTTCAGCCGTTTAGAAGGAACACTGAGGACGCATGCGATGTCCCGTGTCTGCTCCGCAACCGTATTAATGGAAACATAGCTTAATGCTCTGGTACTGAACAAACCATAGACGAATACGACCATTCATTCTCAGTTGGGTCTTACGCTCATTTACAATGGACAAAACCTTTCTCAACTCGATAAATTATGTATGCATTCGACAGCTAAAAATAAACGCGGACTAATTTTGCATACAATTGAAGCAATGTCTTGGGTTTTTTTTTTTTTTTTAATAAATCAGTTGGCCAGAAAGATTGTAGAATTGAGCAAACAGGAATTCTTCGCGCCGCGTAGTCGTATGAATGAGTATTCATAAAGTATCCACCCGTTACTTGGTACCAGTCGCAACTCTAACAGGATAAAATATGATTGCAGTAGTAATGCAATTTCATCAGGCGCCCATTAATCCTGGAACACTGAGAGAACACACGCCAAAAGAAAACGCAAGCAACAACATATTGTTGTTCTGGCCCCAATTTGTAATTACATTTATGACAGCAAGGGATGACAGACAAAATTTTTTAACTTAAACACATTTAATTAAACAAACACTTTTAACTAATCTAATATCTACTCTACTGACCAAGATTGATAAATACAAGAACAAAAATATTTACAGTCCCTTCGGTGGGGTTGTTTGGTGATGTCCTGGGTGAGGAAAATACTCCAACACAGGCAAAATCCACTAAAAGCTTCACAGGTCTTGAAGAGAGTGACAGGTCTGGTCAAATGTGTTGCAATTTCTCTTACTACTCCACTCCCTCAATTTTCGTCCTTATGTACTCTTTTGCAGACCCCTCCCACATTTAGACCTTTTTTTTAATTCTCTGAGACTTATCCCAGACATGCCCACGACATTCCCAAACCTAGCTCCAGTCTGGGCTTAACATAAGAAAGGTCAATACTGCCATCTAGTGGCTTCTATTTGCATTACACCTCCATTCCAAAAGGGAGAAATTCTGACTCATAAAGGCATGCTAATAAACATGTGATATATACACATACTCAAACACGGATAAGCATTCAGCAATTACATTGTCAGTACCCTTTACATGCTTAATTTCCAAGTCAAATTCCTGTAAAATCAAACTCCAATTCAACAATCTCTGATTCTTGTTTTTCATCTTACTCAAAAATATGAATGGATTGTGGTCAGTATACACAATCATTGGCTCTTGCCCTGTACAAACATAAACCTCAAAGTGTTGTAAAGATAGAACCAGAGCCAACAGTTCCTTCTCTATTGTGGAATAGTTCTTTTGGTGGCGATTGAACTTCCTGGAGAAGTATGCCACGGGATGCTCAATGTCATCAGAGTCACTTCTCTGTAGGAGCAAAGATCCACAAGCTTGGTCACTAGCATTGACCGCGATGGAGAACGGTTTGTTGAAGTCAGGAGATTTGAGCACGGGGAAGTGACACAGCAGAGACTTTAGGTGATCGAAGGCTCTCTGACATGCATCATCCCAAGTGAACTTTACGCCTTTCTTCAGTTAGTTGGTGAGACTGAGAGCAATCTCAGCAAAATTCTTGCAGAACTTGCGGTAGTACCCGATCATTCCAGGGAAGCGGCGCAAAGCATTTTTGTTGTCAGGAACTGGAAAGTCCATGATGGCTTGGACTTTAGCATTTATGGGTTCCACCTTACCCTAGCCTATGACGTAGCCAAGATAGGTGACAGTAGCACAACCAAAGTCACTCTTGTTCAGGTTAACAATCAGGTTAGCCTGGGTCAGGCGCTGGAACAACGTCTCTATATCTTTTAGATGCCCGTCCCAGGAGTCCAATAATGTGATCAGGTCATCGATGTATGCACCCGTGTGTGGCAATCCGGCGATTGTAGACTGTATCACCCTTTGGAATGTGGCTGGGGCATTCTTCATGCCAAAGAGTAGGGCTTCATACTGGTACAACCCAGATGGTGTGGCAAAAGCAAAGATTCTCTTGGCCCTCTCAGTTAAAGGCACACACCAATAACCCTTCAACAAATCAATCTTGGTCAGAAACTTTGCTTGCCCTACTCTATCAAAACAATCATTAATCCTAGGTATTGGAAACACATCAGTTCTAGTTACAGCATTGACTTTGCGATAATCTGTACAGAATCTAGTACTTCCATCAGGTTTTGTAACTAGCACACAGGGTGAACTCCATTCTGAGTTGGAGGGAATGATAATATCATGTTCTAACATGTACTCAACCTCTTTCTCAGCAATCTCTCTCTTTTCAGGATTCATCCGATACGGATGCTGTTTTATTGGATTAGCATCACTAACATCTACCTCATGAGAAGCTATAGAAACTCTCTTTGGAACATCAGGAAATAGATCTTCATATTTCTTGATCAACCTCTCAAACTGATCTTTCTGTGAGGGTTCTAAGTGCTTTACATCAAAATTTTGCAACACTTCAGAATTTGACAATTTACATGAAAGAACTTCAGCTTTAATTGTAGGTTCATCATCTTGAAACTCCACCTCATCTTCACACGTCTCGACCATAGGAGAATCTGAAGTGACAGCTGCAACCCTAGCATTTCTGTCACGATAAGGCTTCAGCATGTTAATGTGACACAACTGTTTTGGCTTTCTCCTATCTGGAGTCTTCACAATGTAATTGAGATCATTGAGTTTTGTTAGAATTTCATACGGAACATTAAATCTAGCCTGCAATGGATTGGACTGCAAGGGAAACAACACAAGAACCTTGTCTCCTGGTTTAAACTCACGGCTTCTAGCCTCATGATCATACCAAGTTTTCATTTTTCCCTGACTTGATTTGAAGTTCTTTGGCTTGGTCACAATCTGCACGCAATCTTTTCTTGAACTTGCTAACATAGTCTAACAGACTGATGTGCAGTTCTTTCTCTTGCCATTGTTCACTCAACAATAGCAAAGGTCCTCTCACTTCATGGCCAAACACTAGCTCAAATGGACTGAATCCAGTAGACTCCTGCACTGCTTCTCTAGCTGCAAACAACAGCAAATGAACACCTTCATCCCAGTCTTTCTCATGGTCATAACAATAAGTCCTCATCATTGTCTTGAGAGTGGAATGAAACAGCTGTAAGGCACCCTGACTCTCTGGATGATAGGCACTAGAAAAAATCTGCTTCGCACCTAGTTCATACACAACCTGCTGAAACAAACAAGAAGTGAAATTGCTACCTTAGTCTGACTGAATTTCCCTGGGAAGGCCAAACAACGTGAAGAACTTTTTCAAAGCCTTCGAGACTGCAGTTGCCTTGATGTTACGTAGAGGTATGCCTTCAGGGAATCTGGTAGATGCACACATGATTGTCAACAAGTACTGATTTCCAGATCTAGTTTTGGGTAATGGACTGGCACAATCAACAATGACTTTAGAGAAGGGCTCCCCAAATGCTGGGATAGGCTGCCATGGAGCTACAGGTGGGTCTAACTGGTGTTTTCCAACTACCTGACAAGTGTGATAGGTTTTGCAAAAGTTGGAAACTTCTCTCCGAAGCCCAGGCCAGAAGAATTGTTTCATGATCTTATCAACAGTCTTGTTAACACCAAGATGACCTCCTAAAGGTAAACTATGAGCCACTGTTAAGATCTCATTCCTGTAGACTTTCGGAACAACAATTTGCCTAACCACTGTACAATCTGCATTGGCAGGGATATCAGGAGGGCGCCACTTCCGCATCAACACACCATCCTTGAGAAAATACCCAACTGGAACTGCGTCTATTTCTTTATCAGGGAGGGCTCTCCTCTTTAGTACACAAATTTCAGGATCATTAGTTTGCTCCTCAATCAACCGCTCTCTGGAAAGAGACAAGTCCCCAGACAAATCAGAATCACCACACCCATCTGGCTGGCTGAACAAAGAACTGATAAAAGTATCTGATAAGTCCTCAAACGGAGAAACCATAGTAGGCCGAACAGAGTCATGAGGGGAACCACCTGAGTCATGACTATTCAATGTACTGGACGGCACCACATCATCTTCTTCTCGTGTCTTCTTGGCCATAGCACGAGTCACTGCGCAAGAAGGATACAGAGATGGGTCTTCATCGCCATCTTCAGTGCTCGGCTGTGAAGTAAGATGTACAGGGGGAACTACTTTGCCCCCAGCCAGGTCATTGCCTAGCAACAGAGAAACACCCTTGATAGGTAGACTTGAC
The DNA here is from genome assembly GCA_029721435.1 of Gymnothorax reevesii. Lineage (NCBI taxonomy): Eukaryota > Metazoa > Chordata > Actinopteri > Anguilliformes > Muraenidae > Gymnothorax > Gymnothorax reevesii. The sequence continues at coordinate 11,164,190 of CM056574.1, forward strand.
ATAAGTCCCACCTTTACCTGTCCTGTAACTAAATCTGACTTCAAGAATATAGAGCGCAAGGGTACAGATACAGTCCTCCCTTCAATACCTTGTACAAGTATGAAATCCCCAGAAGCGGTCTCATCACGTAACTCCAAGGAGTCCATCAACAAAAGTGACTGAGAAGCTCTGGTATCCCTTAGGATATATATGGGGACAGGAGGAGAATGCTCATTCAGAGCCACAAATCCCTCTGACACAAATGGAAAAAATTCCTCCCTCACAAAGTCAGCAGTATCAGGCTTTTTAGCCCCACATGAAGCAGGCAATTTAGCAGATCGGTCATCTACTACAGGGGTTTCTAACCTTGTCTTCACAAAGGCATTTGGTTTGGTATCCTTTTCTTTTTCTTTCTTAGCTTTAAGGAACCAACAGTCAGTTGTAACATGACCAGATTTTTTGCAATAACTGCAAACCTGACCACTTTTGTCACTGTTAGCTTTCACACTTTAATCAGACTTGTTACTGGATTTCTGAGCACCATCACCAGATTTGTCTTTGTCTTTGGGTGAGGAATCTTGGGTATTACCGTTACCTTTTTTCTGAAATTGGAACCATCTATTGTTACGGCTATACTGAAATTTAGACTAATGTGTGAGAACATATTCATCTGCAAATTTGGCAGCTGATTGCAAATTCTGGGCTTGCTTCTCATTAAGGTAGGTCTTAATATCATCCTTAACACAGTTCTTGAATTCTTCAACTAACATCATCTCTTTTAGTGAGTTGAAGTCATCCTTGACCTCCATAGAAGTACACCAGCGCTCAAAGCAAACCTGCTTCTCGTTAGCAAATTCCACATAAGACTGATTGTCAGATTTCTGCAGACATCGGAATTTCTGTCGGAAAGCCTCTGGAACCAACTCATAAGCTCTCAAAGTAACCTCATAATCAGAGGAATCATCTGCAGACAAAGCTGAATAGGCTTGTTGAGCTTCACCCTTCAGGACAGTTTGCAACATCAGAGGCTAATGTTCCTTTGGCCACTGGCAACTCTTTGCTACCTTTTCAAAACAGTGGAAATAGTTGTCAACATCCTTTTCAGCAAATGGAGGCACATGTTTTACCTCCTGGCTAGCCCAAAATTTATTTTCAGTTGCTATTTTTATTTTTAGCTGCTCCATTTGGAGCCTTTCTTCTCGATCGAATCTCTGTAAATCGAAATCTCTTCTCTTGCTAATTTTTCTAACTCAAACTGTCTTTGTTTTTCTCTTTCTTCCCTCTCAAATTATCTTTGTGTTTCTCTTTTCTCCCTTTCTTTCTCTCTTTCTTCCCTTTCAATCTCTAGCAGTTTTAATTTAAGTTCAATATCTACATTTGGATTTTCCAATGGAAACTGTTCCAGATCTCCTGGTGCAAACACAAATTTCATCAATGTAATATTCAACCATCTCTCTGGCCAGTCTTGCTTTTCGCATGGCTGGTTTTACCTCTGTCAGCTCTAAATGTCTGCATATTTCTAGCAGTTCTGTCTTTTTAAAAGACTTCAAAACCTCTACGGCTGGTGATGCCAAGAAATCATCCATTGCTGTTGATCTGTCAATATATATAAATTGCTCCCATTTGTCATGAGATGGACTCAAAGATCTAAAATTCATTCCAGATACACAATATTACCATTTCTCTAAAACATTGTTCACAAATCTGTCTAAATGTGTGATAGTGAGCACTTTTGCCTTGCTGAGACAATCCATCCCACCTCACAGGTGTGCCACATCAAGATGCTCATCAGACACCATGATTAGTGCTTAGGTGTACCTTAGACTTTCCACAATAAAAGGCCACACTGAAATGTGCAGTTTTTGCTTTATTGGGGGTCTGGGGACTCAGAACCAGTAAGTATCTGGTGTGACCACCATTTGCCTCATGCAGTGCAGCACATCTTCTTCGCATAGAGTTTATCAGATTGTCAATTGTGGCCTGTGGAATGTTGGTCCACTCCTCTTCAATGGCTGTGCGAAGTTGCTGGATATTAGTGGGAACTGGTACGCGCTGTCGTATACGCCGGTCAAGCACATCCCAAACATGCTCAATGGGTGACATGTCCGGTGAGTATGCTGGCCATGCAAGAACTGGGACATTTTCAGCTTCCAAGAATTGTGTACAGATCCTTGCAACATGGGGTCGTGCATTATCTTGCTGAAACATGAGGTGATGTTCATGGATGTATGGCACAACAATGGGCCTCAGGATCTCATCACGGTATCTCTGTGCATTCAAAATGCCGTCAATAAAATGCACCTATGTTCTTCGTCCATAACAGATGCCTGCCCATACCATAACCCCACCACCACCATGGGCTACTCGATCCACAACACTGACATCAGCAAAGCGCTCATCCACACGACGCCACACACGCTGTCTGCCATCTGCCCTGAACAATGTAAACCGAGATTCATCCGTGAAGAGAACACCTCTCCAACGTGCCAGACGCCATCGAATGTGAGCATTTGCCCACTCAAGTCTGTTACGGCAACGATCAGGAGTCAGTTTAAGACCCCGATGAGGACGACGAGCATGCAGTTGAGCTTCCCTGAGACGGTTTGTGACAGTTTTGTACAGAAATTCTTTGGTTAGGCAAACCAATTGTTTCAGCAGCTGTCTGAGTAGCTGGTCTCAGACGATCTTGGAGGTGAACCGGCTGGATGTGGAGGTCCTGGGCTGGTGTGGTTACACGTGGTCTGCCGGTTGGATGTACTGCCATATTCTCTGAAACGCCTTTGGAGACGGCTTATGGTGGAGAAATGAACATTCAATGCCCGAGCAACAAATCTGGTTGACATTCCTGCTGTCAGCATGCCAATTGCACGCTCCCTCAATGCTTGCGCCATCTGTGGCATTTTGCTGTGAGACAAAACTGCACATTTCAGAGTGGCCTTTTATTGTGGGCAGTATAAGGTACACCTGTGCACTAATCATGGTGTCTGATGAGCATCTTGATGAGGCACACCTGTGGGGTGGGATGGATTGTCTCAGCAAAGCAAAAGTGCTCACTATCACGCATTTAGACAGATTTGTGAACAATGTTTGAGAGAAATGGTAATATTGTGCATCTGGAATGAATTTTAGATTCGAGTCCATCTCATGACAAATGGGAGCAAAAACAAAAGTGTTGCGTTTATATTTTTGTTGAGTGTACTTAACGCAATGAACATATTTGAGACTCAGTCAAAGCCCTATAATACCATTGTTTTCATAAAGCTCCGTAGCTAGCTAGATGGCTATTGTAGATGTGAAAGGAGGTATACGTGAGTTAAGGTTGGTGCAGTGCACTTAAACTGAGCCAGAAACAAAAACTAACATTGCTAGCTTGACTATTGGTGAAATGGAGCCTTTATAAGGCTTTGGTTGAATTGCTAATAATTTTAACGTGATAGCTAGGTAGCGCTCATTTATTCTGCGTTAGCAAGACCCCACTACAATCCCATAAAGCGTAATGAATACGTCACCATGCTATAGGCAAATTCCCTCCACTCTGCTTGTTTGTGCGCTAATCAGTGAAATCAGCAGGGGTAGGGGAGACCGGGGAGACTTGGGACATTTTTCCTTGATGTCCAATTTGTCGGGAAATATTTACTGATTTGAATATATTATTACTGGTGAAATAATATATGCATAAGTAATATGCGGCATGGCCAAACACAATTTGGAAATATCATCAATGAAAAAAAATATGGACGATTAAAATATAAAAATATGTATGGGGAGATTTGGGACTTTGCAGGGTGAAATGGGGCACAGTGGAGGGAGAGTTGGGACATGGTGGGGTGATTTGGGACAAAATGATATTTCAGAAGAAATATATCAAGTTTCACGAAAATTTTATTGAGATAGACTCCGACCAACAGAGCAAGCACCTATGCAACTACATTCTCTGACAGAAAAGGGTCCAGGGACAAATGACAAAAATGGCACATTCTTACAAAAATATTTAATAACAGTTAAAAATAAAAAACGTCAGCCTTTGACCTTTTACTAGTAACTGGCTTTAACATGTTTAAAGCAACACAAACAGAAGTTCACTGTTTAACTCGAGTTCAACTTGGTTTGGCTTTCCTAAAACCTAGGCCACATGTCATAAAGTTATCCCCCATTCACTGAAAATGTGACACATTCTTACAAACATATGTGATAACTGCTGAAAATCAGTAAACATCAGTATGGACCAAGTCTCCCCACCCAAGTCCTAACTCTCCCCACAAATGTCCCAAGTCTCCCCATGTTACAGATTTCAAGACCAACGGAAATTTTGAAAAATGTAGAAATAATTTTCCAAAAATAACATCCTTAACACTGAGCTATGTCTATGTAGTAACTGTCCCAGTAACATCAGATCCTGAAGATTATTACATGCACGGTGATGACCTTGGATGGAAAGTTTGAAATGCAAGTTTAAACCGGATAAAAATGAAAAATGGATTTACCTTGCTTGTGCTGCAGCCGCCATCAAATAAACCGGAAGTGTATTGTTGACCTTCTTACTCTCCAGACTCTGATGCAACATTTAATATAATTGGTTAATATGGTATCCTAGAAACAACCCTGTCCCAAGTCTGCCCCGTCCCAAGTCTCCCCGGTCTCCCCTACTGATAAGTTGGAATGAAAACTTGCTAATTCTCAGCCTTCCATGGCACACGAATGGGCACCACTGTATTACAGGTATCATCAAGACCTTCACTGAACATTGCATTGTGGGAAAGGTGCCTCTGATGTAATGAGGAGAACCTGTGCTCTTCTGTTTTTAAGAGGGCTGCACTGGAATCCTGTCGTACGGCGCTGGGCACCTGCGTGATCATTGGGACATTGTTTGATGAGGACCTGACACTAGATTCAATAAGTCTCCTGTTCGGCCGGACTCTAAAGGGAACATTTTTAGGTGGTAAGTGAATTAAAAGCTGAGGTTGAAAGTGAAAATGTACGGATCTATTTTCATTCATCCACAAAAAAAAAAAATTGGATTTTGAGGTTTTTTTTCAACCTGCTGCTGGAATGCTGTAAAACAGAGGAGTCCAACCCTGTACTTGGAGATGAACCATCATGAAGGCTATCACTCCAACACTGAGCAAGTAGTTTACGAAAAAGGTGGAGATTTCATCAAGCTATTATGAGTTAACTTGATGACTTTTTCTAAAACTTGTTTGGGAACAATTTTATACCAATAAGTCAAGTCCACCATCTTCCCTGTTTCCATGGCAACGGTTTCCTAAAAGGTATGTCTGACAAAAAATTGCCGAATTCGGTTTAATCAATGTAGTTTCCAGATTTTCTTTTTCACATATATTCCATTATGTTTACAATATCTTACGTAATTCAATGTCAGCTTTGTTAAGTAGAATTTTTTTATTCTAATTTGAATTGGTCATAATAATACCGAAATGATTGTAGTGATTTTGTTTTACTTGTACATCATCCCCTGCAAATTTGGTGGTCATACGCCATGTCATTTATGACTTACCAAGCCCCAGGCCCCAGGAAGCCCCAAAAAGCCTGGTCTAGATAGTTTTAAATAGAGGAATCAGGTGTGCCCGAGCCAGAATAGGTTTAGAGACAAAACTGTCAGGATGACTGTTGGGCAACCTTGTTGTACAACTCTGCTATCTTACTTTATTGTGCATCTTTGGAGGTAATTTGGAGGGTTTTTTTTTTTTTTTTTGTCTACGCAAGGATAGATATGTGTTCCCCCTGCTTTTGTAATCCTGGCATATTTTTCAGCGATGTTTGGGATGCATGCTTGTCTTCTGGCTCAGTCTTGTTCTCCGCACTGTTTGAGCGATTTAATTTTCTCCCTCAGGATGGAAGTGTGTTGACAGCATACCCAAGCTGGTCGATGACTACATGAACAAAAAGCTGCTTCTGGACGAGTTTATAACTCACAACCTTCCCCTGGAAAAGATCAATGAGGCTTTTGACCTCCTGGCAAGTGGTAAAAGGTGTGTGCATATACCATACACACACACACAAACATATATACACATAATTTTTATTTAATTGCCATTATATTTTAAAAAATTGAAGCAAGAAATTTAAACAAGAGGGAAGAAAGCAAATAAATAAAGTATTTGGACAATGGCAATGTTATCTGTCGGGATCTAAACTGGAACACTTTGAAATATGAGGTTAACATGAGAATTAGAGGCTGCTTTAATTGGTGGGCGTTTACATCCGAATCATTGAACCATGTCAGAACTGCAGGTGGTTTTATACCGCCGTGCCGGCGACATTATGTTTTTGGTTTGTCCGTCCATCCATTCGTCCCAATCTTGTGAACGTGTTATCTTCGGAACACACCAAGGGAATTTCTTAAAATTTGGTAAAAAATTCTTCCTTGATTCAAGGTGGTCAAAGGTCATGGCCACTTTGACCTCAGGCCACCTCACAGCAAGAAGGTTGTGGGTGCGAATCCGGCCTGGGGCCTTTCTGTGTGGAGTTTGCGTGTTCTTCCCGTGTTCGCGCGGGTTTCCTCCAGGAACTCCGGTCTCCCCCCACATAGTGCTTATGGCTGTGACTGTAAAGTTCTATTTTGGTCTCGTCACTCCAAATGACAGTGTTCCAGAAGTTGTGAGACGTGTCAAACTGTTATCTGGCATATTTTAGATGGGCTTTTTTGAGGGATTGGTGCAATAATAGATGCCTTCTAGCAACTCAACTATGCAGCGAACTGTTGTTTAAGCACATCCTTATTCTGATCCTTGAAAAGACCACACCATCTTTTTCCAGAGAATTCTCTTGAAGTAGCTTGTGGATTTTTCTTTGTGTCCCGAACAATTCTCCTGGCAGTTTGGGCTGAAATCTTTCTTGGCCTACCTGACCTTAGCTTGGTATCAACACATCCCCTGATTTTCCACCTCTTAATCACAGACTGAACAGTACTGACCAGCATTTTAAAGTCTGTGGATATATTTTTATACCCTTTCCCATCTTTAAAAAGTTGAATTATCTTGTTACAAAGGTCCGTAGACAGTTCTTTTCCGCTCCCCATGGCTCAGTGTCTAGCCAGATCAGTGCATCCACTCGGGAGCTAACAAACTCAATGACTATAAGCAGACACTAGTTACAATTCAAAAAGGTGTGAAAAATTAACCCCTAACAGCCATTTAAACCTGAGTGTCTCAGTGTGTGTCTGTATAACAAGGTCAAATATTCCAGGGTATGTAAACTTATGATCAGGGCCGTTTGGGTGATTTCAGTTACTCGATGATTTTCAGTTATGATGATTTTGAAAGAAACCAAATCTATGTGATGATAAATGGCTTCACATGACTACTACCCTTAAATAAAAGACAAGTTTTTTGCATTAAAAGAGTCATATTTTTTGAGCATGCAAACTTTTGAGCACAGCTGTTTTATAGGTCTGAATCTGAACAGATGTGGATGTAAATTGCAACTTGACTGGTAGGCGAAGGCAGATAACAGCGAGGCGGTAGCTCTAGATGTCCCACCCAAATACATAAGGGGTTATACTTTGGGTTTTCTGACCTGATTCACATCACAAGTGCCTATGGTGTACAACACTTGCTGGAATGTGAACATTCTGTTCCTTCCTGTAGGGTTGTGGTTGACTCATGTTACACAAGTTAGACTGTCGCTTCGGGTAAATGAAGACATCCCTCATGGGAGACTGGGTTCCCTTACAGAAGTTACAGGCCAAGGCCTTGCATTTGCAGGTTTAATTGATTTCACAATGAAGCACACACAACTTGAATGAAAGGTTATTACCACTGACTCTACCTCTAGATGCCAACAGACCAAATTCCCCACCTTGACAATCATATAATTATCCATATTTTAATGAAGGGAAGATTATTGTTATTAAGAAGATAATCTTTTCATCCTTTCCCTTGTCCTTTATTCAATCAAAGCAGTCCAAATTTTGGATGCCATTGTGCATGTGTGTCTGTTACTTTTATTTTCTGGAAAGGATCCTCATTCTTAAAGACAAGACACTATGCTTTACAAATGATTTCATGTGCCAGTTCACATTTTGAGCGGCGGTCTGGCACAGATGTTCATCTGCGGATGTTTCCCAGTGATTTTGCAATATAGCTTAGCATTGCACAATGAACTTCAGAGTTCTCTCGTGAATACTTGGCCTCTTGTTTACACACAGTGTTTTAGGTCACTAAAGAAAACATTTTCAAAAACTCCGTCCAGGGTAAAGACTTTCTAAAACACCGGTTTCTCTGTATTCATGTGGACATATAAAATGGAGCTTTTGGAAAACGATTATGTCACAGCTCATTTTGCCCAAGCCCACTGTTGCATTGTGTGATTT